>JAOPUD010000009.1:331944-348970 GCA_027122715.1 Trisopterus minutus
GTGGTCAGGGTGAGGGTGGGGGTCAGGGTGAGGGTGAGTGTCAGGGTGAGGGTGTGGTCAGGGTGAGGGTGAGGGTGTGGTCAGGGTGAGGGTGAGGGTGAGGGTCAGGGTGAGGGTGAGGGTCAGGGTGAGGGTGTGGTCAGGGTGAGGGTGTGGTCAGGGTGAGGGTGAGGGTGTGGTCAGGGTGAGGGTGAGGGTGTGGTCAGGGTGAGGGTGAGGGTGTGGTGGTGATGCTCACGGGATCTCAGAGGAGCTCTGAACATGTAGCCCTTGTTGTCCAGGCTGCGTCGGTAGTAGTCGGAGTTGAAGGGCTCTGGGTCCTCCACCCAGGACTCAGCAGCGCTGTCCAGCAACAGAGTGAGACAGCAGCACAGTGAGAGACTGCTGTGACCCTCATGGTGAGGAGGTGTTCAGAGATAATGACGCTTAGTGAAGTACTGATATGTCCAGAGTGTCAGTGAATGCGCCGTGGTCGTCAGCTTAGAGGTAAGCCGTGAAGCCTGTCCGTCAAGTCAGCCAACCTATCACAGTTAGACTCTGGGGATAGTTAAACCGTGATTGGTTAAGCTGACGTGTTCTTCTGTCTTGTGTCTGTGTGTGCTAGGGCTACAGTAGCCCGTGTTATCCTCTCAGATAAAGCGTGTTGAGGGACGTTACGGTACATGTGGACGTGGGACTCACATGTTGGGGAACACCCTGGTCACACCACCGTCTGTGGAGGCAAACACCGCCAGGAAGCCATACCTACAGGACGGGGGTAAGGCAGTGTTCTGTAGCCACACGCTGCTGCTCACAGTGAATAGGAACTGTGAGGCACTGGGACTCAACTGACAGTATTACACAGTATTATACAGTATTACACAGTATTACACGCACGCTGGTCATTGTGAACATCACAGTGAACAAACATGCAGTATGAGCTGAGTTGAATCTAGGGGAAGGTTCATTTGCAGGGAAGGTACATTGAGGGTTGAATTACATTTCATTTAATACAAACAGTGTTCAATCACTGATAAAACTCGAGGCCAAGCACTAGTGGTCCTCAAGCGACCAGCATTTAGCATAAGTATGAATCCACTCTAAATGGTAAGCAAGTCTCTTTACTTACGAATGTATATCTTTGCTCTTCCACACTCTGGAGGCCAGCTGTCCAATGATGCCAGAATCCAGAATGAGGTTGTGGATGATGCCTTGGTCACCTGAAACACACGCATGCTGCTCAACAACCTCCCGCCACCTGAGAGGGTACAGATATGATGTCCTGGTCGTGTAGCAACACTCACAGTCCTCAGATTCTGGTGTGATGTCCACCATAAGGGAGAGAAAGTTCTCAAGGAACTGCGTATTGTTGTCGGAAATTTGAAGACGCTTGCAGTATTCCCTGAAGAGTTAGAATGGAAATGAATACAGTGAACACTTCCTCCAGGTAGATTCCCAGTGGCGGCAGCGTGAGAGTTACCTTGGAGCCAGAAACACGTGTCCTGAGGATTCAAATGAGCTCGGCAACAGAGACTGCAGATCTGTAGCGGAAAGAAGGAAATGAGTATAAAGGCGTACACAAGTGAGTACACAGGTGAGTACACAGGTGAGTACACAGGTGAGTACACAGGTGAGTTCACAGGTGAGTACAGTGATTTATTACACAGGTGAGTACAGTGATTTATTACACAGGTGAGTACAGTGATTTATTACACAGGTGGACACACACAGTGAAGGGAGCGTGCTGGAATACTCACACTGGAGCTGGAGCATCACGTCACTCAGGTCTGCCTGGATGTAGTACTCGTTGTAGGGGGGTAATACCAAGCCCAGGCTGCAGAGGGCAGGATTGGGAAACATTACATGAAAATGTACCAAGTTGAGAAACAATGCCAGGTCTCATTGGGAGGGATTTGAATCAACTGGACCCACCTGTAGTCTGTGCCGTTTATGGGTGTCCAGGTGTAATCCCTGTAAGCATCATCAATGTATTGCTGAAACAGAAAAATAGTTGATACCCAAATTAAATCAAGGTTTGTAAAAATAATTGAAATGCATGGACATGGCTGGTAACCGCAAGGTTGCTGGTTCGATCCCCGGCACCTCCTAGCTGAGTGTCGTGGAGTCCCTGAGCAAGACCCATCACCCTAATTGCTCCTGATGCTGGCTGTCGCCCTGCGTGGATGACTCCCAACCACGCCCATTCATGTGTGCATGTGTGCATGAATGGGTAAATGTCAGTCAACACTGTAAAACGCTTTGGATAAAAGCGCTATGTAAATGAGGACCAGTTACCATTATGCCTTGCACACACCTACTCGATGCATGCTGAGTGTCCGTGTGGCCATGTTGAGACTCAATAGAAAAACACAATCAACACAACCCTGGACGGCAGTGATTGAGTCAAAAGCTGTGACCTGCGACAATAGAGTGTGTTCGCTGTGAGACAAGGCAGGGGGCGTCTTGAGGTCAACCTCATCATGTACTGCATCATCTAGCAGTTTTATTGAAATAAATGGTCAATGTTTTCCTAATCATCATTTCTGTTGTATACTGTAAATATAAAAATAGAAAATTTTCCAGAACTGGACGGTGACCATGCCCGGGCGGCGGGCTGGGCTCTGCTGGCTCCACCCGGGAGCGCTGCCCTTGACTGTTCTCCTCCCACCTTACTCCAAGTATAGAGACGGTGCGGCTGAACGCGCGTGTGCTCGGAGAAAAGCTGAATTTGCATCCTCATCCCTCATCACGTGAAGCAGCTGCTGAACCCTGAAGCAGCGCAGCCCCCCCAGGCACTAAGGGACACGCGTCCTAGGATACTACTGCTTCAACGCCCATAGACTCACGCAACGCCCCAACGCAACGCCCCTTATCTATGTCACAGAGGTTATTTATGCTGCAAGATAAAGGCACCATACTGACGATGACAGGAATCCTACTAGCAATGTACGTCTAGGAGAGGCTTGTTGTCGAGGGTTGAGTGAGAGTGTGGCATGTTCTCATCCACCTCATCATGTACAGCCTCATGGTGACCTCATCATGTACAGTCTCATGGTGACCTCATCATGTAGTCTCATGATGACCTCATCATGTACAGTCTCATGATGACCTCATCATGTACAGTCTCATGGTGACCTCATCATGTACAGCCTCATGGTGACCTCATCATGTACAGTCTCATGGTGACCTCATCATGTACAGTCTCATGGTGTAGGTACTTACCTCACCAATCGACTTCACAAGCGTTTTAATCTGCATTCCTCCCGGCCGGCCGTCAATCATCTGTCTACGTATCTGGAGCACAACCAAGAGACAGTGGTTAACCTACCGACATGACCTGGTAATGGTTACCCTTAGCGATGCCTGAGCTAGTGAGAGATGCCAGGAGAGATCACCTCCTCTTTGTTGGGGTCTTCCACCTCCGCATCCAGGAAGTCCAGAGTCACCGGCTCTGGGAGGTCATCAAGCTAAGACAGCGTCACAAAAACCGTCCAACATGAGCAGGACCCCCCAGCGTGGGTAACGGTCTAACCGATACTACGGCCCACACTCTTTCACCCTACATTTGATCTGGTTTCTTTATCTATTCTCAGAGTTGCAAAGGCTTTTCAGATGAAAGGAGAGCAGGTCGTTATTTCACACCATTTTTAACGTCACCTTTGGCTGCAGTTTAGGGTGCAGGAGAAGATATCCATTTGGATCAATGGCAAATATGTATCCATTGGCACCAAGCTGTTGATGAAAGCAGTAAAAATATGAAAACATACATATTGGCCGTTGTAAGTTCAGTAAAATAACATAAATATAAACTCACATTATATCGTGGGGTAAGTCTCTTGATCTCATCAAGATGAACATCGACTCCCATGACACCTAAGATTAACTGGTTCTGGTGAGAGAAAAACTGAAATTAAATCTCCACATCATTCCTTTAAAAAGCCATAGTTATCAAATGAGGTAACATTTTACAATAAGTGTACAATAATAACTATGCATTAATGTTAATTAAAGCAATAAGCATTAAGCATTAACAATTAACAGTTCATTATCAGTTACTGGTCCAGTAACCATTAATTAACATGAGTTAATACAGTAATGAGCGTTATTACATAGCATTAGCATAGGGTTTTGGTTTAGGGTCAAGACTAGCTTAAGTGGGATAAGTTATCTTTACCCCTTAATAATACATCGATTTAATATAATTACTAGACCATTAGTTAGTTATTTACTTATAATGCATCAACTAATGTTTGTTGATGGATTATTAGTTTAACCTTATTCTGAAGTGCTACCTTAAATGTTGACAGATCATGTGAAATAAATAAATATATAAAAAGATATCTCTGTAAAATATCATTGCATTAGACCATTGCAGCAGATGGGTTTTCATGGCAATATCTAGAAGTACCTGTGAGTTTCCATCCATAGTGAGATTGAACACAGGCAGAGTCCCGGTCACCACCATGCCAAGCCCCTTTAAATCATTAAACATTCAACATTAAACAAGCCCCTTTACAACATTAAACATTCAACATTAAACAAGCCCCTTTAAAATCCACATTAAACAAATCAGACATCCTTATCCCAACCGACAAAGAAAGGGAATTGAGGAAGCGTAATAAAATATTAATCCGGTAATGAATAGATTTTAGGTGCAATGCGGACGAGCGTATGTTGTAGATCCACTAGAAGCTGCAGAGGGCGGATTACAGTCAGTCCCATGGATGAGAAGGGCCTTTGGCTGGCCAGCAATGATGAACAACACACTGAGTGACTATCATGTAACGCTGTCATTTCCTCACAGAACCCGACGGCTCTCATACACAGAGAGACCAGGCCGTCCACTGAATGAATTAAACCTAGCATCACACTAAGCAGTTATGGAAACCAGGGCTGTGAATGCATAATTAACCATACAAGCATTCTCACTCATGTGCCTATGTTCTCTTGCAGCGCTGGCAAATAAATGATCGCCCTTCCATTCCTATTGTCTAATAAAACATTTTAGTGTATGCTACACGGGATCCTCCTAAGGTGGGGCCATTTTCTTGGTTCGCTATCTCGGGATATTGGGCAATATCCCCGAGATGGAGATCACAAAACTCAGGATATTGGTTTCATTGCGTGATGGTCGTCTCGTCACGCTAATAAAAACAAATAAACCACTAATAAAAACAAATAAACCGTTAATAAAAACAAATAAATCCCGGCAAAATCCCATTATGAGCGTTCACATGTTTTATATACTAAAACAATTATTCACCTCAGGCTTCACTTCGCCTTCGGCGCATATTTGTTAAACATTAGTTAAGTTAGAGTACAAATTGGTCAAATACACAAAGTCAGAAATGGTGATTATATAATCTGTCACTTCTTCTTTCACATGGATGCAGCAAAGCAGCGTCAAGGCAAGAAAGTGTTCTTTAAATGCATGAATGAGATGGAGGGACGGGAGGTGAAGGACGGAGACAGAGGGGCTGAGGGTGGACGGAGGTGTGTGGAGAGTCGGTCAGCGTTGGTCGTGTTCAAGTGTCTCTCTGTGCTCTGAAGACGATGGTCTTGTGAAAAGGACTGTTGCTTTTTAAACCCCTTACCCATGAATTACATTACTTTCACAAATAAATCTTGGCTTTTATAAATGTATGTAATAAATGTAATGTAAATACCAATGTTTAGTAAGTCGGGAGCCAAGGAACATTAACTTTATAATATATATTTTTGCTTATTGATGGTCAAAAACAACTGGAACATTAATAGATATCTTTCAAATAAGGTAAAACAGACTAGATGACCTTCACAGCAGCCGGAACAATCATGCTGACTGTGGAACACCCAGACCCACAGAACCTGCTGCAGCCAACATTACACAACATCTGGCTACACAGTAGCAGATGTGTTGTGGTAGCACCGTACAGTACATAGAGCTGTATATCTACTGGACCAGAGTCACTGTACAGTACATAGAGGTGTACTGGACCAGAGTCACTGTACAGTACATAGAGGTGTACTGGACCAGAGTCACTGTACAGTACATAGAGGTGTATATCTACCAGTGGAGGCTCCTCCAGGGAGGAGAGGGAGGAGGATCCTCCTTAACATGGTTGAGAATAAAAAGTGACTGTAATGAATGAATGCCCTTAAATATGACTACTTTAATGCCTTTGTGTATGTAGTGTTGGTTTCCCTGGGTAAAGGGACATTAGCGCCCCCTATGGCCTGGTGAACAGTACTGCTGGAGGACGTTCCTCCCTCAGCCAGTGACTCCCATTCATCTCTTGGGCTCTACTGGCGGCCGGTGGATAACATGGAGGTCAATGGGAGAGAGGAGGAAAGTCCTCCTCTGAGGGGGTGGGACTTAGACTGGGTAGCCTCGCCCAATCTGCCGGCGATTTGAGGTCGCCCTGCACAGGAGTCTGGAGAAGAGCAATACATTTCTTTCTAGTTTTGATACCTTTTTGCTTGAGCCAATCACCAAGCTTGGCTTTTCTCCCTGGCGCGCTATTGGCTGGTTTAACACAATGACGACAGGGAAGCGACGGCAAGCAGCCAATGGCGTACACAAGCTGTGTTGTAAATGGTTCCCTATCACTGATATAGTGCACTATACAGGGTGCTCACCGTTTCGTAGTGGTGTTTGAATTCTCAGTGGTTAATTTCATCCACTGTATAGCGAACAATAAAATACCCAACATTTGAGTGATCATACGATGTTCCCTACATCTTACTCCCGTTACCACAATGCAATGCGGGCACATTTACTGACACAAATGACGTTTAGAAATGTTCAGCGTTGTGTCAGAGTTCTCGTTTGTTTGTTCCCTATATAGTTCATAAACACCATGTAGGGACTAGTGAGTGAGTGAATGAAGAACGATTTTGAACACAGCTACAGTCAGTTTGACTCCGCCCGTTGATCAGGCTCAGGTTGATCAGGCCTTGTGCTGAAGAACATGACAGCAGCTTCCCCAGACCAACGTGCGGTCTACCATTGAGTTTGTCTGGCAATAGCCAGGCTAGGTGGGACTAGCTAAGGGATCTGGATCACGTCAACGTCTATTCACCAATAGGCTGGAGCCCTGGCTGCGCTATGAACCAATCAGCAGGAGCCCTGGCTGTGCTGTAAACCAATCAGCAGGAGCCCTGGCTGTGGAGCAGCCCGGGGGGAGGGTTCATCCCCTCAAGTCTCTGGGCGATGAGAACCAACCAACCCGCTCAGTGGCCTGCCTGGTTTCCACCCAGCGGTGCGTTGCTGTGCGTTGCGGTTCGGTGCGGCTCTGTTCTCTTATGTTGCCGTTTCCACTGCCAAAAGTCAAAATAAATGCCCTGAGCCTACCTATTATCAGACACTCCTCCGTTGGGTTACCATTCCGTCTGAAAGGATGGCGAAAACGTGGAGCAACACCCGACATTATTCTGAAATCACTTAAAAAACATCCTGTTTGGTATGACCAGGTCACTGATATCTTTGCAACACAAACAGCGAGGAGGATTGATTTTGATCTATAAATCCCTCAATCTTAATTGGCTTAACACCATGACCAACATTCTGAAACATCCATTAACATCCACATGTGCCTCAAACAATGTTACGCTAGTTATGAAATTCTGTTCTTGTTGTTCTTTTAATTGTTTGTTACTTTGACTGTTCTGTTTGATATTGTGGAAAGGATGTTAGTAAATGATTCAGAGCATGATGCATTTTAAATGGCATCACTTTTGGTCTTCTGTCTTAATTTTTCTTAAAACAATTGTAGCTGAAAATAAACAAAGCCAAATCACAACCAATAGCTTCAGTCGTTGAGGGCAAAAATAGGCCCAATGATAGGCCCAGAGTTTTTTATTTAGTTTTACAAATCAAGAGTAGGCCTGATTAGACTAACTGGATTTGCATCCTTTCCTTCTGCCCTTGTAGTCCAGACACCCACCAGCTTTCAAAGTACAATGCTGCTACTGGTGGATTTGTATCAATTCTATCACATAATTCTCCCTCCCTGCTATTTTGTAGTTCACCAAAACACCCTGAAACAACTTGAGTCTCACATCCTTCTGCCACCATACTCCACTAACAGTGCAAGCAGCCAATGGCAACCAAACTTGCAGTCCCTCCTCCCTAACTCCCTCCTCCCTACCTCCCTCCTCCCTCACTCCCTCACTCCCTCCTCCCTCACTCCCTCCTCCCTCACTAAAAACCACCAGCCGCCGCTGACGTGAACCTCATGAGTCTGGCGTAATACCACTACGCAGACGTGTTGACTGCCACGGGCAGAATAGAGTATATTTTGGTGAGCTTGGTCGGTAAGGTAATATGCCATTGGAATGCCCTAAAAACTGGTTTACCGGAAGTTGACATATCACAACCATCAGCAACCATGTTTCTAAAGCATACTTTGTCAAAGCCCACTGTCAAAAAGGACGTTTGCAAAATGATGTTTGTACCGCTTTGAGGCCCCGCCTACTTTGGAGCGAGGCCTCGAATCAGAAAGGCAACTTCAATATGGATTTGAAATTTGGCATTGGTATAATGTGGAATCTCCTCTTAATAGCCGTATTGGACAGCTGAGCCGAGGTGTTTTCGACGCAATGGCGGGCCAAAAGCATTGCTGTTGTACTGACCGGATACAGAACAGGTTTTATCTATTGGTTATCTCCGCTGGTCTGGATACGTCCCTCTTGTGTTCTTCTGATTGGTCGTAGTGTTATCCAATTGCTTGCAGTGATATTTTCAAATGCATGCTAGGTGCTGCCACTCCAGTTGGGCCCTTTTCATCACTCATTGCCAGACCCTAGAGCTTCCTAGATGTGGCTCTGGATTTCCAGGCTAGGTTAGTTGCACATTAGCTAGGCTATTGTTTAGGGCAGGGTGCTTTGCAATCCCCCCATTGTGTGGCGATGTTGACCAGAGGACGGGTCTGTAGAGACAGAGCAGCTGCCCGGCGGCTTGGCGCTGAAGACCTGCCTCTTCATCAGGTATTCACCCCTGGAGCCTCAGGACTCTTTGGGCGGCAGCCTGATTTCCTATGTTAGAGCACTGGAATTCAGAGCATGAATATGTTTTTTTTCATTAAACTTTTTGTAAACAATTCTAGAACTCAGAGAAAATGCCCATGTGTGATTATGTGGTTTGGCGCACTCACACTAGGCAGTGTCCCTGTACCGTACTCCAGTGCGACCCCCCCCCCTTCCCCATCTGGCCTGAGACCACCTCTCCTCAGTGGACTGAGACCACCTCTCCTCAGTGAGACCACCTCTCCTCAGTGAGACCACCTCTCCTCAGTGGCCTGAGGCCACAGGGTTTAACCGTACCTGAGTGCGGAGGGCGCGCTCACACAGACAAACCGTCTGGACGTTAGGGGGCAGACGTACTCGGCTACAGATGGCCTAGTGTGAGTGCTCCCTTAATGTCGTCATTGGTCTAGTGTGAGGGCTCCCTTAATGTCGTCATTGGTACCTTTGGTGGGCTGAGTGTCCTGCAGACTGTGGGAGTCCAGGAACACACCACTATCACTGTGGAGCTTCTCCCCCTCGGGTGAGACCCCCAGCTCCGCCGCGCGTGCCTTCGACAGAGCCTTCTTCTGCTGACAGGACCTCCAGCTGGAGGACAGGGGGAGAAGGTCTGGTGAGCAACGACTCAAACAGTGAACACTGACCTTCTTTGACTGTCAAAGAAGGGAAAAAGAGGTCAGTCCAAAGCAAAAGATCAGATTATATAATAGGATGGGTTTGGACCGAGTCTGGACCAAGTCAGCTCTGAATAAAGAGGAGGGGCTCTCTTTCATGCAAACATCACAAGACGAGACACTTGGACACTTAGTTACTTAGTCTTACCGGTTAGCCATTTTCAAATCAAACCATGACCACAAATATACTCTGACTTCTAATGAATAAAAAAGGCAAACACTCTCTCTGAGTCAGCAGAAGCGTCCGGACCCCGGGTGGAGCGCTCACCATTTGTAGGCGACGTACAGCAGCAGCCCCAGCACCACGGCGGCCAGGACCGACACATAGATGACGATGTTGCTGCTGCCGCCCTGGCCCTGGGAAGTGTAGTCGGGGGTCCCTGTGGCGGGACCGGCCCCCCCGTTCTCCCCCGCCCTCCCCTCCTCCGTCAGCAGCGGCCAGCGGGTGGCGTCACTCGCGCCGTCGGGCCCAGAGGGGCGGGACAGGATGAGCAGCTTCTTGTCTGCGGAAGGAAAGAAAACAGAAAAGGTAAAGGTGTGTTTATGTGTGTGTGCGGTTAGGCACACACACACCAACCATCCAATACAGGGTGAGACTGCACTGCCGCGTTGGGCCCCCTGTGGCTTTAGGACCGCCCCCCTCCCCACGTCCCTCCAGCGGGCCTATTCTAGGATCAAACACTCTGCCCTGGCTGGGGTCACCAGGGTCAGGGGGCGAGGCCTCTGCATGCGGACAGAAGACCTCCGCTCATGGAGAGCAGCAGGACGCTGAGCTGGAGCCCAGCGGGTTTGGGGTGAGGCAGGCTGACCTCTGACCTGGGGGTTCTGGAGGAGCTCAGTGTGTAGAGGACACCCTTTAGATCAGTCTTTCCTGAAGACTGGGTCGAGAACCACATGTGGGTCGTGGGTGATTTTAATTGGGTCGCCAAATAAATGTATATTAAAAAAATAATAATTCTTTACAGAAATACTTTGGCAGTATTTTGGCGTACAGCGCTACAGTCTCTGGGCGGTCTCACTTCCTGCTGCTGATCCCCCCTCCCCCCTCCTCTCTGCGGGACTCACCCATGCAGAGCGCGTCGGCGTGGGGCTGGCAGGCGCGGATCTCCACCTCTCCGTCCCGGCACTGGGTGCAGGGGAGGCAGGGCTTGGTGAGGCTGCGCTCCTCGGAGAAGCTTCCGGGCAGACAGGCCAGGCACTGCGTGTCGGACATGGCGTCACAGGTCCTGTTCACGCCCTGGCCGCGCTCGCACATGGAGCAGGGCGCGCACAGGCCCTCCCTGCCGTCGCGCCACAGGTAGAAGCCGGCCTGGCAGTCGCAGTGCGTGTCCCGGGCGGCGGAGCAGGGCGCCAGCTGGGAGACGCCCGCCATGCAGCGGGCGCAGGGAAGGCAGGGCTCCAGGCCCGCCGACGAGGAGAAGCTTCCTGGAAGACAAAGAGATCCTTTAGGAACAACAGGAGCGTGGGAGGAACAGCGTGTGTTGTGGTGGTCAGACCCAAACCGGGTAACCTTTGATGCAGCCATGGAGCTATTTTAATACCAGGTACTTCATATTTGAATACGTGAGTCCCTAGAGATGGAGGGTTTGGTTTCAGAGCCTTGAGACATGGATAGTCCTGTCACTCAGACCCGGCTCTCTCCCACTGGGCGGGGCCATTCATCACATTTTGATCGTGATGTCGATTTTAGTGTCAAACGATCACAAAACTAATATCATCGACATGAAACATCTTTTCATATATATTTTTTCATTAAATGTTTTATAGAAAGTGCAGCTGAATACAGATCTGTACATTATTTTAGATTTGAACATTTTCTATTTGACCATTTTGTGTATTTCTTTAAGGCGATATTTCAAAGTTATCAGTTAGAAAGTGTTTTTTGAATAAATACATCATGTTTTCACACTCAAAAATAATTGTTTGAATAATCGTCAATATTGAGCACATAAGGGTGCTGAGGACGCGCTCCCCAGGGAGCGGCCTGGGGGCTGGTGGTGCTCACCCTTCAGGCACGGGGCACACACGGTGTCCTCCTCCGCACACGGCCGCACCGCCCCCGCCCCGGGGGGACAGGTGCTGCAGCACCGCCCGGACGCTGTGAGCCGTCCGCTGGCGCACGCCTCGCCCCCACCGACCTGGACACACAGGGGACACATCAGCCCCCAGCAGAACCTGAGGGAGGGGGCGGGGAGGACCCCTCAACACCCGCTTGGACCGGTTTTATGTTTCATGAAGATGGGACTGGAGCCCCCCAGTCCGAGAATAAAGTGCTGCTGTTGGTGACACTGACATCGTTCTGCTCTGAGACGTGGTCGCCCTGCAGAGGGAGGCCTACGGCAGGCCTATGGGAGGCCTACGGGAGGCCTATGGGAGGCCTATGGGAGGCCTATGGGAGGCCTACGGCAGGCCTATGGCAGGCCTATGGCAGGCCTATGGCAGGCCTATGGGAGGCCTATGGGAGGCCTATGGGAGGCCTATGGCAGGCCTATGGGAGGCCTATGGCAGGCCTATGGCAGGCCTATGGCAGGCCTATGGGAGGCCTATGGCAGGCCTATGGGAGGCCTATGGGAGGCCTATGGGAGGCCTATGGGAGGCCTATGGGAGGCCTATGGCAGGCCTATGGGAGGCCTATGGGAGGCCTACGGCAGGCCTACGGCAGGCCTATGGGAGGCCTATGGCAGGCCTATGGCAGGCCTATGGCAGGCCTATGGGAGGCCTATGGCAGGCCTACGGCAGGCCTATGGCAGGCCTATGGCAGGCCTATGGCAGGCCTATGGCAGGCCTATGGGAGGCCTATGGCAGGCCTATGGGAGGCCTATGGCAGGCCTATGGGAGGCCTATGGCAGGCCTATGGGAGGCCTATGGGAGGCCTATGGGAGGCCTATGGCCGGCTAGGAGAGGCTAGAGTAAGACGGGATCAGGCATTCCTGAGGACTGAAGCAGAGCTGCAGCCTGAAGGCTCTCACTGGCTTCAATCAGGTGCCTCAGAGCCCGCTGGAAATAAAATCAAAACACTGAGAAGTGGGCGAAAGACTGAGAGCAAACACAGCTGGGAGAGGAAGGAAGGAAGGAAAGCTTCCTCCCTCCTACCCTCCTGCATTCCAGATGAGCGTGAGCGCTGAGGGAATGTTGTACCACCTCTAGCTCTGTCTGATCCTAATGCACTACAATCAAGACTAACTGTACACTCACTCAATAGAGTAAGTGGTGTGAAAGCAGCCCTGTGTGAAGGGCTGCCTTCCCCCCTCAGAGGAAGGGGAATGGGGCTGTAAAGGTAACGCTCCCAGCCCCAGGCCAGGGAGTCCCGGAGCCGCCAGGCCCCAAAGCGTCTGTTTATGTGAAGGTTGGGGGAGAGGGGCAGAGAGGACGGGGCTCTGGAAGTCTCCCTGCCCCGCAGGTGGCTTTCTCTATGAAGGTCAGTCTCGCTCTCTCTTTTTCTCTCTCTCCAATCGCTAGGCTCTAAAAGGACAGCATCTTAAATATGCACCCCTTTGAGGGGTGAGTGGGTGGGGGTGGGGGTGATTGGCCCGCCCCCTGGGGGTTGACAGGATACAACAGATGTCTAACAACCATCCTCATAAGACTTGGAAAAACGAACGGCTAAACGACACCATTGATGTCTCTCTTTCTGCGTCTGGGGCCAAGGAGTACATGCAGTGACCCGTCCGAGGCTGCTCCAACGTCTCACAGGCCCTTCAGACACTAACCATGTTCATGGCCCAATGCACGCATGCATATTATGCACGAGCACACCCCTCAAAAACACAGAAGGTTGTAGTATGCAGACTCTAGTAAGGGAAAAGGGATTAGCCTGATTCCAGTCCCTCTGTCTCCAGCCCTCCACCGCAGCCTGGGCCCTTCCAGAGGAGGTCTGAGCACTGCTGTTTAATGTTGCCAGACTTGGACCAGGCTTTTGAATATAATAACAATAACAAGGTGGATTCTGGAGATGTGAGACTCTGAAGCCCTCCTCCAGCCGCTGGCCCAGTGAGCTGCATCCCCTCCCAGTCCGCCCTCAGGGAGCACACTAGCAGGGAGGGCTGTTGGGCCGGGGTTCTCTGTCCCCGCCTGCACCCCGAGCCACACCGGACACCAGGAGACACCCGGGGGGCCGGGGCAGACAGTAGGAGAGGAGACACCCGGGGGGCCGGGGCAGACAGTAGGAGAGGAGACACATCGGGTGTTCATTTTAGTTTATTTTGATGGACCAATGACAACTGCAGCATACTGAAAGTGGAGGGTTTCAGCAGTTTAAAGTTAGCTAGAGCTAAGGTAATGGATATGAATGCATATACAGTAACTAAGCAATCCTATTAGACCTGGAAAATACTTAATAATTATAATTGTGTGATAATTAACATGTCTGAGGAGATACTTAATAAATGGATTATCTCTTGAGAAGATATTGAGTGTAGCCTTCTTGTAGTTCAGACGGGTGTGTGCGTTCATATGGCAGCTTGTTTAGTCTGTGTATAAGTCCAGTTAACTCAGTGGACTTCTTAATCTAAACAAATGAATACTTCAAAACATATTTCTCCTCTGCACAACACAAACCGGCCAGTGGTCAACCACACAAAGCTCTTCGTGGGCATTTGGCCTGCTGAACAATGTTCTGCTGAACTATGTTCTGCTGAACAATGTTCTGCTGAACAATGTTCTGCTGAACAATGTTCTGCTGAACTATGTTCTGCTGAACTATGTTCTGCTGAACTATGTTCTGCTGAACTATGTTCTGCTGAACAATGTTCTGCTGAACTATGTTCTGCTGAACAATGTTCTGCAGAACATAGTTCAGCAGAACAATGTTCTGCTGAACAATGTTCTGCTGAACAATGTTCTGCCTGCTGGCCATGATGTTGGGCTCATCTTATAGCGGGAGGCTGAGGACCCCATGGCAGCGTGTGGTCGAAGGAGAACTCCCACAGAGCTGAGGCTCATGGGGGGAGCAGGTCAGGGGCCAGCTGCAGCCGCTCTGCATGTCAGGGCTGCAATGCTCAGGGACAGAGATCAGACCACCAGCCAGCAGCTTCAATGAGACTCCCAGTCTGCTGCTGTCACAGTCGCTCAACACTAACACAGACACACACTTGGCACTGAAGCCAAACATTTGTGTGTTTTCGTTTTCTTTAAGTGACACAGCTTTTGTTATAATATATATGTTACAGTCAGCATGTGCTTTACAGTTTCATTTGACTCCTAAAGGCCACCAAGGAAGGTCTTTGAAGAGGCAGGTCTCATCAACAGATTGGGGCTATAACCTCTGAAATGTGTATGAAAAAAAAAAAATGTAAGGAATGGTTTCAAAAGACCAATCCTTGAGAATGGAGCATTAATTAATCTATGAAATGGTTGTCTACACCCCGAAGAAATGGGTTGAGTGTTACAAGGAAATGACTGCATTACCCCCTCCACCCCCAGCCCACCATTCAACCACAAGCTGAAAATAAGATGATAATTGCCTTTGCTCCGGATACCAGAACCCAGCCATTCTTAAAGTCATGCGACCTCTACTGGGAATAGCTCCAGTAAAAAGGATGTTACACATGTGTGCAAACTAAAAACATTCCAAAACACTGAATGTGCTGAACAGTAAACATGTTTTATCAACATAGACTAAGCAGCATCTAACATGGAAATATTTGGCAAGGAGGAAGGAATGAAGGAATGAATGAAGGAAAAAAGGAATGACGGAAAGGAAGAAGGAATGAAGGAAGGAAGGAAGGAAAGAAGGAAGAAGATTATAGATCAACTCTAGTTATGACACCCTTTGAACGCTCTGCTGGGGGGTTCAGGTGGATCAGATGTGGGCCGCTCGCTGACGGATTAGGTTTCTTTAACGCGGGGGTCCCGAGGCGTCCTGGTGTCTCCTGTTCCCAGCCCACGGACTTCAGATCATGATCTGGAGATCCGCGTCAGTTGTTGAGTGCATAAAGTAGAACGTGTGTTCAGTTGTAGACCATCGCCTAATCTCAAACAAGGTGTCTAAAACAATAGGCTATCTATGCCCCCAACATGTTGTTATAACGTACGTCTTAGATATCTGTAATAAGGAAGTCCTTGGTAACAGAGTGCATCACAGAGTGTGGATCATTAAATATGGTAACAAGGGATTTAAAAAAGGCTGGTAGGATAATAGTAGAGTGTGTGTCATCTGATTGGGACGTTGATCGAAACGCTTTCATCTTGTACAAGAAGGGACTTGGCTGTGGAGAACATGTCGAGACAGTCTGAAGCAGGCTCAGACTGTGGCCTCAGACTTAGTCCTATCTGAAGCAGGCTCAGACTGTGGCCTCAGACTTAGTCCTATCTGAAGCAGGCTCAGACTTAGTCCTATCTGAAGCAGGCTCAGACTGGTGTCTGTCTGAAGCAGGCTCAGACTGGTGTCTGTCTGAAACAGGCTCAAACTGTGGTCTGTCTGAAGCAGGCTCAGGCTGGTCTGTCTGAAGCCGGGTGCGACAGTCTGGTTGCTCCACCAGAGAGAGAGAGAGAGAGAGAGCGGCTTTTATGTACTTGTGGGAGTTCGTCTTTATGATTGCGCACTTATTAAATGTGCTCCACTGCTTTGAAGACGCCTTGCTTTTCAAATCTTCCACACATGCTTGGCACACATGGGCCAAGCCTTTCCTCGGGAAATCCAAGATATGGCTTGTAACACAATACAATATAAAAGTAGAAGGTTGCATCACAAAAACTGTTAAGTTCTACGAGGTTATTGTTTATAAAGGTTAAAGTTTGAAACGTTTCCTTCATGCAGTTACTGTCAGAAAATCACTTACTTTGATCAGAAGAATTGTGCAAATCATAAACACGATCATCTTGAATCCTCTTAATCCTGAATAGATTCAAGTAGCAGACTTTTCTTTCCCAGTGTCACAAACATGCAGACCACAAAACTCTCGTCCACAACGCGCCGTGAGCCGCAGCAGCTCTCAGGATCAGTCCGATAACTCCGCTCGACGCACCGCGACCCTCAGCCGTAGCGCTCCGGTGTGTGATCAGAGGATGGACCAGTGTACCCCCACAGCCACCAGCCTCCCCCCGCACAGAGTGGACTGGGATTACAACTACTAGCTTTTGTCTATGTTTCCTTAAGGACCATTTAATGCGTTTCGGTTGCATCGACAGCCTTGAAACAGATGCGCGGAACTTCTCCCCAACTCTGTAACCTCTCGCGCGTCTCCTCCCAGTATCCTCCTCCTCTGGAAACGGAGCGCCGTGATTGGCTGCAGCCACGCTGAGGACGGGGGCGTTTTATGGTCGAATGTAATAGGAACTATGATGGGTGAGATATAATACACACACACACACACACACACACACACACACACACACACACACACACACACACACACACACACACACACACA
>JAOPUD010000009.1:365999-376040 GCA_027122715.1 Trisopterus minutus
CAGACAGACAGACAGACAGACAGACAGACAGACAGACAGACAGACAGACAGACAGACAGACAGACAGACAGACACCATGAGGACCTGATGCAGACAGGATGAAGACATGAGCAGGACCAGCGTGGACCTCAGGGGCCGTGCTGGGGGGCCAGGGGACCACAGGGGCCGTGCTGGGGGACCAGGGGACCACAGGGGCCGTGCTGGGGGACCAGGGGACCACAGGGGCCGTGCTGGGGGGCCAGGGGACCTCAGGGGCCGTGCTGGGGGACCAGGGGACCACAGGGGCCGTGCTGGGGGGCCAGGGGACCACAGGGGCCGTGCTGGGGGGCCAGGGGACCGACCTGCCGCTCTGCAGCTGGACGTGCAGGGTGGTGAAGGGCTCCATGCGGATCATGTAGTGCATGACCCCGGCGGGGTTGGAGTAATGCGTGCCGTAGTGGAACCTCTCCATGGTCCCTGTGGGGTCTTCAAAACTGTCATACCTGGGGAAACATCAGATGTGTGAGGGATAATGTATACATCATTAAGGGATAATAATGGGACAATGTAAAGAACGCTGGTCATTATCGGGATAATAAGCCGGACAGGGCGAACAGGACACCGTGGCGTGGGGGAGGTGTCTTGCTTCGCCCTGAAGGGACTTAGTTTGGATAATGACCCGTGAGGTTCTACACATTATCCCGCTTAGTACACGGCTACTTGACGTCGCTTGGGTTGGTGAGTTACCGGACTACTTGTGGAGTGATACTAAAGACGTGCATCAGAGGCAAAAAAAAACGAATTTCCTTGACAGAGGTCATTATCCGCACGTCATTATCAAAAATTTATTCACCACCGGAAGTCGGTTAAGGTCCACGCAAGTAAACGGAGCGTTCCACAGCACTGAGAAGAGCCGTGTGATGAGGAAACATAGATCCCAACGGCATAACACTGCACCAAACACACACAACCAGTAAAGAAGGGATGGGTTAGTGATGACATGCTGAACCACCCACTTCTCCCGGACGTTCTGGGCGTGGCGGGCGTTCACCACCCCGATGGGCTTGGACAGGTCCCGGAACACCGCCGGGTCCTCCAGGTCCAGGACCTCAGAGCTGTAGTCACTGAGGACCCAGGGGAACTGCACACACACAGACACACACACACACACACACACACGCACACACACGACAAAGGTGAGGCAGAGTAGAGTTGTGGACCTTCATGCGTAGACAGGGTGCGGCCGGGTGCCTCACCACGGGGTACTGGGACAGGTCGTTGTAGGTGCGCCCAGAGATGGTGTTCAGCTGCATCAGATACTCAAAATTGGATATTTCCCTGTACACCCATTTCTATAGAAAAGAAAGAAACACAGGATTCTTACTATGAAATGATTCGTATTGGGCTGGGGGGCTAGATACCCCAAATGAGACATCTCTATGCATATCCTTGTTTAGTAAATGCTTAATATTCATTCATATTATTCATTCATTGCAAAATAAAAACAAATAAACTGCTATTAAAAACAAATAAATCCCTACAAAAAAGTGAGAAATCCTTCCCCACTATGGGGCCTTCGGCGAATAATTGTTAGATATTTAAAGAGAGGAAACTATTACTACATGAGACTGGGGGGCTAGTGAGTGGGGTCCCCCCCCCCCCACCACGGTGCTAATGTCTAAGGTGCTAAGACCCCCGCTTGCTAAGAGCCCAGAGGGTCTTTGGTTCCATCGTCTGCTACATGACTCCATTATAATAGACTGGACTCCAAGCATTTTTTTAACTCTATTTGGTCCTGGGATTGAGTCCCTGGTCTGGGGGGGGGGGGTCACCTGCGTGAGACCGGAGGCCTTCAGGAGCTCCTGGGGCGATCGAGAACCAAAGTAGAAAAGATTGGGAGGTCTGAGCCCAAGGATTCTGGAGTACACCTTGTTCCGCACCTTTGGGGGGCGAGAGGAAGAGGAAGAGGACAAATTATCTCTCACATGGTCAGTACAATAAATCAATAGACTTCAACTGTTGCTGCTAGGGGGTCCTTCAACGGGGAGATGGAGGAGGTGGGCGCCCCCACCTTCTTCCTGAAGTTGATGAAGTAGTGGGCCTGGTCTATGAAGAAGAGCTCCAGGGCAGAGCGCCGCAGGTTGTAGCGCCGCAGGTGGACCTCCCTCAGCTGGGACAGGGGCCGCCGGAAGTCAAAGCCGATGCCTGAGAGGAGGAGAGCCGCGTTAGCCTCCCTTCTACCACCTCACTAAGGCCTGAACCGTGGCCTGAGCACACCGCTCCTCAGGGGACTGAGGCCACAGGGTTTAACCGTACCTGAGTGCGGAGGGCGTGCTCACAGCAGACAAACCGTCTGGACGTTAGGGGGCAGACGTACTCGGCTACAGATGGCCTAGTGTGAGTTTCCTTGGGATCCCTTTTGTATTCTTACCGTCTTCAGTCTCCTCCTTCTCGCTGCTGTAGTCGTAGAAGTAGAGGTGGTGCGTGGTGACCTCCAGACGACCCGAGACCACTGCTGTGATGGTGATCAGCTCACAGTCCTCCGACAGCACCAGCTTCTCCTTCTCGCTCTCCTCCTCTCCCCTGAATAACCAAGTAAGGATCAGGACTCACGCTGACAAGAGGCCCGCGTGGTCCATGGTCCCACGCAGCGACTGACAACATGCAATACAATGTGGGGGGGAGAAAAGGCGCTGACTTGTTGTCCCAGAAGATGACGTCCTCGTCCCCCAGCTGGTCATCCTCCATGTCGCTCACTTTGACCTCCCTGGCCACGGCCAAGGTCAGGAGGTCAGCGGCGTGAGGGCTGTCCGCCCCTACGGTGGACCACAACAACACAACACACATAGTCAGCAGTCTTTACACGCACACACGCACACACGCACGCACGCACGCACCCTCCTCCTCCTCACATACCCATGTTGTCCCTGAGGGCGCTGGCCTCGCTGTGTGTGTCATGGTTGTAGTTGGGCACCAGTTTGAGACGCATCTTTGAGTAGGTCTCAGCACTGGACAGCTTCCAGTGGACCTGCGGCTGAGCCCTGTGGGGGGGAGAGGCAGCGGGACGTGGTTCAGGCCAGGGGTCGTGCTAAACATAGCCTAGCAACGCAGAGAGAGAAATAGTACGCAAACACTGATGTTGTGGGGATTCGTGTGGCGATATTCAGATGCACTCATTGGGAGCATGTGGAGCCGCTGTACAGTGGGACCGTCCACAGGAGGGTCAGACACAACGGGGCGGTCTGGGGATTTATGTGTGAACAGGCAATAATATACACATTTATCCTTCCATGTAGATGTGTCCAGATACCAGATGTGTCCAGTGGTTACATTGAAATACAGTAACAGACTGTATCGTATCTGTCCAAGTAGCTGCTCTCTTTAGATGCAGAACTTCGTCATTCATGGTCGACTAAAAACACCAGGATCATGTGAAGGTAGAAGGGGTGGGGGGGAGTGACTGCAGGTTCCCGTACTTGTAGGCCCAAGCTCCTCTCTCGCTGGTCAGCAGCCGGCGCTGGCACTTCCAGTGGCGCCACACCACCCCCTGCTGGCCCGCGCCGTGCTTCTGCTGGCTGAGGTAGCGGCTGTTCTCACAGCGCACCCGCTTCCAGTAGGGCTCCACGACCGCTTCCTGTTCCACACGCACACGCACACGCACGCGCACGCGCACGCAAACGCACACGCACACACACAATGAATCTCAGTGCAGGTTCACACACCCACCAAGCTTTCGTCGTGTTGGACTCCTATATTGTGAGATTTTCGAAAAGCTTAAAGTGCGCTGACCTGGAACTTGTTCTTGCTGTCTGATTTGTCCTTGTCTCGCGTGAAGGCCGTGTTCATCAGGTCGTCGAAGCAGGAGTTCCAGAAGTTTGACATGATGTCATGGCTCCTTCCCAGCGTGTCCAGCTCATACTGCTCCATGACGGGCTGCACCTGTCCCCAGCCAGGAGAACGCAAACACACCCTCAACATTAGAGGCCTCTCGTGTTGGGCTCCCCATAAGCCATGATGAAATACGGCAGGTATGCACACACCCATCCATGTCCACTGCTTCCTGCTAGTACATTTCTGAGGACCAACATCAGAGCATTGTGTTCGCTTGAGGTAGTTGTAAGTAATTTGATTGAAAATAAAGATCTCGATCAATCACAAGATCAAGATCTCTATCAATCTGCACACGTGCAGAACAACTCAAAGAGCTGAAGCGATGGAGAGATCATTGGTGCACGCTGGCTGATGTGTTGTTGCCCCAAACAAACATTTCTAAGCCACACCCCGTCCTGCAACGCAGAGGATTGAGTGAAACCTTTTATTCTAGACTCTTGGGATACGATACGTTCATGGTAAACGTAATGCATGTTGCTAGTCTACAATGACTACAAATACAGCTTAACGAATTCCTTTGTGCTTCACCTGCCTGCCCGCCAGACACCAGCGGGTGAGTCCTGAGGGGAGGAACGGCCCGCAGCACAACAGGCCAGAACTCATCTGGAGCCTCCTCCCACACCATCATACCACTGACACCGTGGAGGAGGCCCCCCCAGCCCGGGGGAACACTCATCACTTTCTAAAGTCCCCACAGGTGCAGGTGTAACTCATCCTGTTTGATGACAGCCTCTTCATAGAGCGCTCCATGCTAACAGAAGCATTGAGGCCATCAGTACTGAACACAGCCTCAGCAGGGAGGCCAGAGCATGTGACCCACGTACTGCAGTGGTAGGGCCCTGCTGAGGGCCCCCAGTGGAGGGCCCCCAGTGGTAGTGAGCCCCCAGTGGTAGTGCCCTGGTGGGGGCCCCCACTGGTAGGGCCCTGGTGAGGACCCCCAGAGGTGGGGGCCCCCAGGGCCCCGCTGTACCTGGTGCTGGTAGAAGCTCTGCCACTCCACTGTGTGGCAGAAGGCCTGCAGGTCCTGGGCGAAGCTGGGGCTGCCGTTGGTGGGGGGCAGGCTGGGCAGCAGGCTCTGCAGGTTGACGGGGTCGGCGTGCTGGTCCAGCAGGGTCCGCACGATGGGCACCAGCTGGGAGAAGGTCTCAGAGCTCCTGTTGTCATCGCCGCAGTCCTTTGAACCCGCCGGCCACAGGGGGGCGCCCAAGTGACCGAGCAGGAAGCAGACCTCCTCCCAGCTCAGACACAGCACGGTCTGCAGCAGGCTGTGCAGCTTCACACAGGCCATCACGAAGACCTACGGGGGTGGGGTACACACTCATGAACACAGTCGTTGGTGAAGGAGTCCTCCTTGTCATCCTCGTTGTTTTAGCTTTGGTTTTTATCAGATAAAAAAGAAAACATTTCCATCTGTATGTAATCTGAGTTGATAGCTATGCCGAGTGATCCACTGAAGAAGATAAACTTGTATGGCTTCATGTCAATCTGTGTTATAAACCTCACTTCATCCCATAAGTGTATTCTGCAAACCAGGCTGCGATCCCTCCTCTTCCCCAGGAAGACGTGGAAATATAATACAGCATATCATATATCAATACAATAACGGCACCTTCATTTAGTGACTTTGTTAAACTAGACATAAATAACATGTGGTTCATGGGGAAGCTGATGTACACGATAGTGAAGCTCTGCTGAGCACTCTCTATTCCATCTAGCTCTACTCCATCTAGCTCTACTCTAGCTCTACTCCATCTAGCTCTACTCCATCTAGCTCTACTCTAGCTCTACTCCATCTAGCTCTACTCCATCTAGCTCTACTCTAGCTCTACTCCATCTAGCTCTACTCTAGCTCTACTCCATCTAGCTCTACTCCATCTAGCTCTACTCCATCTAGCTCTACTCTAGCTCTACTCTAGCTCTACTCCATCTAGCTCTACTCCAGAGTTCATGCACCCCCACCCCCCCCCGGAGGAATGCCAGCAATGTCTATGAAAGAAACAACACGCAGACATGGGTGTTATCAAACACCCCTTATCAGTGACCGCTGAGCCAAAATAGAAACACCACGCACACACTACGCTGAGCGCAGGCTGTGTGTACGCACACGCACACACCTGCGGAGTGGTGTGCGCACATACCTGGGGGTGCTGCTGCTGGATGTAGCCCGTGATGATGCGCAGGCCGATGCGGGCCATCTCCCGGAGCTCCGTGCTGCCCGGGCCGCTGCAGTGCCAGGCCTTCAGCCTGTCCAGCAGGTTCACCACCCCCTCGAAGATCTGCCGCGCACAACGCCGTCAGGCCAACGCCACGCAAAGCCCCCTCCAGTCTGGCACGCCTCTTCCCCGGCGCCAGACAACGATCCACACATTCAACACCTCACCGTGCATTTAACCCATGGCTCATCAGCAAACAACACCCAAGTTATCAGCCTTCAGCCCATAGTGGGCGGGGTTTCCCATCGCTAAGAATCGGCCTCCTACATGAGTCACTATCTGTAACGCCGAGGATGCCTTTGCCCTCAGGAGGACGACGAGGGAGCGTCTAGCTGACTAAACCATGATCTGTCTGCACATTGATTGACTGATTTGTGTCCTCGACTCACCTTCTCACTCCACAGCGCCTGGTTGTCCGTGCCCTCGGAAAACAGGAAGTCCTGCAGCAGGCGGAGCAGGCGCACCAGGCTGGGGCAGAAGGGCAGGGAGACCCCCTGGGACTCCCTCAGGTCCGACAGGGACGACTCCAGCATCATCTCCAGCAGACTGAAGCACACACACACAGCCTGGTTTTAGGATCCTTTGAAATGTACCCAGTGCATCACTTGCCACCCTTTGATTACATCCCAGATGATTGACAGTTGGACTCCACGAGGACCTCACAGGTCCCTGGGAGCAGTGATGACACCAACACCGACCTGCGTTTGATGTCATCCGGTGGACGGACCAGTTGGCAGGACGAGCCCAGCTTGGTGAGGACGGAGAAGACCTGCCCCCTCTCCCTCCACACCACGTCCTCCGGGCCCTCGGCCGCGCTGCCCGTCCACAGCACCGAGAACACGATGTTGGTGAGGAGGTTGCACAGCTCCTCCTCTGGGCTCTGCTGGAACACAGAGAACAAGGTGTTGGTGAGGAGGTGGAACCTCCTGCTGGAACCCACTGCAGCACTATGGGAACGTCACCTCATCTGGTGATGAGAACTCAGGGATTACCACCCAAAGGAGGTCTCAGAGGGTAATGATTTGATCCCATCAGAAAGGCAATGGAAAGGGGTACCAAACCGAACTAAAAACATGGGACAGTGCCTCATGCTGTGCGGCCTATTTGCTCAAATTTGTGTCAGGTCAGATGAGGTCACTTGCAAATACAATGAATTGCAAAGGCATCAGCTGTGCTTCATGCTGCCCCAACACGTTGGTTCATATGTTTATGGATACTTTTTCCATTGGAAAGGAACTTGCAACTAGCTCCACAACAGCTGTGCTGGTGCGCCGTCCACAGAGGACCTACCTGGGGGTTGGACGCGTTGGAGATGGTGTCTGCCGTGGGGGGGTCGGCTCCATAGCTGGTGTCATCCAGAACGTTGGACAGACTGGAGCTCTTCCTGGTTCTCATGGGGGGGAAGGCCTTGCTGTGGTCCAGGGGGGAGGGGGTTTCTGCTTGGCTGCCGCCGGGGGTGAGGATCCCGGGGCCGGAGTCACCCATGCCCCCCAAATCCATCTCAAAGGGGGAGGCCCCAAATGGGGAGAGGGGGTGATAGAGACCGTCCTCGCGGGGCGGAGGGGAAGGGATGTCGACGGCATTGGAGAAGGATGACGTGCAGCTATGGTCAAGGGGGTCGCTGTAGCTCTTCAGTTGGGAGTTACCACCTCTGTCACCCAAGTCACCCCCGTCACCTCCGTCACCTCCGTCACCTCCGTCACCCCCGTCACCCCGATGGAGGAGTGCCAGGGACAGGGCGGAGAAGGATGTCTCTGAGATGTCCTCCTGATGGTCCTCTACGTACTCCTGGTCCCTGGAGGACTGGTAGCTGGGCAGGGAGTCTGCCTGGAGGTCCCCCACCAGGCACTGGTCCCTGGAGGACTGGTAGCTGGGCAGGGAGTCTGCCTGGAGGTCCTCCACCAGACACTGGTCCCTGGGGGCCCGGTAGCTGGGCAGGGAGTCTGCCTGGAGGTCCTCCACCAGACACTGGTCCCTGGGGGCCCGGTAGCTGGCCAGGGAGTCTGCCTGGAGGTCCTCCACCAGGCACTGGTCCCTGCGCAGAGGGGGGCGGGCCTCTGGGACGTCCAGGGACCCGTGGCTGGCTGCGTGGGACTCGTAGGACTCCTTGACGTAGAGCTTGGTGAGCACGTCCTGCCAGCCGGCTTGCTGGGCCAGCTGCCGGGGGTAGTCCCCGTGGGAGTGGATCAGGTGGAAGAGCTGAGGAGCAGAGAGTGAATCCTTCACATGATTCTCCTGGTTGCTCCCAGATGATGAACAACATAATGCGGTTCATCATTGAATAGATGAGAACTCAGGATGTAATGACCAACCACCTTTTCTACCCCATGTTAAAAGTGTTTGTTAGTGAGTCAATAAGTCAGTGTGTGCAGGCATGCCATTCCATCCCATAATATTACAATGTTAATAACATCATGAGGCCTGGTATGCTTTTAAAGAGTGTTCAGATCCCAGTCCTCCTATGCCGGTTTAACGTAACCATACAGAAGCTGTTTCTTCAAAGGCTCTACAGAGACACTGTTGTGGCCAATGTTGTGGTTTTTACTGCTAACGGAAATGTGTACCTTTTGTAAATTGTGTTGGATGGCGTAATGCGTTAATGTAATGTGGTGCCTAACGCACACTGACACACTACACCCTGGGTTAGGCACGGTGTACAGTTACAGTCCAGGGAGGCAGAGGATCAGGACAGGAGGATGTGCCGACAGGACTGACCTTGCGACTGATGTCCAGTCGAACGGAGAGCTCAGCCCTTTGGGACAGGTAGACCACAGACAGCAGGTCCCTGAAGTTAGGACTGGCATCTGCAGGGGAAACAAACAAGAAACCCTCGGGTCATGGCCGTGAGCCTACCCTTCAGTCTCTCCTTCGAGGATCTCCCCTTTAAGGGTGTATCAGCGGTGTGGGGGACCTCACTTCTGTTGAAGCCAGATCCCAAACCAACAGAGCCGCTCACCCTCCCTTCAGTGTTTCGTGCGTCCAGTAAAAACGATCCTGAACGCAACGCAAAACCCCACACACCCTTGGTGTGTCGGTGATTGGTTGGGATACTATTCCGTGTGGTTGAGGGTGGCTGGTAGTAGCATTAGTTTTTTTGTATGACCTCGGAGCACAGGCAGCCTACGGAGACACGTCTGCTATGGGGCGGGCAGCTAGCAGATCATGAGGAGGATGAATGTGATCATTTATGTCTGGGCCTGGAATCGCTGATACAACCTTTAATAACACAAACATATCGCCAGTTTAGTTTCAGTGATCACCAGTCCCACCGGCGAAGGAATGCTTTCTTCAGTTACCTGTAGCCATGACCTGCTTGTAAAGAAAGCGCACGGTGGTCATGGTAACGGGAACCTCTCCTAAGTGACAGACCAGGCCGCAGTAGCCAACGTCTCTCAGCTTCAGCCGCTGCTTTGAGCGGTCGTTGATTCGCTCGCTCTTCAGGAGACAGTGGAGAACCTAAAATGAAAAAACAAACAAGAAAACAGTGTTAATAGAACCACCCGGAACCAATTCCTCACGGCTCATCCAAGCCAGTGCTCTGCAGGATACAGACAATTGTAACAAATGAGAATTGTGAAAAACATAATAACATCTGATCCAAACATTTATGTATGCATAATGATATCATTCTATCATTATAATAATAATTATATTTAGTATATTACATTCAAAAAATTTAATAAACTGAATTATATTCTATCCCATCAACAAAGATGGCCGCTGTCCCAGTGAGCAGAGGAGGAGGAGGAGGAGGAGGAGGAGGAGGAGGCGCCGCACCTTGAACACCCGCTCCCGGGCGCCGTCCCCGAGGGCGGGGTTGAGCAGCAGGCCGTACAGCTGCTCCACGCCCCACTCCAGCAGCACCGCCTGCGTCTGCTCCTGCGGCGAGCTGGCCCTGGTCAGCTCGTACAGCACGTCCAGGGCACCCTCCACCTGGGGGGGGGGGGGGCACAGGTCA
>JAOPUD010000009.1:397354-415508 GCA_027122715.1 Trisopterus minutus
AACAGAAAGAGGGGGAGGGTGGGAGACAAAAAAAAGAGGGTGAGACACGGAGAGAGAGAGACGAGAGAGGGACCTAACTAACCATTTGCTTATATAATTAACATACTAATATTTATTGGATGTTGTTAATGATGAACCGATGTCCAATGCCGTTGTCGTTTTTTTATTCTCCTATATGTATTATAATTTTGATTATTGTGATATCGTTTTGTTAATTTTGAACGCTGTACCTAGACAGTATTCTGAGACATTGCCAAGCGATGTCTGAGATATCGTTGTTATTGGAGAGAGCTTCCAGTGGATATTCAGTAGGACTTTTGAATTATGTGTTTCAGAATCTGTTGGACCTAGGCTTACTTCTCAAATGGTTGAAAAGTACATTTCCATAGCTCTTGGTCTTCAAGATAGCCCAATTCTCTGTTCAGGGACCAACGTGATTGTTACTCGGCCGTGTTTGAATGTTAGGTCAAACATCATCATCTTGGCCTGGCTGTAGTGTTGCAAAAGTGTTTTTTTTTTTTTTTACATTCCTACAGCTAGAAATGGTATTCCGGATGCACTTTATTATTTCGGAACTCAGTCTGTCCCCTCAATTGTTTTCGCCGGTGAACAGGAAGCCTCTTCATGAAAGTGGAAGCTGGAAGGAGCTTCTTCTTAATGTTCTTACCTTACCTTTTATTTTTGTTGCGTATTTAATATATATATGGATTAAATAGTGGATGTGTAAGTGAGTAAGTAAGTGTTTTATGGCCTAAAATAGGTTTTCCTACAGGAGGTTCCACTAGACGCCACTGTGGCACCCTGTGGAGCAACACCTAACGGACTGGATGGTAGGGCTAGGAATACATACAATGTAAATCAGTGGCATATAACCATAACCTAAGGGCTTGAACCAGACCCTACACATTGATCCAAAAAGTATGCAATCTTTTATCAGATGGAGCAAATTCTAATTTTTTGGCTTCACAAATCAGTTTGGGCCGGTGGTTCACTGCTGCCTAGTCCTGGGTCCTGGGTCCTGGGTCTAAACCCCGGAGGGGGGCCTTTCTGTGTTGGTATGTTCACCTGGGTTTCCTCCCAAGCAAAATACATCTCTGTTGGGTTAATACTCCTGCCAGTGCCCTTGACCAAGACACTAGGGCAGGCAGTAGAATGACTCACTGCTCCTAGTGACGGGTTAGATTCAGAGATCATATTTGGTTGTATCGTACTACTATAGAATCTTCTTATGAAATGACAGAGCCCTGTTATGGCTGCATTAATGATCGTTTATTAGAGATTTATTATCCCGTGGTCTGGGCCCTACTGTCTTAACTCTTTTACCTTCCCACTAAACACACATCACATACCTTCCTCCCCAGAGTAAAGATAACGCCTCTATTTTTGGAGCGGAACAGTCTTATTAGTATTGGTATTATTTATGTACATGGCACATGTGGAAATTATGTTTTTGTTTAATTTTAATAATTGACTATAATGTGAATAAAGTTTACAGCTGAAAAATAAATTATTTGTAATAAAGTGTATATTGTACGGTTGTTGAAGACCAAATTCACATTTAGTTAAAAATGTGTATAAAAAAAAAACCTCCTGAATGCTTCAATGGCAAGTTGGGAATGTAAATTGGGTATTTGACTCTCAAATAATCCCAAAGGTTTGTTTTCTGTATATACGCATACAAATGCTAGGCTGGTATTTGTAACCCAAGGCTGATGGAGAGCCACTGCACCTTAAGCTATTGCGTGGTCCGGCCACTCTGCCTCTTATTGATTTATTCATGATTGTGATCAATTCCTTCAGAATGGAGGCAATGGTCTTTAATGCAAAAAAAAGTCACTTGATGATATGAGGAATTCTTATCTGTACACACTGTATGTACACATACATGATGCACACAGTATTGAATGACAGTGTGCCAATGGGCTTTGCAGGGCCGTGACGATGAGGAAGGAGAACCTGAGAGGAAGAGGGCCCTGGCAGAGGAGGCAGAAGAGGCCGAGAAGCACAGGTGAAGGTCCTTTCCTATTTTATTGATTAAATGGACTGTGAAACACGCAAGCAGAGGAGACCAGGAAGGCTATTGTTACAAAACGGGAACTCTGGTTGGTTACATTGAGGTACAGTTTAGTCTCTCTAACGGGACACTTGTATGTTGTCAGAGTATAACGTCCTAAGGTTCATGTAGCTACTGGAATATCCTGCAGTTTACGTGACTATGGTCCGGAAAGGAGCCGCCTGCTCCTCTGTCCTGCAGGACCCGTTTCCATTGTTTACACGTGGATGACATTTGCACTCTGGGACACGCCTCTCTGTGGAACAGGAAGCAGCAAATATGAGAACAGAGTTTGAAGTGACGCCTTTCCACGAGTAGACTGTCCAAACGTCTTTAATCATGAATGTAAGACAATGCCAGCATGCAATGGAAATGTTCAGCGTTACTTGCTGCTGTTCATTCCTACTACTATGCTTGAATCAACTCCAGAGCACACTGATAACTAGTGGTTGAGTGTGAAGCATGTCCCACTCTTTCAAGAGAATTTGGTAATGTTTTTAGTTCCTTCGAGATATCACACGTTTGATACTTTACTTTACTTTACTTTTAAAGTTACCTTTTTTAAAGAATGAATGTATTGGCAATAACCATAGCTGGTTATTGCCAGCTATGGTTGCGTTACCTTATGAATGAGGAATGAGAGTCTGTATTTCTCACACCACTTCAGTGGGCGTGTTGATGACGCTTCAGTCTGCATGCCATTGAGTGGCACCCTAAACTATAGTCAGCCTGTTGCCTTTTGTTCGCTAAATGGTTAAAAAAAGATTTAAATGTTGGCATTGCTTTTCAGAGTCATTTGTGGTGAATGCTAAAAGGTAGATCTTATCTTAACCCTTAAAGTACACATCCTACAATAAATTACAATACATGAGTTCACAGCTGCATGCGTGTTTAGAAAATGTAAAGAGTTAGCTTAACATTATAGGGCCCTGGCCTTCCACTCCTTGTTTTCTCAGTTAAACACAGAAATCAACTACATTTTTGCCAGTGTTTGTTATATACTGTGTTCCAAATTATTATGCAAATTCTATTTTTCTCAGATTTTCCTTACTATTCGATGCAAATGACAGTATCATTTTAAAGTCATCAACCGTTAGAGTATAATTCAAATTTTATTGAACAAACCTCCCAATGATAACAGCATGCGGTCAAAAAGACGTGTCAGCCCCCAGCAACTTGTAAAAGTATAATTATGAACTGCATCAGTGAATTGATGCATAAGCATTTTAAAGTATTATACCACTCAATGTTAATATGTGGAGTTAACAGGGTGCATTGAATGTACAGTCCCTGTGTGTGTAACATACAGAAGGGCAGGTCTATTTCTAGCAGAGCCTGAAGGGGCTGGATAAAATGCTTGGACCAAGGTGGGTTCGAGGCAGAACATGACTAGCCTTCATCATGACGGCGCCCATACAAGGCATTGGTCTGTCAAGTGTTGGTTTGATGGATGCGTCAGGAACATACCATCTTCATCTTGTTTTTGGTATTTTGCTTGGCTCCCCACACGGAATGCTCCTATTGTATTTTAGTGAGAGCCTGCAGGCTTTGAGATCAGTGTGTACAGTCCAGCCCTGCAGGAAACCCCCCTGCATGGAGTCCTGCTGAGAGATGAACCACAGGGGGGCGCTCCTGGTCCGCTCCTTCCAACTGCCATGGGAGGAGCAACGTTCTATTAGTGAAGAGGCATTGAAACACATATTCTAATTAAGACACAATTACTCCATTAGAATGAAGCCTACCCTACTGATTTAGCCCTTTTTGAATGCATTTGGCAGCACTGCCATCTACTGGAGTGTTTTATATGTTTACTATCATAATGGCCTGCTAAGTACCGCTATAATGCTGTAGTTGCTATGTATTCATAGTCCTGCTCCTGCCCCCACTAGTCATTACCTCATAGATCTGGTCTTTCTTTCTGCACCACCACAGGGAGATCAAGTTGAGGAACTACACCCCAGAGGATGAAGAACTGAAAGACAGACAGGTCCCCAAAGCAAAGCCTGCTTCAGGTGAGCACCTCCCTCCCCTAGAGGATGCAAACACCTGTACAGCAGACAGACCTGATGGCGTTGTGTCAAGGGACTTTTGGTGCAGTTTTGTCAACTTTTTTTGTTTTTCAGTGGAAGATAAAGTAAAAGAGCAACTTGAGGCCGCTAACCCAGAGCCCATCATTGAAGAAGTGGTAGGTACTCTCTGGTGAAGTCTGTTTTCTTTGAGTCAGTTTCATTAGTCTGTGACTCACTGCTGCTCTTTTGTGTGCATACAGGATTTGGCCAACCTGGCCCCGAGGAAACCTGACTGGTGAGAGCTGGGACCTTTAACCGGGGCTTTGATTGTATTCCAATGTATTCTAGGGTGTATTTAGACTTTTTTTCTTGTATACATTTCCATCACTATATGTATTCACTATACCTCTTTTATAGTGACTCAATTTACAACTCTAGGATCAACAAAATAACACGTCCTGTTTCCCAGGGATCTGAAGCGAGATGTGGCGAAGAAGCTGGAGAAACTGGAGCGGAGAACGCAGAGGGCCATCGCAGAGCTCATCAGTGAGTACCTTAGCTTCTGGTCGTAGGATATGAACTCAGACCTGTCTGGGGGCGTGTGGGGCCACTCTGGTCCTGACGCCGCTGGCTTTCCCAAGCGTTGACCGCGCTCACTGCAGAACGCATGCTGAGCTGCAGCAGTGGGATCTGCTGCCGGTCTGGGGAGGAGGGAGCGGTTCTGACAGCCAGTGTGTTCCACAGGGGACCGCCTTCGAGGCAGCGAGGAGGAGCTGGCGGACGCAGTGGGAGCAGTGTGCGTGACAGAAGGAGATTCAGACTGAGCTGGACTCCTGGTGCCACAGCAGAGACCCGGCCCCATTCTGCCACGTCCACCTTGTGTTGGGGACTCCCTGTGGTCACTGGAACAACCCTCTCCTTCGTCCTATTGTCCTCTAGAAATGTCATGACGGTGGTTGATGAAGAGGGTCCAGTGTTTGCAGGATGTTGAACTAGCACGCATACCCTTGGTTTGTAAACAGTCAATGTGATCAACTAAATGTTTTATATTTTCCAGTAAAGTCTGAATTCTTTTTATTGACTGAGAATGTAAATTGTTAAATTCTTTTTTTTTATTTTGGATTTATTCAGAAAATCTTCTGGACTTCCTTACATATTACGTGGCTCCTCCAACTCTGCAGTAGTTGAAGGAACACATCTTACTCCCTACTCAAATGATCCAGTGACTTTTCTATAGCTGATATGTCGGGATACTTATAATAGATAAAAACATGTTTTGGTATGATTATCGCTAGTGTGTCAGTAAGAACCTATGTTGCAAATAACATCACATTAATATTTCACCATAAAGTGCAATCAATGTCTACTCTGAACTACATCGCTCATCCATAAAATAAGATATTGCACCAATAGTTATAGAAGATACAGCAATTATCACGTCTATATATTCTACTCCTTTCAGAAAGTGAACTTAACAGATCACATTAAGTATTTGCCCTTTCAGACCTTAAATGACACCGTACATAGAAGAAGGGGTCAATTAAGTATATTCCTTACTTCAGTTGATGGAAAACCAGATTCCTACTCTGCATTTCTACTCTAAAACAGTGGTATAGGTTAAGCTCACGAACACATACGCAAGATGTGTTCAAAATGGAACTAAATGTTGCTCTAGTGGCATCTGATGGTGTTAAACAGACTCCAGGCTGAGTTTGCCCAGGGGTATGGGCCAAATCCACTCTAGTATGATCACCAACATTATAAAATCCACAGCCAGTCTAACATGTGCGATCCAAGGTTTGCACCTCACTAACTGAGTAGTTTTTCTTTATCTGAATCCATGTATAAGCACCTAACTGGTTAGTAAGAAATACTTGTGCAACCTCTCACTGCTTGTGATTCAATTGCAGGAAACCACAGCTGGGTTTAAGAAAAGCTTATTCAAAGAGAGAGAGAAACATTGTTTTGGCACCGCAGTTAAAGAAATAATACTACATGCTGATTCGATCATTTTAAAGAGCTAGTACATAAAAACTTCCAAGTCATCCCATCAGGTGTAGTAATCCTGGAGTCATGCAGACAGTTCCACAGTTCTAGCCCTTCAGCATCACAGCTGGTAGCTCCTGGCTGTGGGTGGATGGTTTGTCTCTGGCTTGTTTTGGTAGCCATTGCATTGCATCCTTCTTTGTCCTCCTGAAGGAAGTGAGTGACCTGCTAGTCACATTGGGCTGCACCCGATTCAATCTTCCTGGCTGCAGGACCGAGTTCCACCTTACACACCTTCTGGGCAAACTTGAGCGAGCACAAGGTCTCGCCCACATTGCTCTCCAGAGCAGACACCTGGAACAGAAGAGGAGGAAGAAGAAGGTCAAATGAATGAAATACTGACATAATGCGTAAGAGCATTCTGGATGTTAATATGTGGTACAGGAAGGAGGTTGGGAGTTAAACACACACCTGGACAACCATGGCTGTCTTATTGCCTTTCCCAAGGGAGTCCTGCAGGAGATAAGTAAGACGGGAGTTCCTGAACGGGATGTGGGTCTGGTTGCCTCTCAGAGCCTGGATCACATCCCCCAGGGCCAGCAAGGAGCGGTTTATATTCTGGGCCTCTTTCAGCCTCTCCCCCTCTGCACCTGACTTCCACACCCTCTCCGATCCAGCCAGGTCCACCAGGTTTAACTTGCCTGGAGACAAAGAGGAGTGAAGGTTAAGGGATTTACAACAACAAATGCTGCCCTCATCTATTATATCTATTTAGAGAGGAAAATAATAAACAAGTAAGGAAATCCTGGATGAAAATAATTTATAATGTAAGACATTTGTTCAAATCAAGGGTTCACTCCGTAGTAAGAGGGCACGCATGCAGCAGGGGTCTTGCCGGTGGTTTTGGAGCCGTTGGCCAGGTCGGTGCCGTGCACGGTGATGCAGAGCAGAGCGTGGGAGCGCGAGCTGTGCTGGTTCATCTGGGTTCCAAAGGTGATTCTGTTGCGACGGGCTTTGGCCAAGATCTGGAGAACCACCAGAGAAAATGTATTGGGCTGCTCACTTGAAACTTAAGATTCACAATATGATATTTGCCGATGCATCATAGCGCACTAGAACTCTCTATTTGTATGTATTGCCACAACAAAATATAAATGAATAAAGCAATGAAGATTAGATGATCTGAAAAAAAAAAGGATGTTCTAGAGTCTGATCTTGCTGTCCCGGCGTGCAGACCTCTGCAGAGACAACAGCGCATTCCCAGGATGACTGGAACCGTGCTGCTGTCTGATGAACATCTTAAAGTCACTGAGCCAATGATGACTTCAATCAAAGTGGAGAAACGTCTGTCACCTTCTTGATGTGCTGAAAGCCTTTGACCTCTGTGACCCTGAGCCCGGGCACATGCAGCTGCCCCGTTCCATCAGGATTGATCTTGATGTCCAATTTCTCTCCATCCTTGCTGAGCAGATCTCTGTGGACCAAAACAACACAGACGACGGCTGTAGGCTGCTGCTCCAGCAGACAGAAGGCCTATTTAACAGCAGGGCGCCTTTACCTCAGCAGTTCGTTGTAGATCTCCACAGAGCTGACGTTCACTGTGTAAGACCACATGTCCTTGCGCTCCTCTATCTCGTTGAAGAGGTGCTTCAGAGCCCGCTGGTTGATGCCCGGATTCTCCACTGAGCCCTGGAAATCAAGCCCCCCCCAAAAAGAGTGTTCAGCCATTCATTCATGAATTGCTTTAAACTACTGAACACATGGAGATGTAGCTTGATGTCTGTACCTCCATGGTGTAAGTCTTCCCAGAGCCTGTCTGTCCATAGGCAAATATGCACACGTGATAGCCATCAATGCAGGACGTCACAAGAGGCCCGATCTCTTGGAAAACCTTCATTGAATAAGATAGACAGAGAGAGAATAACAAGTTATGTGAGGATTAACATCTAAGTTTATTAAGTCAAAAAGTTTAAAATAAATACAAACAATTTGGCAAGATTATGATATACATTCCAGGTGATAACTCTGTGTGTGATTTCACCCCGCCCAACAGCGAGACTGAAGCTACACAATTATCTCTGCAGACATTCCAACGTGGGGTACCTCTTCCTGCGTGGCCTGGGGCTGGAAGACCTTGTCTAGTTCAAAGGTGCGAGCCTTTCCCTTGTTGACCACCGAGAGGGCGGACTCGTTGTTGGGGTCTGTGGTGACCACCGTCTCCTGGCCCTCCTCCCGCTGGTCCTCCTTCAGCACGGGCTTCACACGGCACAGCACGCGGATGTTACCTGGAAGTACGGCTAGTGAGGGTTCTGTCCAACAGCTCTGAACCCAACCATGCAGAAGGTCATTTTCCCCTTGTCCTCTTTGTCTGCTGCCATTACCTTTGAGCTCCACCAGTTGTTCGTGGTACTTCCTGCGCAGTGCCACTTCCTTCCTGTATTTCTCCATAAGGTCTTTGTTGGCTTCGGACATCTCATGGATCGCTGCAGTGATCTGTGATCAAGGGCACAGATGACACTGCTGTCTCATAACAGAACCCATGAGAGCTGTCAGTATGACATTGGCCGTTCATGTCTCTTATTGCTGTCTCACAACAGAACCCATGAGAGCTGTCAGTATGACGTTGGCCGTTCATGTCAGGCCTGCTGACCTGTTTCTTGGCATCGCTGATCGCCGCTCCATAAAAGTCAGAGAAGTTGCGGACCTGGCTCCTGAGGCTGGCGTAGTCGGTTTTCATGGAGCGCAGGGCCGGGGGCAGGGCAGTCAGTCGCTTCTGCAGGCCTGCACAAAACAACAACCACCCCCAAACAAACCTATGTAGCAGTGCATGCATTGACAGTCCTACCTCGTGTAGGAGACAGAATGGCAAAACCCAGTGTAGCACGAAGAGGTACATTTACAAATATACAAAGATGATCCATTTCCCTTTGTATTGTGATTCCACAGTAACTCACTGAAGAACTGCTCCTGCAGGCTCTGGAAGTGTTCAGCTGAGCAGGAGGAGGCGGCCTGCACTGCCTGCTCCTTCTTCTCCTCCAGGTGGCCGATCTCCGTCAGCAGCTCCTGCCTCAGCGCACTGATCTCCCTCTCGTACGCAGCGATCTGGGAATACCCAGGAGGCAAGCCTTCATCAGTCAGTTCGATCTAACGGCTTCTACCTGATAAAGGTAATGAAATTATGACTTGTAAGAGCTAAAGGCTAAAATACATTAATTGAGCACTAATTTAGTCATTTTAAAACATAAGCATAAAGGATTTTAACAGTTACAGTATACAGGTATATGATGATGAGATGTTTCAAGAACTGGAAAGATCATTTAAATGAAACAAATCTCAATGTTAGAAATACTGCTATTATCTTTTGGTCATAAGTTGTCTATGTTCCACTGCCGGCTCATTAAGCCTATGCATAATCACTGGACAGCGCTCTCTGTTAAAACAACGTCCAAGCCTGGTACCTTGTGCTGCAGATTACAGCTGTGTTCGTCAGACCGGCGGATCTGCTCCTCCAGGTGTTTGCACAGTTGGTTCTGAGCAGAGAGCTTCTCAGACAGGAGCTGGTTCTTCTGCTTGGCCTTGGACAGCTGCTTCACCGACGCGGGGGACTCCACCTCAACCGTCTGGGTGACGTACTACAGTTGAACGTTTAGGTCCCATTACTTTATTGTCAGAAGTGAAATGAGTGCAATACTGATAATGTATTTTGATATTGAGGATGCTAATGGCACTGGGATTGGTGTTTTTTCTGGCCAGAGGGACACGTCCAGGGATTCATGGATAACATGAAGACACAAAGATCATGACCAACCTTAACCACAGGCTCTTTGCCTCGCTCTCTGTCCAGCTCCAGCTGAAGCTCCCTCACTCTCTCCTCTCGGTTCCTCAGCTCCTCTCCTCTCCTCCACTCGCTCTTCTCGCTCTGCCTCTCCAGGCAGGAGAGCTGCTCTGCCCTCTCCTGCAGACTGGTCTCCAGCTGCTGCACACGGCCACGCAGGCTCTCGTTCTCCTGGGTCCCCATAAACACGTGTTATTGTGTGGTTTTTTTTATTGATACTACACAGTACTTTGTGACACAAAAATGATAAAAAATACTATTATGCTACTAATACTAATATGCTAATATGCTGCTATACCATAAAGGATAATAAACATGGATACATAACGTCAGCTTAGGAGGTGCTGGTGTGTTCCTGTGAGGGTGCTCCCACCTTCAGCAGCATGTTGCTCGACTGAGAGGGGAGGGCTGACAGCTGCTGCAGGAGGCCTTGAGTCACACTCAGGCTTTGCTTCAGACTGTCGTTCTCCACCGAGAGACACAGCACCCTCTTCTCAGAGTCGGTCGCCCCCTAAGGACGTCAGACCAGGAGAATGTGTCCAGATGCAATGTCAACGTGAAGCTGGTTTATAAACACACACACAGCTTTTGGAGTATGGTGGACTGAGAAAAAGAAACTGCATGGTGGCAGGTTTATTGATGACTAGCAGAGGGGGGGGACTCACTGAGGCAGCTCTCAGCCTGGACAGCTCCTCTTCACGCTCCTCAATACCACACTTCAGGTCGTCAATCTGGTAGAGACCAGAGGGAGCAGCGATGTATAGCAGTAGAATAGTTGACACTATTCATATGTTCATATTAATTAATGAAAACATTTAAGTATTTTGCTCACACTTGAAATCTGTGTTTTATAGCTCAGTACATATTAGGGATAGGGTTAATATAATAATCTGATAATAATGAGCAAAAATTACATGTTATTATATTCTCTACTTAACATACAAAATATCCACCATCATTTCAAGCATGGAAAATAAAGCAAATCCAGGCATTAAAATATGTTTTTATTGAGCTATAAAAATATGATTAGAATATATATTTTATGAGCAGTGGGACATTGCCACGTTGTCATATATTGTATGACCGCACTTAAAGTGAAATTAAAAAAGTAAAAAATATACGTATATATGTATTTTAAATATTATAACATCTGATTTTGGAAAGACGGGTGTTATTTGAGGACATTGAGAATGAGGATATTAACAACAAGTCACCCACCTGCTGTTGGAAGGCCTGGATGCGTGAGTTCCTGTCCTGCTCCTTGTCCTCCAGCTGGGAGTGCATCAGACGCAGCTCTCCCCTCAGCCTGCTCCTCTCCCCCTGGAGCCCGTACAGAGACTCCACCAGGCTGTGGACCCCCGCAAGACCCCCCGAATCTGGGGAGGAATCCACCACAACATCCTAGTTTGTATCATCACCACCATCCTCCTCGTGACCATCGACATCACCGCCACCTTCATCCCTGGCAACCCCGATCCATACGGCTGGCCCTCATCAGTCAGCAGAATCATCCCTATCCTATCTCTATCCTTCTGTCATTGCTTTATGTCTTTTTAACCCCAGTCACCAAGAAACAGTACATGGTATCAACCTAGATCCACCTAGACCTAGACTTGGGAGAAGAAATTATTTGCTACCAATCATGTTGCATATAAATCTAAGGAGACCTGGCAACCCTCTCAATTTAATCTGAATCAGTTGCCTCTTGTCTCAGTGATTTATTGGACTCTGGTCACATTGGATTGTCTACGCACGGCTTTATGCTAATCCCATGCACAGCAAATGTCAGGTCTGCATTGTCCCGCGCTGCAGGAGGGAGCAGACAGGGGGCAGAGGGGATGCTAATGGCTTGTGAGCTGGAAGGGTGCCTGCTTCTTTTCTGTGTCATGGCCAAAGATGAAAAACATGTGGCGGAGAACGTGGTAGGGAAGAACATGCATAGTCGTACAAATCACGACTTATTGCACAAGGTGAAAGTATGTTACATAATGTTATTGATAGAATCTAGAAGATATATTGAGATAATTCTACTCAACAAAGCAAAAAATAGGTCAGTGTTACCCGTTACCTGTCCTCCAGGTGCCTCGTGCACACAGGGCCTGTACAAGGTGTACCTGTACAATGCTGACGAGAATCTCCCTGCATCTTGACTAAATCCCAACGACACCACATCCCAGTAAACAACCACAGCATTCCATACGCTTGCCTCCGTACACCAGGACGTGCACCTAGGGCTATTAATAGAGACACATTAGTGCACGTGTCATGGTGGCTGTGCCAGAGCTTGTAAGTGCAAAGGCAGGGGAACAAAGCAACCCATTGGTGGATGTTTTATTTATGGTCATCGAGCGCCTCTCAACCCCTGCTGTGTAACACAGTATCCTTATCTTACTCACAGGGATGTGACACAGTATGGCCGTCACCTGATCAAGCAGCAAACAACCAACCGCCTGCAAACCTGGAGAGCATGCAGCATTTATATTGGCTAATGGATGTCATGTCACTGTATCTGTTCAAAGGCGGGGAATGGGCAACTCCCCCAACATGTATGGCTTCTGAGGACCACAAAGCGTCCTTCAATAGACTGGTGTGGTCAATGGAAATGGCGAGTTGATTCAGAGCCCCATGAGTCTGGTTCAGGCAGATTACCCTTAAATGATCTGCTCCTCTCTTTCCAAACCCAATGCAGCAGCCACAGAGAGCTAGAGATAACCACAAGCAACACCTCATGGTACCTGAACTCTCTATTCTGTAGCCGTCCCCCATTTCGCACTGAACACCCTCTCACCCACCTCCTCCCTTAATGGACATACACAGAACCTCCAGCTCTGACCGCTCTCTCCGGCTCCACTCACCCTCCGAGGGGCTGAGGGGGGTGTGGGGCTGGCTGACGGCCTCCTCCAGGCTACAGATGATGCTGTTCTTGTCGTGGAGGCGCTCGCGGTAGGAGGCGCGCAGAGCCTTCATCTGCCGGCGGTGGTGGACCCGGTGCCTCTTCAGCTGCAGCCGGTACTGGCCCACCTGCTGCTGCAGCTGCTGGAAGTGGGAGTACTGCTCCAGGAAGCTCATCAGATGGGACATGACCGCCACCAGGGGAGACTCTGCCAGCTGGGCGGGGGAGGGGAGACCATGTTTAATAAATACACCTTCCTCGGTTTTGGAGTTCAACCTGATTTTTTGCAGGTTTTGTTAATTCATGAATGACTACGGTTGTCTTGGGAGTCACAGTGACATTGACTGATTAAGCCGGCTTGACACCTTTGCTGTTGTGTCTCCTTGTGACACCCTCCTCTTCTCAGACACTTCCTTGAAAGATAGAAAGGCAGCAAGAGGAGTGCATGCTGGGACGTCTGGAGCCTCTTCCTCATCATCTTCACTTGGAGACAGCTGATCGCTGTCGCTGCCTGAGCAGACAATATTACATTTTCATCATCTATGTATGCGAGGAATTAGAATATTCATCACTAAGTGTATAAGTTATGTTTTACCATACAATATAACAAATACTATATCGCAGAGGAGATACAGCAGTAGTGGAGCACTCACTGGAATCGCTAAGCTTAGCACAAGCCTGCTTCTTCTTCTTGGGGGCGTGGCCATCTCTCCTCCTACTGACTGTTGCCATGGAAACATGTGCTGGCTCCTGCTTATGGCATGAGCGCGAGACAGTGATACATGATGAAAATATTTACCTTCACACTGCAAATCCCACAACGCGGCAGAAACAGGCAGCACACACAGCAATACCCTGGCAATCCAATGTTGTATGAATGCATGATAAATACAGGCTGCCTCTTTAAAGACCATTTGGTTTTTAAATGGGCCAAGACGGGTACATATAAAATAAAAATGAATGGAATTGGATCTCCCACTCCAACAAGAACCCCCGACACCAGACTTAAATGTGTCTACACATACCTCTAAGGCCCCTTCCTCCTCCTCCTCCTTCTTGAATACCGTGTAGAAGATGTACACTAACAGGGAGTAGAAGGCATACATTCTCTCCAAGCTGTCGATGACCGACCTCCCTGCTGAACCAGAACAATGACAGTCTCACCACTGCCTGCACTGCACAGATACAGAGGCAGGACAGCCTTTTGCGATAGTTACTGCATTGAAGTAAGAACAAACAAATCACGAGAAGGTATGGTGCGAATAATAGCATCCACATTTTTTTTCTGATCTCACTGTCACTCCTCTAACACACAAAGCTTACCCTTCAAATATCTTCAAATATATACAAAATATATATAATACAGGAATACATCAACCAGTCGGTCAATGTGTTGTCCATCATATCCCTGTGGGTCTATGTTTCCTCCATCGTGCATCCATCCACCTCAGAGCTCCGACCGAGATCCCCACTGCCTGCTCTCCTCCTCCTCCTCCTCCTCCTCCTCCTCCTCCTCCCCTGCACGTGCACTGGATCTACAGGCTCCAGATTGCACTGGGCATGCTCAGTGGCAGACTCCTGGTCCTCTGCAGTGGCGGTGAAGCCTCAGTGAGCAGTGAACCCAGCAGCAGCAGCAGGTGCGGTCATTTATTAAAAGATCATCACTCGTGCTTCAACAGACACTACAGGTCTCATCTATTTTATTAACAAAATAACATTATATTTTTTGTTTGATTTAATGAATAACTGCACAACTTACATTATCCTTATAATTAATAAAGTTGTATTGTATCGTATCGTAATCTAATAAATTAAAAACGGATATGTGAGGAGAGTTAGCCAAGTGCTTGGGTTTGTTACTGTTCAGAGATGGGCACAGAGACATGGGTGCTGGTATACTGCAGCGTAGTGAGGGAGGCAGGTTCATACAGAACTGAACCTCAAGGTGTGTTCTCTCAACTGAAATGGCAGGATGAATATAAATATATATTGTATTTGAACCTGAGTTACCCAATAGTTACAGCGGCTGTGGAGTCATTCTATTAACATTATGAAAGAAACCAACATCAAGAGAAACAGCTTTATTCAGTTGGTCAGCGGCCATCAGCCGCTAAAGTGACTTCTCAAATCAGTGCTTTGGTCCTAAATAAACAGAACACGTATACATTAAGGAGTACGTAATATGTGACCAGCCTCCTTTTTTGGCATAAAGTTATCTGTATAAGTTGTGCAATTGTTAAAGTGTAATGTAAACGAAAGAGTATTGCACTTCATTGAGATGCAATGACACCCAGCCCTACTGCGCTGGGGTCATTTGGTGTTAGGGGGAAATATGGTGTGTGACCATAAGCATGAATGATTCATATGAACACAAGAAAAAGATGATTCTTCTCCGGCCCCAGGATGCTAACAAGTTGGTTACAATCTAGTTATATAAAAGTTAGACAAATCAGAACAGTTCACTTTGTTTCCTTGGAGCTCTGAACATGTCAGCATGTCATTTACAGGTAACAGTGATGATAGCCTGTGTGGATTTATCAGATGATTCCCAGTCAGTCCCAGGTCCCAGTCCCAGGTCCAGTCCCAGGTCCCAGTCCCAGGTCCCAGTCCCAGGTCCAGTCCCATGTCCAGTCCCAGGTCCCAGTCCCAGGTCCAGTCCCAGGTCCAGTCCCAGGTCCAGTCCCAGGTCCCAGTCCCAGGTCCAGTCCCAGGTCCAGTCCCAGGTCCCAGTCCCAGGTCCAGTCAGTCCCAGGTCCCAGTCCCAGGTCCAGACAGTCCCAGGTCCAGTCAGTCCCAGGTCCAGTCAGTCCCAGGTCCAGTCAGTCCCAGGTCCCAGTCCCAGGTCCAGTCAGTCCCAGGTCCCAGGTCCAGGTCCAGTCAGTCCCAGGTCCCAGGTCCAGGTCCAGTCAGTCCCAGGTCCCAGGTCCAGGTCCCAGTCCCAGGTCCCAGGTCCAGGTCCAGTCAGTCCCAGGTCCAGGTCCAGGTCCAGTCAGTCCCAGGTCCCAGGTCCAGGTCCAGTTAGTCCCAGGTCCAGGTCCAGTCAGTCCCAGGTCCTCACCTCCAGCAGGAAACGCTGCAGACCTCGCGTGGTGGCCCAGGACCCCAACAATAACGACCCCTTTAAAATCCACTTAACCGCTCCCTCACTGGCCCCTGGAGAGAGCAGAGGACTCAGAACCTGGACCCCAACCCTGAGACCCACCAGCGAGGGCAGGCTGAGGGCCACACTGCCCACGGCCCCCCAGCCGTTACTAGAAAACAGACACACAGTCAGACTGCAGGACAGGGACGAGAGGCCCACGCAGTGACTCATCACCACCAGCGTATCTGCTGACAGACAACCACTGAGTCCCAGGAAAAGACAGGAGCCACACAACAGAATGTGGGCGGTGTTGTGGTCTTCGCTGAGCCACAAGAAGTCAAAAGCAATCAGGGAGGACACCAGGATCTCACTGGCCCACTCCATCTCGTGTTGGAGGTAGGCCAGATGTGGGCCGAGTGGACTCAGGGTACATTGTATTGCAGAGAGCCCAAGGAGAAAGAAAGCTAAGGATGGCGCTCTGTGGTCCTGGAGAAAGAGATAATAGCCATTACTTACTGGAATGTCATGTTGATAGTTCATATAGACACACGGAATGTAGATGGTCTCCTACCTTGAAGAGCTGATGAGAGGAGAACAAGGCAAAGGCACACAGAACGATGTTTGCACAGACATCTACAGCGGCGGCCATTGAGGACAACACAATGGAGCCTCACAGACACACTGTTGGGGGTGACAGCAGACAGGGATGAGTACCAATGACAGCATGGACGGAAGAACTAACGTTAGCAGACCAATTCCAACTGTTTGACGTTTATTCAGTTGTTAATGCAAACCATACACTTGTGTATGTACTAACTTTTTATTTGGAATATTTCCTCCGATGCCAGAATGTGAGTGTTGTGGTGAACTTCAGCCTGCAGATCTGCGGTTTGTTTGGACCTGGAGAGCACAGTGCGCATGCTCGCTGAGCACAGGGCGCATGCTCCGGAGTTCAAACAGCATGGCGGCGGACTGCCTGACAACAATAACAGAGCGATGGATACGAGATAAACTACACTTAAAACATCCTTACCTGGGTAATAAGTCAACGAAATAATACTAAGACTAATACTAATAAGACTAGTGCTTCTAAAGACATATGTACTACTTGCATTGACATTTAAATAGCGATGTTTAAAGTCACAGCTGTGTCACTCATTTAGTTATCTCTCTTAAAGTCTGTGTCGCTATCGGATGGATAATCTATCTATCTATCTATATATATATATATCTATATCTATCTATATATATGGATATATATATATATACAGTCGAGTTAATCAACGGTTCAGAGTCCAAAGTAAACATGGTTGAGTGATGCGCAACCAGCCGGTGTCTGTTCTGACAGGCGACGTCCGATCGCTGAGGCTTCCGGGAACCTACACAGAGAAGATCCGTCATCTGGGGGATGCATTGACCAACTTTATCCGCCTGAAGAGCCTCGACCTCTCCTGCAACGCTCTGGTGTCAGTGGAGGTACGTCTGTCCGTCCGTCTCCTTGTGGAGTGGGACTAAATCGATGTTCGCCAAAGTGTCTAGTGTGAGCTTCATTCGAGAGCCGCTGCACATTCATCAGCAGTTGCTATATTTATCCTCCTAGGGGCTGCAACACTTGATGATGCTAGAAAGGCTGAATCTCTACTACAACCGCATACCCACCAAGGAGGAGGTCAAAGTCCTCTGTAAGCTGCCAGCTTTGAAGGAGTTGGACCTCAGACTCAACCCTTTGACCAGGAGGGATCCGAACTACCGCCTTTCTCTGATCCATGCCATGTCCAGCTTGCGGAAACTGGGTAAGTGACAGTTTTCTCCCCCAATGAGTTTGTATCCTCTTGCCATATCTCCAACTGACCTGGGTCATTACGCTCTACTTCCATTTTAGACGATTGTCCAGTCAGAGATACTGAGCGTAAAGTAGCCATCATGCAGTTCCCTTCTGGCTGTGGGCCTCCACAGGCTCCCGTTGAGTGTCCTCCTCTGGAGCCTGAGCAGAGGTAAGACTGTTTCTCTGTCGGATCCTTATCAACGACATATAGCCTTAAAAAGGTATTGATATAAAGAAGATGTGTACTTAATAGGCTTCTGCAGTATTTGGATTCTGCGTATCTAGTGGTGTCTGTCTGCCCAGAGACACCCACAGCACCACTCTATAGTGGTGTCACTCCACAGCACCACTCTCTATAGTGGTGACACTCCACAGCACCACTCTATAGTGGTGTCACTCCACAGCACCACTCTATAGTGGTGACACTCCACAGCACCACTCTCTATAGTGGTGACACTCCACAGCACCACT
>JAOPUD010000009.1:415556-430772 GCA_027122715.1 Trisopterus minutus
CCACAGCACCACTCTCTATAGTGGTGACACTCCACAGCACCACTCTCTATAGTGGTGACACTCCACAGCACCACTCTCTATAGTGGTGCGATATCTAGAAAGAGAGGCCAGTTAAAGTTTAAGAGGCCAGACAAACAGCATTGTAGGCTGGTTCTCAAACCTTTTCTACTAGTGTATCCCATCTAAGATATCTGTTCAGCTACCCCCTTCAACGGCACACAACGGTTTTGCGTTTCTTGTTGTAAACACGAACATTGAATGGGTGCAAGAACTCACAATTCAGTTAGACACACGGCCCGGTGCTGATCCAACTGTCGGCTCATTTCTCCCCACAAAAGAAGCTTATTGGATCCTGACTGGATTTATCCTACCAACGCGTCTCCTCGTCAACCCATCCACAGCTTTAACCTGAGAATACAGATTTGTACATTGATGGAAGAAATTGGGAAAAACAAATAATAAAGCAAACATAACGAGAAATTTAGCTTTCTGCTGTAGTTGTAAAGCGCTGCATGCTGTTGTGTTTGTTGATTGCAGGCGCAGGAACCAAAGAGTGTCCTCTGTTGAACGCTTCACCAAGGGGCTTTCTGATGTCCCTGATGATATTGTGCTGAACTTTGTTGCGAAGAGTAACAGTGGCCAAAGTAACACACAATCTCCGTCTTGCTCTTTCCACGAGAATTTGGAGTCTCTGCCTTATCTAAAACAAGGTAAAAATAAAAAGTATACATATAAGAATTGTTATTATAATATTATTATCAAAATTGCCATTTAACCAGACTGTTTCTGTTCCAGAAACAGAGGAAGGAACAGTAAAAAAAAAATCTGAATCTATTAAGACAACCTCTCAGGTGAACCTCATATATAAAGCTTTCATAGATAAAGCTTTCATAAATAAACCTTTCAAATCTGAATAAGAGCCAAAGTGATATGTTGTTATTTTATTAACTTATTATTTGTTTCTAGGAAATGGGTAAATCCATCCTGAGATTCAACAAGACCAAATATGGTAAGCCTGCAAACCAAACATAGATGCCTTACTATATCTTTGATGGTAATATCTGATTGCCAGAGACATTGTGCAATAATTGAGTTAACTTAGCTTGTAGGTTAAGTTTGTTTTCTCTTTCATATTTCAGTTTGTTGCTATGTCCTAAACAAATCCTTAACCAACATGCAGTTAGTTGTGGAAATAAACCTTACACCCACATGATGAAAACAAAGCTCAATGATTATTTACTTTTTCCTGTCTGATGATCTTTTTAAATAAAATCGAATTGTTCTACATTGATATCGAACAGGTTCAGCGCCTTGATGATTATTATAATGATAAAGGGTTAGCCTTACCTAACCTAACCCTAACCCTAAATAAAACTCATGGAAAATGTCCTCCTTATTTTCAAAGTAACAGAAAGACCGAGGGTGTCGTTTGGCCCCATCGTAGAGAAGATGTGCCGATCGCTCACTGGAAGAGCAAAGCACAAGGAGAACACCAGACAAATGAGACTCCAAGCCAAAGGCCATTTCACCCCCAACCCCAGCCAGACGCGTACGCCCCCCTCCATGTGTCACGCTCTCTCCATGTTACAGACCCATCAGACATCACTGCATTTTGATAAGGCTCGGTTCTCTGTCTCCTCCGTTGTGTCTGTGCTCCAGCTCAGCCCTGCAGTTCTCCATTACGCAGCCTTCAGCCTCCCAGCCCCCCCAGGCCAGGATTCCATCTCTCTGACCAATCAAACCCCGTCCTGCACCCGGCGAGAATATCCTACGGTGGCCTCAGCCGGACAGCAGGGGGCGCCCCTGCCCCTCCACAGGAAGCTGACCCGCACAAAAGGGTTGGGGTCCTCCCTGATATGTATCAATTAATGGTCATCCATTAATAACAATTCCGCCAACTGGATAGTCAAGTAGAAAATATGTTATTGTTTTTGGCTCTTTGATAATTATAGTATTAAACATACAACTCCTTCTCCCAGGGTGGCTACAGGAAGCCACTGGAAATGCTTCTTAACCTCGTGGACAAGCACTGGGCGGGGGAGAGGTCGCTTCATCAAAACAACAACTTCCTGTGTGAGTGAAAACAGCGGCGTATCCCTCGACCATCTTCAGCCTCAAACATAACAAAACAAACAAACCACTTTTCATTCCAGCACAGGCAGTCCAAATCCTCTCCCTGATGGAGGACGACCTCTCGGCCCAGGAAGCAGAGGTCACGACCTTGAGGCGGGACGTGGCCACACTGCGCCATGGGGCGGAGCTACGAGAGGAAGAGCGTCGGCTGGAAGTCCTGGGGCTTTCGTCCCAAGTGGAGGAGGCTCAGGGGGCCGCGGTAAGAGACATGGCCTCTCTAGGTCGTATTTGACAACAATGCCCCCTCTGCTGGGCCGTGGTGCTGAGGGTCTGCTGGTCTGTGGCGTGTAGGCCGGCCTGCAGCAGCAGCTGAGGCTGGTTCTGGAGGAGAACGTGGGCCTGCAGAAGCAGCTGATCAGACTGGAGCAGCAGTACCTCAAGTCTCTGATCAAGGTTTCACCCATCGAACAGATAAAAGGTACGGGGAAAAACGTTTTCAAAATGTCCAAAATAAGTCATTTAACTTTATTGAATCCACGCAAGAGGCCCATCATTTGGGACCTATTGTTGCATTACTATAGCGATTGGTTTGTTTACAGGAAATAAATCCCATACCCCAAAAGCATTGAGTGTTTCTCAAATTGACTTCCATCTGCAACTCTTTCCTTCCTGTTTCCGTCCTGGTCCGTCTGTCGGTGCGCAGAGGCTCAGACGGAGGTGGAGGTGCTGCGGAGGGAGATCGAGGGGCTGAGGGAGAAGGTCCAAGAGGCGGAGCGCGTCAACGAGTTGACCAACATGCTGCAGGAGAGCCACAGGTGAGAGAGGGACTCGCCGCCACAAGCCTTATCTCCGACATTAGATGAGATAAGATTTGATTACACACAGCAGGAAGACAAAGTGCACCCTTTGGTCCGTACTTGCCTTAAGAACCTTGATGGATAATGCGGTTTAACGCTGATAACAGTGCCACCTCTTCTGCTGAAGCGCTGACTCACATGCACTCACGGGACAGGATTTGTCACTTTGTCATGTTCTGTACCCCACAGGTCGCTGGTGGTCACCAACCAGAGGTTACTGGGGGAACTGAACGGCAGTTTGGAACACGGGTGATGAGATGGTCAAATCAAAACGTCTGGCAGTAGTGAGGAGTAGTAAGAAAGGGAAAACAAGATGATGTGATTATTGAATGTATGAGAGATCAATTTGGATCCAAATTGAAGCCTTCATATACATTGCTGTATAGCATTAATATATACTGATATGATAACGGTTATCTTTAATAAAGTTCATATGTCATTGTTTGACGTATTTTATTCAAACTATATATATAATGAAACAGAGCCTGGCATCGCCAGACCAAATCACAAAGGTGTTTTTCTGGATACTCTCAGTTTATTTTGATTTCCCGGTCTGCTGGGAAGCAGTCTGAAAAAAAGGGGGCCAGAGGCATGTCAGAGCCAAACACATGAGATGGCTGATTGGTCTGGTTCCTTGGCCAATGTATGGTTTGTAAAATATGAATGCAACATTGTTCAAATCTTCCCTGATTTCCTAGTCGTTTAAACAGCTGTACGCATGTTTACTTATGTGTGTGACAAGCGTGTTAAATGTGCTGAGGCGGTACTGGCTGGACAGACCGGGTAGGCTGGGGTGTATTTCAGATAACTGGACTAAAGCGTCTCTGCCTGCCCAACAGTTAGGGTCCGTCAGACTGCGCCTACAGCTCTATGTTTACCTTGCTGCCAGAGTTGGAGAGTAACACCAAGTGACACAAACCAGCACTCCTTGATGTCAGAGGGTGTGTTAGTGTATGGATGTGATTTTAACTTTTTCTGCAATCCGCTCCCTATCTGTTCCATATAGTAACTTAATGAATATTCAGGTCAGAATGGCTAAAACGCACTCATGGAATGTAGTTACATTTTTAATTGAAGTTGAATCAACAAACATCCACCACCACATTCTCTAGCATGTTTTGTTTTTTTATTTTCCACTAATTCACTACAAATCATATCAACAAGTTGTAAAGAGAGGGACAGAGACGTGTAGCATGCCACAATAGTTAACATTAATATAAGACATTATTGGTGTTCCTTTGTGTAAAGGTGCACTGTATTTGGCATGAAGCACACATCACAGCTTGGACCAGAGATACTTCAGCTAACACTTACAGCAAACACTTCTACAACAATGGCTGCTCGTTGTTTTACTAAGATGCAGTACACCACTGGGTTGTAAGAACAGAGAAACATCTAGAAAAAAAAGTTTATTGTCTTTTTCCCTTTCCCTTTTGAATAAAAACTGCCATCTGATTTTGTTTAATATAGTTCAATGTCCACCATTTATTCTACACTTTGTTTTATGTAATGAAGATAATGTCTTCACATTGGTTACAGGATTTAAAACGTTAAATGACAACACATATATTTTTCATAAATCTGCGCTTCAGAACCAGATGGAGTATCCATGTTACATCGCTTAAAGAGGAAATATAGGAAACCCGTGTTTTGAATAAAGACATCTCTATCAATTCAAAAGAAATATACAAAATCTTACCACCAATATATTAGAACCACAGTATGCTACTCTGACAGAGAGATAATGTAAGTACAATGTTAAAAATACAATCTTCACCAACCCAGCTCATTAGTTCTGTGTGTAGGCTTTCTGTTAAATGTTTATTACCAAAATGGTTTCTGTATTCAGTATACAGGTACAGATACAGGTACGTTTAATATTACATTCTTGGTAAAAACTCAATCAAAATGTGAATAATCCAGGTCGTAAAATATAATTCATATGATCTATATTTTTTAATGTGAAATATATATGCTATTACTCTTATACTTATTTCTTCTTTAAATGCTACAGTATAACCTTTTTATAGATTTAAACATAATTTGAATGAAGTAACTGGGACGCCTAGACAGATTCAGTCATATCGTTTTTCTAAGTGGTTTAAAATAAGGAAAAGATCAAAAAATATTAAGACAGATTATTCTTTCACTATAGATAAGGCAGACACACATATAAATAAGGAGGGAGGTATCAATTTAAGTATAATCAATTCAAGTTTTCAATGGTTTCAATAATGGGTTCTACTATGAAAATATAAACGAGGAAACTGAAAGTGTACTACTCAATACGGGAACTAGCTATTTCCATGAAAAGTGCAAGGTTTATTGCTTTTGTTTCTTGGTGAATGGTTCACTGTACTTTGAAATACTATATGGCCCTATAATAATAACATATTATGGCTAGTACAGAAGATTCTCTCATTGTTATTTTTGTTCAGGGTTTGGCAGTACCTTGCTTTCACATAGGAATGTACCAGCTGGTGATGAAATAGATGTAAACAGTTTTCCAGTTTTTCTGACCTTTCAAAAGGAAATCACACTATAATACAACTAAAACAAAATGGCAGACAAACAGAAAATGGCCAGTGAGAATACATGATTTTTTTTGTGCTTTCAGAATGTGTGTGTGTATGTGTGTGTGTGCGCTGCTGTTATAGAAAACAATCCATATCAATCTAGTGTTTATCTCCTTTCCCCCTCACATGGGCTTGGCAAGCTTCTTCTCGTAGGAGCCGGCGTGTTTGTACCCCGAGACGTACCCGGACGTGTCCACCACGTCCACGCGCCCGGCCTTCCCCTTCCCGCGCCCGCTGTTGTCGAAGCGCTCCTTGTGCGAGCCGGTGAACTTGCTGGTGTCCGTGAGGCGGCTGACCGTGGGGGACGCCACCGCTCTCTGCAGGGGTCACAGGAACACCTTCACCTCTGAAGCCATCCACACAGCTGTAGTCATCATGCTTTGACCGTCCTACCTACGTGCCGGCGTCCTTACCGTGACCCCGGAGATGACCGGCGCCCTCCCTTCTATCAGCTTGAAGACCTCAGCCTCCGCCTCCTCTGCAGGCTTCTCTTTGTATTTCTTCTTGGCCAGTTCTCCCAGTGCCGCCTTGAACTCGTCAAACGTGATGTTACGGCAGGATTTCTTCCTAAAATGTGCAAGACAAGCATGTCAGCTTAAAGGCTGATGACCCGGCCTGTCGCTGGTCGCAGGCCATCGCCTCATTTATGACCAATACAAAGCCCTGCGTGATGGCTTCATTGTGGCAGGTTTATGGGCTGCGCAACGAACAGATTGTGTCCACCTTGTAAAATGAAGTGTGAAAGCAGATGAACTGTTTAGATTCCCCGTCTCCCAGTGGGCCTCAGTGCTCATAGTCCTTCAAGTCACCTCACAGGCTCAACCCTGTGGCTCACATTATGGCTCTCGCCGTATACCACAGTGTTTATGAGTGGTATACTCAACACTTATTGTTGCTCATAACAAAAGCATATCGCTGTTCCCTATCTTAAGTCGTGTGTCACAGAGGCCTCGCCAGGCACTCCCGCTGGGCCACAGGCCTGTTGGACTGGCTGCCCGCCCATTTCACTTCCATGTTAAAAGAGCATAGTAACACAAACACAAACAAGCTATTGCCGTGGTGATAAATCACCTAAACAACGGCCTGTAAAGCCTGCTGTCTCCCAGAGCAACCTGCCGTCATAGCAACCAGCTACAGTAAACAGGGCTGTTGGGTTTATTATTCATTTGGCTGCCTCAGTGACAGGGAGCGTTTGGGCGCTGCGTGTTTAACGTCGGAGGGCCGCATTCCTCCTTGTCGGTTCCGCGCTGTCTTATGTCAAGCGGGAAATTGGACTTCCAGTTGGCGTGTTCCAGATAGTCCGTTATGCAACCATATTTCTTTTGTAAATCCATCACAATAAAGTACTGGACTGAGGAGACAAATGATGATGTAGTGTAGAATAACAATAGTTTACAGAAAAGGGTGAAATGTAATGTTTTTTAAAGTGTTATAATAGATCGCATCTGGGTCTGCTGCGTTCAACTGTGCTCCAGAACGACGTAAATGAGTCAGAGCGAGGCAGCGAGCAGAGGCAGCTAGCGAGGCAGCGAGCGAGGCAGCGAGCGAGGCATCGAGCAGAGGCGTAGCGTGGTAGAGCCACTGCTGTGGAGCTGAAGTCAAGCAAACGCTGAATCCAACTGTATCAGAGACAGAAATATGCAGCCAACCTTTGTTTGTGATCTGTGTTTTTGTTACTGGGTCTACGGAACCAAGGGAGAGACCGCACTCAGTAGAGACTCACACAAGGTAGAATAAAGTAGTCGTTGCCGCCCAGTGAAAGTGCATCTGTTGAACTGCTACAACAGTAATCATTCAAGAGTTAGATTATTCCTGCATAGGCTAAGACCTACGACTGTTATTAGAAGGAAAGTGGAGCAATCTACATCTCTGGCATGATTGCCCTTCCATAACACACAGACACACACATGCGCCTGGGGGTCAGATCCAGCTCAGAACATGGACCCATCCCCCTTCATCCTCTTCCTCTAGTCCTCTCCACTGCCTCTAGAATATACACACATGCCACACGCTTTGTTACAGTGAGGTTAGACTGAACACACCGCTCCAACAGATATCAGAGCTGCACTCTGCATGAGAGAAGATCCCAATGAAATCCTCAATGGAGATTAGCTATTCCACATTTACTATTAACTATATTATTTAGTCAGCAGATGCTATTACGCACATCCAATTTTGTATGTGGTACGTCCTGGCACTTAATGTATGTGGTATTTATTCATAGTACTTGTACTGTGTAGCATAGAATCTGCTGACAAACAAGCAAACTGAATGCAGGCTAGCTTTGTATTGGAACACAAACGTAGTTTGACTATAATGTTCTCGAAACCATTAGACTGTGATGCATCCTTCATTAGGGGTGTTTTTAAAGTATGCTATTTATACATCATACTTTAACTGAAAGGTTTCACCTCACTAAGAGTTGTTTGAATACCTGGTTAAAACATTGTTTACAGACAGTGCTTGGACCACGTCTGTTCCATACATTTCATTATGTGTGGAATACAAACACAAAGATGGAAAGGCCACTAAATCAATGAGAGATTCCAGAGCATTCTTACACTGTCTGTTCCTCCAGTAGAGGACAGTGGATGACTGGTTTCTAGTCACAGTCCTGGAGCTGTCTAGCAGAATAATCTTTATTCTCTGCGTTCAGCCACGATGAAAAAGCTGATTCATGCGTGAATAAAAAGCTTCAAAATGACCGTGCACAAAAAACTGCACAATATAGCCAACCATATGAAAACTGAATGCCCTCAATAAACCAATCCATTATTTGGTTCTGGGCCCTTTATCATAATAAATAATGAAATAGACATTGGCCTCTGTCATACAGGGTGTCTTCTGTTCACATCAGTGACATTTAGCAAATTCCATTCTTCCAGTAAGCGTTACACCACAGTAGAAAGCGCCAGGTTTAATGAGTTTGAATCATTTTTTATGGTTTTACTGGTTTTACGGAAGTCACTCAACAATCAATCACCATAGAGACGGATGACGCTATAAGACTGAGGAGGAACAGGAAGGACATGCCCTGACCCCCAGGGTCTGACCTCTGGGCTGTTCTGATAGGACACCACCACAAGGCTAGTGAGGCATGACTAACCGTTTCTCATGCAAATCGGGAATTAAGGACTACAAAATAGCAAAAATATGTAGCTATAGCAAGCAAATGATGCAATAATTATAAATAAAAAAATAAAAAAGTAGCATGAATTGAAAGTTGGCCGCTAGAGGATAGTAAGTAACCGGCTCCTCTTACTTGACTTTAGTGAAGACGATGTCCACATCAGTGAGGGTGATGGATTTCCCGTCGATTACGTTGCAGTCCTTGCACAGTTTGGACCAGTTCTTGCCGTGCATCTCCCGGCCTGTGGCCCGCGTGTCCCCGTGGATGGCGAAACGGCGGAAGGACTCTTCCAATGCAGTCAGCTCCACCGGAGTAGACGCTCCAACACCACCTTCACTGTTCCCATTGGACTCAGACGAGAGCCTCTTGGACGCCCGGTCCCTGGACTGTTCACTGGGCGGTCGCATGGGCGCTGTGCTCATGTTGGAGTGCTTGGCCGTCTGAACCTTGAAGTCCTGTGCATTATCTCTGAGATAGAGGAGCCAGACATTGTTTAAGCATCCAGGTCAGGTCATATGTCGAATTTGACTTATTAGTCATTATCAGGCCTCTAAGCAAGGGGACCAACTAAATGAATGAGTTGTCTCTCTTCTGCCCATGCCCTGACACACTTGAGTTCACTCATTAGTTATTACTTCTGGGCTGTGCTCATTAACAAATCCAGATGGTTGAAACAACAAAGAGAGTTCTACTTTCTGCCCCCGGTCTGATATTGTGGACTGAAGACCACATCACTGTTCGTTCTTATGGTCTGCTCTAGATCCCTCTAAGCTGACCTGTTTTTGACCTGTTTCTGGCTTTGCTCCACACATGCAAAGAACACAAGGCTTGTTGCCTAATGTCAAGATGTAACCTTGTGTTTTTTCTGTTTACTCTGGCTGCCCTGTTGTTCGGTAGCTCTCTGTCATTCAAGGGGTGCTGTGAATGGTGTACTGGCACAGAGGTGCAAGTTATTCATAGGATCATGTGAAATGAAAGGGCATTGCAAACTAAGTGCCAGGAACACAGAAAACATTATATTGGTTATTCAGAAATGTAATCTATAAACATAATATGTACCCACGTTTTGTAGGCATGCACACATAAACTCACACATTGCAAATCGCAAAACAGACTTACTTCTGATCTGCCATGTTGTTGTTGTGGGAATGTACTTCCTTGTGTATACTGTTTGGATTAGCTGAATTTTGTTTCCTTTTTTTGCTGTAAAAAGTGTAAAGAAGTGAAAGTTAACTTTTTTAGCGTTTAAGGTTGAAACAGATTGGAAAAAGAACCAAACCTTCTAATATTCTATTACACGCAACATGAATAAAACCATTGACATTACATCAATATGTAAATTCACCCAAAATAATGAGAAATGCATGGAAATGATGAGGAGGACACATGTCTACTATTAAACTACTACTATTAATAACTGAATACCCACAAAGAGCCCTACATCTTGAATTGATTAGTTTATTTTCTGAATTAACTGAATTAACCACAAACACAGGTTCCCTTCTGAACACATCCTCACACTCAGCTGTATGCACTCACACCAGTAGCATTATTTTGAACCACCTGAAAGCATTGAACCTACTCTTCAGAGGATAGGAAATCTATTCCCAAAATATCCACATTTAAAAAAAGACAATCCACAGCATGAACTCAAATAAATGTTGTTCTTAACAAAATGATCTCACCTCTCAGCTGTCCCCATAGTTAAGACATCCTTGAATGACCTTTGTCACCTCGCCCCAGATAGCCTTGTGGTGGTCGTACTCACTTCTCATTAAAAGGTATGATGTGAAAGCTGAGTTCCTGTCAGGTCCAACTGGTAGAAATGAGCTTACTCACATGACTCCCACTCAACAAACGCCTTTCACTAAATTGAATTGCACTGTGTAAAGCAAAGACTTTTGTGTAGCAGGGCAGACCCCAGCAATCACAACTATAACCTGTCTGAATGCGACTGACCAGCTAATGTGCACAATATACTGCCCAAAGCCATTGCCATGTGCCATGTCAATACATAGGACAGAAAAGGGGGTGATAATGAGTGAATAATGTCATTGAGAGATATGGGGACTGGGAGACCATTGTCTAATGAGCAAGTGGCTTGTGTGTTTGTGTGTGTGTGTGTGTGTGTGTGTGTGTGTGTGTTTGTGTGCGTGTGTGCGTGTGTGCGTGTGTGCGTGTGTGTGTGTGTGTCTGTGTGTGTGTGTGCGTGTGTGTGTGTGTGCGTGTGTGTGTGTGTGCGTGTGTGCGTGTGTGCGTGTGTGCGTGTGTGCGTGTGTGTGTGTGTGTGTGTGTGACGAGGTCCCATGCACATCTCCATCACCCACATGGTGACATCTCGGAGCACCACTCTGGGTGACAGGCGTAGGTCATCGGGAGCCCCGGCCAGCACAGACATGACAGCAGACTTCAGTTTATAAAAGGGAGACGCGTCTCTTGCAGCTCAAATTCTGTCTGTCGTAATCCAGGATAAAAGTATATTCTGAGTAAAGTATATAAATGTTGATCCCCTTTGTAGTATAGCCAAGGAAAATAGTCAACTTTCCACCAACATACCATGACATGCAGTGACCTTCCCCACTGCATCTGACCACAAATTCATTAATGGTTACTCTAATTATATTCATAGTTGCAGAACTTGGTACATGGTCAAGTGTCATACTAAACTAAAAGCAAGGTGCCCATACCTTACTTTTAATTTTGGATGACAATTATATTAGAATGTATTATTGAAAGTAATAGCAATATCTTAAGGAAATTATTATATTACATTGAATTATATACTTTTTATATGTTTGATATGATTTTTACAACATAAGGAAAGTCATAGAGGTAATGGGACCATCATACTCTCTAAATAAACACACATTAGTGATGATAACTGTGACACTAAAATGTTACATAAATAACCCGTACACATACACGCTCCTGATAGCAGCATAATGATGTGCTGTGAGTGGTCATCCTCAACAGAGTGGTAGCTTTGTGTTGTTGTTTAAGGAGGCTCCATTCACTGAAGCCTTATCTATACATAACAAAGGAATCTCTTCACACTGACATTGGACTTTATAGCCCTCATTCTCAAGTGCCATCGTCCCCTGTACAACGAAACTTCTCTGCCTTAGAATTGTCTCTTAAGACTTATGAAGAGCTCAAAATAAGGCCATTGAACCATTAAGTGTGTTTTTCTGGATTGGACTAAAACACATACTGAGAGATTTACCTAAACAACACTTGTCGAGGTTGTTATGTTTATTCACAGTTTGTATCGTTTATCTATGAGATTTTTTGTCTAATTGCTATCACGAGGCCCTATCAAAAAGATTGGACATTTAAAAAACATGGTACTATATGTTACAGTACCATGGTATTTCATTAATGGTCTGAAACCATGGTTTCACAATAGTTCTATCCTCACCCTTCTCTCCCCCAACAGAGGTACATTTGAATCCTGTGGGATCTCAAAAGACAAATAGAAACAAATCAGACTGGATGACAGCAGGCTGGGACTTACACTGTACAGCTTTGCTTTGACTATAAATTTACCCATTTTTAACCAGATCTATTAATAGAAGAAAGATGCTCCGGATGGAACATTTCATACACTCTCAAGCAAGAAGAACCTCCGCAAGACTTAGAATCCACTCAGAAGAGGAAGAAATACATCTTGAACTTGTTGGTTTTGCAGATCAGTGTTAACCACACAAGATGACCGCCCCATTAGCGGTATGCCATGTCTGTGTAAGAACCGCGCTGAACCCCAGCCTACTACCCCGTCCAGCCCTCATGGTGGCTGGGCACGAAGCATCTGGCTTCTATCTGGATCACTGCCCTGGGCAAGCAGGCCCATATACTCTGGCAGCAACAGCCAATCAGATCCACGCTCCACAACCACCTCTGTTTGCTTATAACTGTCTGCAATCTGACAATCAGCCCCTTGCTGCTAATACAAGACGTTGTCTCACCGAGAGGAAGGCAGGTGGAATCCACAGAAAGGCCTTGGTCACCTCTCAGCACTGCCACTCGAAGCATTTCACAATGGTGCAACTAGATTATCCAAAAGGACCTAACAGCAACCCCACAGTCCCTCCTCCATTATGAGAATGACCCAGACATACAGAGACAGAGAAACAAAGATGGGGGATAAGGAAATAATGAGAGCCTGTTAAAGACCCTGATTAATACATTAGTAAATAAACATCCTCCTGGCATTCTGCTTCTGTTGGTAAAGCTTCCCCACCTTCTTCTCTCCTAGTCCACACTTTTGGGAGCATTAGACAACGTTTAACGTGAGGCTAAGCCTAGGTTAACTGTGGTCATCAAATCACCCACATAAGTCAGTGGAAGCTTATAGTGTCTTGAGACATTAACTTACAAATATCCCATAACCAAGATGGTCGAAACATTAATTATGGAAAAATAGGCTTGTTTGTATATGTTTGTATACATTTCCAACCTTTCAGTTTTCCAACCACACATGAATATGAATGATGTTGTATGACTAAGGACTGGTTTACACAGTGAGGTTAACTCTGGAGGACAGAAGCTCTGAGGCTCCGGCAGGAGCAGAGGAATCTGGGACAAAGGGAAAGATGAATCTGTTTTCTCCTCATGCATGACTAACCCTACACATGGGGCGAGCAGCTCCAGCAAGGTATCAGTTGGAAAAATATTTGTACCATCCCTGTGGGCCTATGTTTAGGCTTCATGTTGAACAGCGCTGTTGAAATGCACTCCTCGTCGCACTGGATATCAAAAGAGTGGCATACATTTAGTCCAAGGGTGTTATACTGCATTCAGATGCCTCTGAAATTGGGGCTACTAATATTTGTCTCAGGGGCTAATAAGGGCCTACTACAAAGCAACGCTAAGTCACACATAATTATGTAACTAGTTAGGTTAATTATTGTATTTTTTGGTAACTACAAAAAAACATTGACCTTAATGGAATGGGAAATTAACAAGTAATAGCGTCGGCCAGTAGGAGCATGTTTTTGTGGCGCGATGGCTCATGTTACATAAACTTGCAAATGCGAGATTCATACAGCAGGAGCAGCGGCCGAGGAGTACACGTGATCTCTGTTATTGTTCAGGATTCAGCTGCGAGGCGCGCCTCCAACCAGCACACACTACGCTTACCGCACACTGCCTCACCAACAGCGATCAAAGCCCCATGGAATATTACATTCTGTATTCATTTGTTGCTTACATTTCTGGATGGGGTATGTATAATATCAATCCGTGCAATGTAACCTACAAAGCCTTAAATTGACATACATAAAGGATTGTTGATAATGGACGAATGTGAGTTTACTATATATATGTATATATATATATATAGATATATATAGATATCTATATATATATAGATATCTATATATGTATAGCCTAGTTTGTTGTCTTATGTATCCTGCCATTAAAGGGGGTTGTTTTCAAAACGAAATTGGGTCTCGTTATAGGCCTACACAGATCGCCTGAAATGAAATGAAATGCATTTACCTGTTCGGGTAATGATCCACCTCCTCTAGGTAAGGGTTGAGGTCCTAAGCAGCCATCAGCGCTCGGTTCTCCAGCTCCGCTCCATCTGCCTCGGAACGCTCGACAGTGGGAGATGCTGAAGCAAAACTAGAGCGCTGATTGGCTGCCGAGGTCTGATGTCCATGTCGGAGGAAAAGCTTTGAAATATATTCCCTCTTTTGGACCGTCCTGCTGCCTGTCTATACTGTATACAGACCGAACCGACCGAAAGTAAAACGGGTTGTACCATGGTTGATGTTATTTTGCAAGACTTAGCAACACTTTTACTTAGCAAACAATTACTAATAAAGATAACGATTTATGAGATGTCCGTGCATAATATATTGGAAGTTGATCCTAGCAGTTTCAGACACACAATATCTTATGGGCAGATCTTTATGGCTGTGTTGAATCTTTGCAGAGCTTTTTTCCAAGTGGTTGTAGAGTATTTTGATGATCAGTTTATTAATCATCCGAAGGTTGTCAACAAGATACCAATTATGTAACCCTTGAGTTCATAAGGGCCTGGTAGACACCAACAGAGAGTTTATGCCTTCAGTGTATTTTTTGGAAACAGTAGTGAATGATAAAGACGTGGATAGCCTATAACCTTTATCCTTAAAAAGGGATGTCACCATGTAGGCTTGAATACTTTGCCATAATAGTGCCACCGTGTGGTCATGTACAGCCTCGGTAAAAAAAAAAAACGTGCATATTGAAGCATAATCGCTCCACGATTATGAAATAAGAAATTAAAATACTTCAATCGTGCAATCGAAAATGTTATTTACAAGATTTTAATAAATTTTGAATGCATCGCTTCATGACTTATTACATACACCAGCCAACATTGAAATGGTAGCATAATCACTCCATGATTATGAAATAAGAAATTCAAATACTTCAATTGTGCAATCAAAAATGTCTTTTACAAGATTTGAATACATTTAGAATTCATCGCTTCATGACTTATTACCGGCCAACGCTAAAGAAAGGAACAATAGCAAAAGGAGAATGACTTCAGAGTTCATGGCCGTCCACTGGCCTCAGGTTGGGCAGGGTG
>JAOPUD010000009.1:473981-485300 GCA_027122715.1 Trisopterus minutus
CACACACACACACACACACACACACACACACACACACACACACGCACACACACACACACAGACACACACACACACACGCACACACACACATGGCACTCGCCCGGTCTAAGCTCATTGTCTCATTGGCGGGCCAAATTCTCTGGGCGGGCCAAGCAGAGAAAGGGGAGGTGACCTGGCCCCATATGACCACACATGGGACCAGATCCCAAATCAACACGTTGGAGCTTTGCTTTTTTCAAATGCGGACCAAGATACCTACTGCTCGTTTTACACCTAATCCCATTTCCAGCTACTGGGGACCATAGGCAGGCTAGGGGACTTATATTAATGTTAGAAAACCTCATGAAGTGAAAATTTCATGCCATGGGACCTTCAAACAGACACATAATAATGCTTAAGCTCATACTTTCTAATAATACTTACTACTACTTATTTTTTTCAAATCCATCTGGAACAAACTTTGCACTTTTATTTGTATTTAATTTGAGTTGCTCATGTATATATTCTTGGACATTCTTGCCTGTAGAGTTGGAAACTCTAGCCTTAAGACGAACTGGGCTGTGAGAACTACTAAAGCGTTTAGAAGACATTGTTGCTCAGAACTTGTTTTATAGATGGATAGTTGTTTTAATTTAAAAGTATCAGCTTCCAATAAAATAACCTCAAACCAAAACGAAGGACAGGAGAAAGATAAGGTGAAATCAAATGATAATCCAAATCTTGAATACGCTAACAGGATTTGGAATGTAACGTGTCCCTTGAGGACAGCAACCGACAAGAGTGGATCTTCACCCTCTATGACTTTGACAACAGTGGCAAAGTTACAAAAGAGGTATTCACAAGAATCTCTAATTGTCTTTTTAGATTTTAATTATTATTTTTATTTTTTTAGTTGCTTTATAAAGCATCGAGTACAGTTATTTCATTCTCTAAGGCATAAATGCAAGTTATTATTTCAAGCTATCAAACTCCAGGGAATGGCTACTTTCCCTCACCTCTGTACTGTGTGATCCATCTCGCCATGCAGGACATGTCCAGCTTGATGCACAGCATCTACCACGTGGTGGACGCCTCCGTCAATCACTCGTGCCAGAACAAGAGCAAGACGCTGCGTGTCAAACTGACCGTCTCTCCAGAGAACAGATCCCATAGAAGAGACACTGGGACAGGTGAGGAACCAGTGGAGGACCCTTACTGCGGCGTGCTGAGGCTGCCTGCCTCTGGGATGGAATGAGGGTGGGGCTGGATGACCACAACACTACTGGTGTGTTCATTCTGGTGTCTGCCCTCCTCAGAGCGTGAGCGAGGTCGCTGTTACCAGGAAGACGGTCGCTATGCGGACAAACGACTCTGGGCTAACGTCAGGTCAGTACAGCACTACACACACTCTTATTCTCACAGGTTTCCAGACAGTGGAGCAGGTTCTTTGGTGTGGTGGCAGTGGTGCCAGCGTAGTGGTTGAACACTGCTGGGTTTAATCCAGGCATCTTGCTTTATGTTATGTTGGTCTGGCTGGTCTGCTAGATTACACAAAAACCTGAATAGGAATAGTTACATAATAGTCTTATGTCTTTGTTCTGTCCAATCAGAGCGCAGCAGAGTTTGGAGCCCCCGCCCCCTGATGGCCAGCACTACTGTGTGGATGAGAACACAGAGAGGAGGAACCACTACCTGGACCTGGCCGGGATAGAGAACTACACATCCCGCTTCGAAGGTCACACAAATCTCTTGGTTATGTAGTAATAAAATCTCCTTCTGTTATTTTGGCATGAGATTACATAACATATTTGCAGTAGAAGCATCAGCCAGACTCTGAAGACAAAGACTGAAATCAAAGTCCTCCCCTGTAATTTGACTTAACCATCTGGATTTGGCAATTACTGTGGGTTGAGCAAAAGGATATATGGCAAGAGCCGGGACTTCTGGACATTGACATTCCCCCATTCAAATCACAGGTTCCATCAAAACAATATATTTGGATGGAGAGGTGGAACTTGCAGTTTCAGAAAGTAATAGTTCAAGGCGGTATTTTGAGCACAGGGTCTTGTTTAGCAAAATGACGCCAGCCACAGTGGCCTCTGTGAACAATGAAGGACTCCCTCAAAGCCCCATGTACTGATTGGTTCATATTGGTCAGCGAGAGGTGAACCCCAGGTGAAACCAAAAACACCTTCTAAAAACCTGTCCATGTGGTCAGAGGTTCATACCCAGGATGAGACTATTGTCCAGAGCCCGCCAAGGCCTACGCGCTCTGCACAACCGAGTACTCCCATTCAAGGCATTGTTTTTCTCATCTTTCATAAGTTCAAGGTACCTGACCTTTGGTATTCAAGTTTGATATAAAAGAAATAATCCATAGAAATCTATAAACTTAATTATAAAGAGACTGCAATGGAAAGGGAAGCTGTGTCTTGTGATCAAATCAACCTCAACATTGCAGATTAACATTTAGGAGATGTTATAACTATAACTCAGTGAATACTGTACGTTTTCTCAAAGAGAGTTTTGTCAAAGTCAAAGTCGAGTTTATTGCATCCATAACGATGGAAATGACATTGTTCATGCCCACATAAAAAAGAACCTCAGCTGAGGGTGGATGGTATCAACATACATCTGCTCCTAGAGTTACAGGCACTGATATAATAATAACACATAAGATAATCAGTAAACATTAAAAACACACAGATATACAATCAAACAAGTTCTACAAAAGTATGTTTAAAGTGCTTATTGTGCTGCCTAACCGCTTGTGGTATAACAGAGAGAGCATACCACTTAGTGCGTGTCCCCGGTGGTCTTAGCCGACCACTACGTACCATAACCTTGTACGTACCATAACCTTGTACGTACCATAACCTTGTTGCCCAAAGTATGGAGAGGGTGACCAGAGTCCTGCATAATCTTAGGTGTCATTTTTGAAAGGCGGTCATAGTATACTCTCTCCATTGGCTCTATCCAGTTCATGTATTCAAGCCCCAGTGTTTCCTGCTAATTATACGTTTCTGTTAATTCAGGGGTTAGCTTGAGGTGTTAGATTTGATTCTTAATGTTTTTCAACACAAACACTGCTGAAACCTGAAACCATTTCCTCTTCGTCCGTGTGTTCAGGCACCAGCACTCCTCCCCCTCCCCCCCAGAAGCCCCCGGTCCGCAGCGCCCAGTCCCAGAACCGCTCGCGCTCCCAGGAGCACGCCGCGCACGCCGCCCACCACCGCCGCTCCCAGGTCCTCGGGGACAGCTACTGCCCCGCCGAGCCCCGGGGCAAGGGCCCGCACCTCCTCAGGTCCCCCAAGGGGACTTACAGGGGCGGGGCGGGGGGGAACGGGAGCAGCAGACCAAGCAAGTGTCACGGCATGCAACCGTCCACGGTGCACGGGGGGCAGGACGTGTACCACCTCCCCCACCACAGCAGCACGGGCCACCACCAGCAGCCACAGCACCCCCTGCAGTACAGCCACAGCAAACGCCTGAGGGCCAGGACAAGAGACGCCCTCCCCAACGGCAGGACCCCTCTGTCCCCTCCCGCCCAGCCCCACCCCGACTCACCCCGGTACCAGCAGCAGCACCAGCCCCCCACGCCCTCAGCGCTGCCTGCCCTGGAGAGAGAGCAGCTCCCCAGCCTCCCCGGGAGCCCCGGGGCCCTGGTCCAGAGGCACGAGCACCACCACCACCACGAACACCACCACCACCACCACTACCACCATTACCATCAGACATGAACTAAGCTACCCCCAGCCCCAGGGACCAACCACCACGCTCCAGCTACAGGAGTCCATCGCCCCACCACAGATGTCTGCATTACTGGCAAACTGTCACACGCGGCCGTAGACCTCGGTGCAAGCTATCCAGTGAAATATGGAAATGAAACTTATGTCTATTATGAAAGTTGTATGGCACAGTTCTGTATTCATTCTAAGATTTGCTTCTCCAACTGCTCTGTTTGTGTACGATCTCATAAAGGGACAGCAATGAGCAGTGTTGGGGTATTTTGATATATTAAGTGTATCCTTCTTGATGCTGTTGATATAAAGTGCTTGTCCTAAGAAGTTGTGCGTCAGGTTAGAGATGTGTTACGACACCTTCAGAAACCGTGGATCTCAGGTGTTCAGGTGCTGCTGCTCTTAAGCTCTTCAAAGTTGCTTCTTCTGGGTCTTCCTACTGTGGACTTAAGGGACTCCCTTCGAAGAGAGGAATTAAATCACCACTGCCAATTTAAATGCAAAAAAGTACTTGTTAAATGTATATAAATCACAAACACATTTTACTGTATAATTATTCAACTGTATATGCATACTTCATCGGTATAAATATGCATATAAGTATTTTGTCTTTTATATATTTTAATAAATATATATCATTTATCTTTGTCGTGGACATAGTGATTCCTTCTGACCTGCTCAGAGAGGCGCTGAGTGGGGTTATAGGCCTACTGAGTGGGGTTATAGGCCTACTGAGTGTAACCCGCTGAGTGGGATTATAGGCCTACTGAGTGGGGTTATAGGCCTACTGAGTGGGGTTATAGGCCTACTGAGTGTAACCCGCTGAGTGGGGTTATAGGCCTACTGAGTGGGGTTATAGGCCCACTGAGTGGGGTTATAGGCCTACTGAGTGGGGTTATAGGCCTACTGAGTGTGACCCACTGAGTGGGGTTATAGGCCCACTGAGTGGGGTTATAGGCCTACTGAGTGGGGTTATAGGCCTACTGAGTGTAACCCGCTGAGTGGGGTTATAGGCCCACTGAGTGGGGTTATAGGCCTACTGAGTGGGGTTATAGGCCTGAGTGTGACCCGCAGAGTGGGGTTATAGGTCTACTGAGTGGGGTTATAGGCCTACTTAGTGGGGTTATAGGCCTACTAAGTGTTACCCGCTGAGTAGGGTTATAGGCCTACTGAGTAGGGTTATAGGCCTACTGAGTGGGGTTATAGGCCTACTGAGTGTGACCCGCTGAGTGGGGTTATAGGCCTACTGAGTAGGGTTATAGGCCTACTGAGTGGGGTTATAGGCCTACTAAGTGTTACCCGCTGAGTAGGGTTATAGGCCTACTGAGTGGGGTTATACTGCCATCGTTTGGCTGCAGGAGGAACAGACCAATCTCAACAACCAGTCGAGACGAGACAAGTTTTAATTGAAAAAAAGTGGATCGACAAGAACTAACGTCACATAAATGTAAAATGCGTGAAATCTGTTTATTTTGATACTGGGAAGCGAGTTATATTCATGGCAACAAATACAACGAAATCGCCTACTAGTCGTCTAAACGGAATAACCTTTGGGTTATTATTATTTATGATGCATTCGTAGGTGGACATTAACATGGGCCTGCGGTGTGGGTGTTGTGCCCATGTGAAGGCGGTGTGGCATGGGGACATTCCCTGGTCCGCAGTAAAGGATTTACGCAAGGGCTAAATCAGAGCTCCAACTGAGAGAGCAACAATGGCAGCTCTGAAAGGCGAGGGGAGGGGAGGCTTAATGCAAATACCCCTCTGGTAGCCTGCTCTGGTAGCCTGCTCCAACCTCCTCCAACCTGCCCCAGTCTCCTCCAACACCCACCATCCGCGAGTTGTAACCTGCGTTTGTGTCTTGGAAGTTTTCTATAGTAAATAGCGTCACACGTTTTACCTTTATGCGTCTTGTTTCCGTTAGTAAACTCTATGGATCGAGGTCATAAAGTTGGAACACTTTTTTCGGATCGTTCCTGTTGTGGCAGTAAGTAGTGCCAAGTGTCCCCGGAGTCAGGAGCCTCATCCTCCCCGAGCAGCGGCACCTGCTGCCGGACAAAGAGGTGAGGAGACCCGGGGTGCAAGGGGAAAGTTGGGTGCACTTTATGTGCAATGTCTGCTGTTTATCTGAACCACTCGCAGTCTTCTTTTTACAGTTCTTAATCATCATAACCCTCGACAAGTCGACTGGGTGTGTTTGTTTTGTGATTAAATACTTTCATTTCGATTCTCCTTCTTATTGACATCCCGCCCTAATATAGATTTGGTTGTGAGTCCCCTTTTCGTGCGGCTTTATTTGGTTTGGCTGGTGGCTGTCCTCGGGGAACATGATTACCCTCAGAGCCATCGACACGCTGGCTTTGCTGCAAAACATGCATGAGAATGTGTGCAACACAATGGGTCAGTGGGGCTGGTGTGGAGCATGGGACCAACAGGAGGACCCCTCTTGAATGCTGATATTGTAAAAGGGAGTTTTGGAAAGTGTTCACAAGATTGTATGACAGGCAGTAAGAAAATACTGTATATTGACCACATTTGAATTGCACTCAATTGGGCCCAATTTACATTTCATATGCTAGCTTAAAAAGAAGAAGTTAAACCACCCAGATAGACTGGTCAAATGTACAGCAAACTAATGAATCCAATGTAGTTATTATTCATTGGCATATTGTCTTACAAGCATGATCTCTATCTCATTGATAGCCTCCTTTCAAATGGGTGAACTACCTCAGAGATGCACCTCAGCCCCACGTAGAGGCCCATTGAACCAGTGGTCCAGTCTGACCACTGCCCCCCACACCCCTTCCTCTCATTCCCACCTGATCACAGCGTTGGACCAGAATCTTTAGGGAAAATGGTTCACTAATTCTAAAGCACGCAAGAAACTATTCTGGCATGAAGTGAAGTGTAGTTCACCAACCAACAAAGTCAATGTTTGGTTCACTGGACAATGTAGGTTTTTTCTTTATGAAAATGTATTTTTTATTTCAGAACAGATGATGTCTTGAACTGAACAAAATTGCATAAATATTATTTTCCTATAATTTCTTTCAATTTTTTTCTTAATTTAGGGTGTGAAATATTAAAGACCGAGGGTAATATTTATATATAGCTCCATCTGATTCCACCTGAGTCCATCTGAACAGCATTAACGGCATTTGGAAACGTATATTGGGTCAACAAGGAAGTGGTGAGACCTGGTAGGGCTATCTAGCCCTATGTGTCCAGAACCTGACACAGCTGTAGGCTGGGTGTGGATAACCCCGATGTGGTTTATCAGGGTAAAAATGCAGCACTAAGCCTACACAGACTGCCCTTTTGGAACATACAAAGCTTGTTTTCTGTTACGATCCCTATCTATTGATTCAAATATTGACCAATGGTTTACATTATGTTTACCCTCATACTTGTCAGTAAGGGACACTTGGATAAAAGAAGGATGCCGACCCAAGGAACAAAGCCACTGTAGGCCACTGTACACATTCTGGGGCTCATCATGTGGTTGCTAGGCGATGGGGTTGATGAGGACTATAGCTGGCTACTGCCTTCCCCTTCCAACCCCCCACCTCACATTTCTCAGCTTGCTTCTTACTTTTCTGCATAATAAAAAAGACTTAAAGGCTGATTGTAAACCGTTTGAACCGAGCGTTCAAACTGATTATTGATGTTTTATGGTTCTTGCTCTGCTGGCCAAAGGATCCAGCCTGTTTTGGACCGGGTACGTGTTGTTCTTTTTCTTTTTGCTGCTTTTTTTTGTGTGATTGGTTTTATTACAGTGTTGTTTTTCCAAGTTCACAGTTAGTTCACAGTTCGTCAAACCGATGTCGGCGCCCATACCTGTGGTTCACCGCCAGAGGGCGCACTCCTGAATGAGGCTGTCGTACACTAGCCCTCCCGGTCTGAGGCTACACAGACTTATAGAGAGAGATCTGCTCACAGTCTTTGAAAGGGTTTTAGAAACGATATCTTATACCGAACAACAGGAAACAATCATAACTCTAAAACCATTTTGTTTTTGTAACTTTATAGAGCTTCATAGATGTTTACTTGCAGCCAGTGCTGACATTAAAATTAGTTGTGTCATGGATTAAGGGAACCTTAATAAAAGATAATAAATATGTATCTATTCCTCTCAGGTGATCCGATGATTATCTGGATACATGGTCTACAATACGATACAAAAGCAAACAGATGCATTGGTAATCCGATACACTGGTTGAAAGCTGACTCAATATGATTTGTTGCTGTAAGATTAGATTTAGATCATTCAACTCTGAATATGGTACGAAATATGCTCCGGCACATGACTATATTATAACTAATATGGCTTATTGTAACGGGTCGATTTTGAATATTTTTTGTTACTATTATAAGTTAATAGCCCACCCTCTAAGTAGCTTTTATACAGTTTTTATAGACGGGGGCAGCCACAGTTATATTACATTTTTGCACTATGGAGCAAATTTTGCCCACAGCTGTTTTGTTCTCGTTTTCATTGCAGCTTTTGTGTAAACCAGTCTGTGGCTGGTGCATGGCACATTGTGTCAGATATTTAGTTGAGGTGCGTTACCGTGGGAACGGGCTGGGCCTAAGGGCAGACAGGGGGGGGGAGGTTGTGTCACATTCACTCACACACACAAACACACCCTAGAGCTACAGGAACAGAGACTACCTGAACAGAAACATTGATCATTGACCTGTTGATCTCACAGGTTGGTTTTTAAGCTATGTTCTTAAAGTCTATTCCACCGTATCTCTGAGTATCTCTCTCTATAGATAAGTTACGTGCATATCAGGGAAGCTTTGCATCCCTAATATTCAGTAATATACAATATTGCTTTTATGCTGTAATATTCTTCAGGTTTTGGTTATTTATTTTTGGATGCTTACATTATTTGAGGTAGTCTTTAGATGGCGGATACATGGTGGATCAAATGTCTTTGTAATGACGAAAGCTAAATGTGACCCAGCCAGCCCCCAATGTCTTGGGGTAAGGGGGATGCTACAAATCACCTCCACGCAGCCCTCCATATCGGCGCCACACAAGTGTCTGTCTGTAACCATCGGTTACAGAGAGAGATTTGTTAAGAGCCTTGTATTGTCGCTCTTCACGTCCTTTGTCGAAGTGACTGGAGTCATTTTTACCGTCCAATCCTTTTGTTTCCCAATGGTCAGATAAAGGCCCTCCCCTCCTCAGGCCTTGATGAGGTCCTCTGGTTATCGGTAGAGGCAGATTTACCTCGTTGTTAATACGACTTCCTGTGAACACGTGTGTGGACTGTAACTTCTCATAACCTCACACATGAGGCTATGAGAAGTTAGTAACTGGGATTTAATGTATAAATGTGTTTTTGTAGTTAAGGGATCTCTGACGGCCTCCAGGACACGTTGGCAATACGCTTCGTCCTCAGGGGAGACGGGTTTAATTAGAGCCATGAAAACAGGAAGCACCTCGCCTTTCCTATCTGCCTTCCTAACTACTGACCCCCCCCCCCCACTCTATCTCCAGGTCCCTCTCTCTGCCACAACCTCCACCACACTCTTAGCCCTCTATCTCTCTCTCTCCGTCTCTCTCTCTCCCTCCCCTCCCTTTGATCTGTCTCCAGATGTGCACTCATTTGTTGTGTGCGATGCAGCAGGGTCAAGTGCATGGGAGCATGTCCTTAATGGGCCCCGGGCTGCTCTGGGGGCCTCTCCTGGGTCATGTGTTGGTTTACTGGAAATGAGAAAGGGCCCTCATTATGCCCTAATGAATCTATCTAACTGTCTGTTTACATGGCCACGAGCTGAGTGTGAATGGAATTATTGTAACTCGACAATTTCCAACTAGATGCCTATGCATTTTTTTTCCTGCAATAGCTTTGTATAGCATAACATTTTCGTAACGGATATACGTTAGATGTCAAAACACTGGCGTTGGAGATGAGTATGTTTGACTGCAGTTGGCTGTAAGTGAGCCTTCACCTGCCGCTGAGCCACAGACCAGGAGGAACCTGCAGGAAGGGGCTGGTGTTTCTGCTCTTTCCTCCTGGGCCAGAGCCAGCTGCCACCAGTTCTCCAGCTCAGACCAAAGCTCAGGCTCTCAGCCACAGCCCCTTCATCTCAGATCCTGTAAATGACTTCCTTACCCATGGCTCTACATGTGAGCCGGTCAGAGTGGGTACCTGCTCTCTGCAGAGCGTCTCGTCGTACACGTCACACAGCACTGGCGCCCTTCTGAGCCTCCTCTCTTTGTTTAGGATTGCAAGATTGGAAGGCAGACCAAGACCCAGACTAAAGTCAGCGTTTTATTGATTCAGAGGAGGGGCTCACCTGGCCTCTTCCCCGTGTGGAATGCGCACCTGGAGGTGTTTGCCAAGTGGCTCAAGTAATCCACATAACAATGAGGCCCACATCTGGGCCTGCCACCAGGACCCGGGGCGCTTTGCATTTGATAGGCTCAGCGTTGTCTCCCCTCCAGGTCTGACAGAGCTGTGCTTTATTTCCTCTGATGTTATGAATTCTTCATGGCCATGTTCGACCAACACTCCTGTTGGTATTTTAACACTGGCACTTCTGTGGTTACAATCCAACAGCAATTCGTTTGGACATCAGAAAGAATTTCCCTTACATTTTGAGTGACCGTAGCAGGGAAAAGATTCCTCTGTTTGAGACTGCAACTGTGTGTGTGTGTGTGTATGTGCGCGCATGTGTGTGTGTGTGCACACACACATGCTGGCCCAGCGGGGCCACAGCGCAGCCTGACAGTGTACACAGCGCAGGAGATGGGTGCTAGATAAGAGCGCTAGGCTACGCCCCGCCGAGGAATTGGGATGCCTGCAGGGCCACAGGAACCCTGCAGCCGGGCTGGTCTCAGTCAACAGAGCCCTGAGTCTGGGGAAGCACGTCAGGCCTCTCTCTGGTCCTCGGTGGTCAGACAGCTGCTGTCAGGAGACCGGAGAGCCAGCGGCTCCACGCTGCCGCTTGTTTTAAGGCGGGAATCCGAGGCTGCTGAGCACAAGAGGGTGAGCGGCGTTTGGTTCTGTTTTGTTTTGTTTGTCACTGTTGGAACTGCTTGAGCTGTTTGAGCCTTATTTCGTTAACTTGGCGCATTGGAGTCGTTCTGATTGGCCGCTGCCTATCATTCTTCACATCATACTTGTGAGGCATGACGATTCAGGCTGTGGTCAGGAAGGAGACGGCGTTTGTAATGTTTAATTAAGTAACGTTAGTAATGTTTAATTAAGTAACGTTAGTAATGTTTAAGTAAGTAACCTTAGTAAAGTTAAATGACAGAGTTAAGGATCTATATCATGTCGTTGGAGAGCCGCTTGTTGAGTCAGGCTGTAAACCGAGACAGGTCTGTACAGAGCAGTGACACAGGTGGGTTTAATATAAAGCAGCATGCTGCCCAGCATCTCAGCCCAGGTGTTGGAGCAGAGGAGTTGGGGTCAGGGTTAGAGGAGCGTTCTCATTAAACCAGCCGGCCCAGCCCTGCTGCTGTACACCACTGGTGTACCTTATGGAGCCTCAGTGGGCCGCTGGGGGTCCTCTGCTTGGCTATCCCGTGTTGTGTGTTTGTGTAAGGGGGGGTGTGTGTGTGGGGGGGTGTGTGTGTGTG
>JAOPUD010000009.1:491144-503985 GCA_027122715.1 Trisopterus minutus
GATGCCAAAAGCAGGACTAGGATCAAGACTGAATCAAGCGGGACAACTCTTTGGAAGATAGAAGGGTTGTGGTGGTGGAGGGGGTGGGCGGGGGGTTCGACACATGAATTGTTAACAATCTTCCCATTTAAACAATGTCATTATCACGGCTGCCTAATGTTTTTTTTTTTTTCTTCCTAGGTGTGTGTGTGTTTGTTGTAAAAAATTCAAATGAGACACTAAAATATGTGCATATCCTTAGCGGAGATGGATTAGGGTTTCTGTATCAATAATTAAGCAGGCATTATGATTATTACACTTTGCATCTTTTCTGCTGGTGGATCGGGGCTCACCTCGCTGCCGGACTGCTAATAATGAGTCATCAATAAAACATTTTCATAATGTCAGAAAGACACTTCTGTAGATGCATGATCTAATTTTACCCGGGCCTGGACGCGGTCATTAGTTCAATACGGCGTGAATGCCATGCTATGCAAAACATCGAGGAGGTTAAAGGGGCAGCCTGATCCGGTGTGACAGTTCCTGCATCAAGCCTATCCTTCATTAATGTTAATCATCTCCCTGAAAAATAAGAAAATCACAAAGCCCCAAATTGCGGCACCTATATGCAAATACTTAAAGCACCTCGCTTTAAAATGTGAAAAAAGAGAGATGTTTTTGTTTCTGCCGTCGTCATTTGCATAGTAATGTTGCCTATTGTCCTGTGTCTTTAACCTGCGCGTGTCCACCGCGTTGGAGCAGGGAGGACGTACCTTACCGCCGCACGCGTGGAAGGGCTTTCAGGAGGTGGTGGTTAAAAGCAGACAATATATATACGTACACGAACGCATAAATAAATTAATAAATGAAACAGTTGGAACGGGGATATTTGGCCCTGCATGGGATTTGCGCAAAAAAAAAAACATATTAACCTGCGCATTTCCATTCTCCAGCTCGACGCTTCACGCCACGAAAATCACAAATCACACAGGCGGTTGGTCTGGAAACCGTTTGGTGTTTCTCCCTCTTCCGAGGGATGAAACCGAGGCGTAATGAGAAAGTAAGGAGATCACACACGAGAGGGAGAGGGCTTCCTTTATTGCCAGCCAGACATTGGAACTTAATGCAAATTGTAACTAGTTAAGCACAGCATAATAATATGATACTATTGTCTCCGGCAGATTGGCATTACAGTGTTAGCGTGTGCAAAAAAAATAATCACATCTCCCTCGCTGATGCGATTACATTATTTGTTCTGGTTGTATCCTACACCAATAAAGAGCAAACATCATATTAGGATTCATGGCACTTTTCGCGTCGCGTTATCAATATCTGGAAATAATTGTCTTCTGAGAGATTAAATTACATTATTGTGTATCTTTTTCATGCCTAATAAACAATGATGGATGGGTCCCATATTCATCAGCACCTGCAACCATTTTGCCTCCCCCTCCCCCTCTCCAAATCCTCCCCAACCCTGTTTGCAAGTTAAGAACTGGGGGAATGAATGAGGAGAAATAAGCGGGGAGCGCATCTCTGCCACATATCTGCGGGCTGGGTTTCAGCTGTTCCTGAATACACAGCGTTGTGGATGGCAGGGTGTCGAGAAATTTTTTTTTCCCTCTGAGAAAACACTCACCCCTCCTGCTTACTGTCAACAACCCTGTGTATTTATTCCGTGATTAATGTTATGAAATGGAGGCTGCCTCGGAGCAGCGGTGTGCCACATGAGCAAATTCTTTCCAGAAAACAGACACTCTATCAGAAGAGACTTTGGGAAGCGCTGCGTGACAAACCGGCGCATGTTTAGAAGCAATAACAACGTCAAAATGTGTTTTTTTTTTATTTTTTTATGGTAATAAATTGACAACGCCGTGCTACCCTTCTGTTCCCCGCCGCTGTCGTGGAGCATTTGTATGCCGATACAGCCCATAATGTCAAACAATGTCTTCAGATGTCCACACCCGGAGACGGATGGAGAGGAGGAGGAGGAGGAGGAGGAAGAGGAGGAGGAGGAGGAGGGCATTTGCTCATTTACGATTCAACCTCATCGGTTTCCTTTGGATAACCTCTGTTTTAATCACTTCATTTGCACTTTGCAAAGATAAGAGGATTGATTAGCCACCAATCTTTAAAAGGTGTCCCGGTCTCTCTTTCTCTCTCTCTCTCTCTCTCTCTCTCTCTCTCTCTCTCTCTCTCTCTCTCTCTCTCTCTCTCTCTCTCTCTCTCTCTTTGTCCCACCATTTCTTTCTTTGCTCCTCAGTGCACCTCCCTCTTTCTTTCTCCCACTACTTTCTTCCCCACTATGCCCTCTGACACATATCTTAATGAGGAACAATTATTAGAATTTCAATCATAAGTCTGCAACATTTTGCATAAATCGATTTGGATGTATCCATATAACATGGGGAACTGTCAACATAGACAGATGGAACAATTGGAAAGGAGAGATTGTATGCATTTGTGCAGTATTACTTCTCATTACCAACCCATCTAGTGCAGTTTCTCCAAGTCCCAGTCGAGGGCTGGATTTCTTCTCTCAGCGTCCAAACAACAGTGTCTCTTTGTTGCTGTGAGGAATGGCATGTCAGACATTCAGCCATACGTACTAAATAAGCCATCAAACAATCAGACCACGAGCAAAGCAATTCTTCACATCATTTGAAATACTTTTAATGTAAATCAAGTTAAGTACAACACAACCGGTGTCCTGCAATTCCCCAGGCTTCTTGAAGCACGTTCCTAGACCCCAAAGCTCATAAGAAGTTGCGACAGCTGTTTCCTCCGGGAGCACAACAGACTTCCACCCGGATCTCAAAGCCATTAATTAGAGCCTAGTCCTCCACCACACAGCCTTCTGCTGTTAAATACCTGCCGTCAGGCGGGACGTCCTGTGTGTTATTGTCTCGCTGAGGGGCGGAGGCCTAACGCAGGCAGGCCCGTGACGCTTCGGCCCGGGTTCACAGTGGACTGGAGGACACATGTAGTCTCAAATGTCTGCCTCTGACCTGGGACACGAGAACATACAGCAGGGACTGTCGATTATAATCTCTGTCCCCCATGCCCCCCTTTTCCCTAGCCTTCATAATAAACCTCTGCAGACATTGCAAAATGTCAATCTAATTTAGGCTCCACCCCCCTAAAGGTAGGACTTTAAAGCTGCTGCTGACGTGCAGGATCCAGCCAGTCCACCAGCAGGTGTTGAACGATTGCTCGTTTTCATCTTCTTGTGCTTATTGAGAGTTTCTCTTTCACAGTGAGCTGTTGTGACGACCACCAGCCTCTCTGACTCTGGAAACCTGAGAAACGACTCTCCGGGCCTTCCTAAAACCACAAACTGATGGCTTTCCTCCTATTGTTAGCTTTCCTCCAATAAAATCCCCTGTTATTCTTTGCCTCCCTGGTGCAACAGTGACTAACGCCCGGCGACATTCTTGTCTCGCTAAGAGGCTGACTGCTAATGGTGGGCGTTTTGTTTCAGGGCTGACAGTGTACAGTACATAGCGTTTAGAGAGGTGGGGCACAAAGGTTGCTTTGTAGTAGAGGCTGTAGTAGTCCAGCACAATCCAGTCCCTCTCCTCTAATTGACGGTGCTGAATTGTTGGACAACAACATTTTACAGTGTCCCAAACATTCTTGACCATCGTTTACAGCAGCAGCCCCCAGCTGGATCAAATCCTTGTTGTCAGTCATTCTTAAGGTTCCCATTGAACGGGGCACTTTGTACGGGTTTGTCTTGGGCCTTGTTTTAGATGGGTAAGCAAAGTCAAATATTAATAGTTTGACTATTAACCTTCTCTGGTTAATCCCAGAATCAAAGCAAAACATAGGTGTCATTGGTTTCCCGATAACAGATTTACAGAGCAGGAACACCAGCTAGTTCTTTGTCCTATTTTCTTTGCTCTTCTTTTGATGGGGAACATTTGAGCTTCAATGCAGACAGAAATTATTTAATTTAATTTAATTATTTTACAATTACTACATATTTGAAATTGGAGCAAAATATTCTAAGTAATATAAGTCTGCAAAAGAGAAAACAGGGCTGTCTGTCTCAGCCTCCCTCCGCAAGTTGGCTCGATGTCATCTGAGTGTGGGAATGTCCCTGGCAGCCCTATCTGTTGTGTACTTATCTCTGGTGGCAGATGCTTCTATTCCAGTGTTGTTATGTTCCACAGTGCCAAGACGCTGAGCATTGTAAATAGCTTAGCATAGCTTAGCATGTAGGGAAATCACAGCCTGCATTCTACATGGATGTCCAGCCGAAGTTGGTTGTTCCTAACGCAGGGTCGCTCTCCCCCTGTAGCATCCCGTCTGACTCCCTCACACACAGGGCAGCTCCTCTATCTGTCTGGGACAGTGCTGTGGACCCCCGCGGTCATGATAAGGTCGGTGGTGACTACACTGTGTTTTAGGGTGGGGCGCCAACCTCCCATCACACTCTGAACTTTCCGCTCTGTGTCTGACCGACCAGGTGTTTCCCTCTGTTCCAATGGAAAGGCTTTCATGGCCAACATTTCCTGTCACATTCAACGTCAGTTGGGGAGAACTCTGTTGTTGTGCAGGCTGCTCTGCCTTCACGCGTCATTCTCCTGCTGTATTGGTCATCCTTGTTGTCTCTGATGGGCCCAGACCTTAGACACCACATCCAACACCATGTGGTGGTGACAGATGTTGACGGAATGGTTACCGTTGTGCTTTACTGCATCTGTAAGCCTTTATGTATTGTATTTGCACCTTGAACATGACATTAATATAATAAGCTGAGCCTATTTTAACCTTGACTAGCGCCTGGTGCGAGTCCTGCCCCCTGTGTCCCCGACCCTCATGCCTCTCCCTGTCTCTCCCTGTAGGACTCGGAGTCGCTGGACAGCTGCATCCAGAGCACCCTGTCGGCGCTCTACCCCCCCTTCAGCGCCAGCGCGCCCACCGTGCTGTGGCAGCTCTTCAGCGTGGTGGAGCGGCAGTACCGCGGGGACGGCCTGCGCTGCCTGCTGGACTTCCTGCTTCCTGCCCAGAGGATCCTGCAGACCATCCAGCAGGACACGTGTGTGAGTGTGAGGCAGGCAGCGCCACGGGGGCGTTGTCACAGCCGCCTCTGGACCACGCCCTTGTGGCTTTTCAAAAATGGCGTCTGACTGCTTCTGGCCTCAGTGGTTACCTTGGTGACCGCTGACCTACAGTGTACACTGGGTACCCAGTGTGTAATACCCAGTGTGTAATACCCAGTGTGTAATACCCAGTGTGTAATACCAGTGTACATTGGTATTACTACCAGTGTACACTGGTATTACCACCTCCACATGCCCCTCGGGGGGGTTATGTCACACAGGTCCATCGCTCTACAATGAATACCGGGGGGGGGGGGACTGCTTCAATTCTCAGAACAGGAAAAAATTGCCATACAAATAAATAGAGAAATGAAGTGTGAAGTATTTATCTTGCAAATGGTCGCTGTCATGGTCCGGCGGGAAAGTAGGCGGTGCTGGGTGGGGTCATGACCTCGCGGGGTCAGCCCTGGCTCCGACGGGAGCACGTGGGATTGGATGCTATTAAATGCTGACAATATGGTCGTTATTGGAAATAAAAGTAAGAGGTGAAGTTGGACCTTTACCTACACAGATCCTTTTATGGAATCACATCATGATAGCTCATGACTGAGTGATTAAATACAGAAAACTATACCCAAGCTCCTTGTGAATGTGGTCCAATATTGTGCCCTGTTTTGGAACAAGAACGACTTCTCTATTGTCCTGTTCATTGGAAAGCCCCTATAGCCTCTCAGAGAGGTTCAAATGCTCTTGCTCAGCCAACCTGAAACCCAGCACTCCCTCCCACTCACTGCAGAGCAGGGTAAGGATTCCCCTTTGGAAACAGCAGCGGTTCAATCTGCTTTCATTACACTGGGGATGGCAGCGCGGCAGGAGCTTCACCCAAGCCCCGCCCCTGTGCGTTGTACGCTGTACGTCTTTGTTTCACCACAACTATGAGGCACCTTCCTAGGAAAAACTGCCTGGCCTTCACTTTCTTTGCATTTAGATCAGACAGGTCTACAAAAAATGTATTTTCCGTAAATACGGCAGTGAGTGATTATTACCCTTGTGGGGTCGGGTAGAGTTAAACATGTGTTTGAACGTGTCGTCGGGTAGTGAGATGACGGAAGGCTCTCTACAAGCTTAAAGATAACCCCGGCTAGTGTGTGGCCGTGGTGGTGTATCTGACTGTTCTCTGTGCGTGTTCTGCTCTATAGCTCCGGTTCCGAGGCCTGCTGCTCTACCACGAGGGCTGGCCGCTCTGCCTCCATGAGAAGGTGGTCCTGCAGCTCGCCCCGCTGCACAAGGTGCGCTTAAGGCAAGGAGACTTCTACCTACAGGTCGTCCCCTTAGGCCGCAAGACCGCCAAGCTGGTGATAAAATGCCTGTCTGGCAGCGGACAGGCCATTGCAGAGATCCCCGTTCCAGAGAGCATGTATGGCAGTGTCTTCTCTGCTGAGTTCCTGCAGAATGTAACACAGGGCCGGAGCCTGCAGCCCCTACAGAACTGTCTGCTCACCACCGGCACCGGCGTCTACCGGACAGCCTGGCACAACGTGGTCAGCCCTCTGTTCGTCAGCAGCACCGCCGACGCCGTCTCACAGGCCCGTCGCGGCAGGGGCGGCCTCCGGGGCCAGCTCAGTGCCTGCAGCACCAGCGGCTCCACGGGCACCCTGGACAGCCACCGCAGCTCCAGGGAGTCCCTGCACTCTCAGGGAGCCGACTCCATCTTCACCTCCGACCCCACCATCCTCAACAGGACACGTATGGAGCCCGGCAGAGACCAGCCTCCTCCGGTGGAGAGCCTTCGCCTCAGTGCGGCACAAATCTCCAAGCACAGCAGCGAGACGGAGGAGCTGGTTGTGGAGAACAGCCGGGGACATGACAAGGAGGGCAGCAGAGAGAGAGGACCCGGCTCCCGGACTCTCTCCTTCAGCACGGACCTGAGCAACCCTGGCCCTCGCCGCCGTCTGCCGAGGGACTCGGTCACGTTTGAGAGCCGACGGCTGTTCAGGAAGTCTTACATGGAGGCCCTGCAGAACCCCATGAGTATCGGCTCCAGCTCGGAGTCCATCCTCGAGGAGGGCTTGGAGCACGGCGTCGGCCCCGGCGACGGGGCCGGGACCCCGGGCAGCAGCCCCGACACCCGCGCCACCCTACGGGAGCACCTGGCCCGGAGGCTGGGCTCCAGGAGCTGGCTGAGCGGGGAGGATTCCAGGCCCAGCACCCCCCTCCTCTACCTGCAGAGGGGGCTGCGCAGCGCAGAGAGACGGGGCGACCGGCGCTCCAAGTCTCTGGAGAGGACTCACAAAGGTGCCCAGGTCAAGGGTCACCGGGAGCGCTCTTCCTCTGGAGGCTCCGCCAGCATTCCCCCCAAAAAGCTGATGAACGGCTACGCCCTGCGCTTCGGGAAGCTGGACCTCGAGGCGGCGTTCTCTGGCTCGGAGAGGAGGAGCAGCAGAGAGGAGACTGGTATGTATTAGTGGTTGCAGCTCTATGTTACTCGGACGATTAAACTGATTAGTAAAGATGGCTTATAGTCACAGAAGGTCACTGAGTTACTGTTTCATTCTCCGAATATGTCTGATTCATAACAGCCAGAGGCCTTTTATCTGAATCCAAACCCCTGGGCCTAGACTCCAGATCTCGTCTAGTTAGTGATCATATCATTTGTATCGTCTTTCAGCCAGCAGCCAGGAAAGTATGGACTGAAGTATACTCCAATCTGTCACTATTGACAGATTGCTTTTTAAAAGGTGGTGTGTTCTTGTTCTTGGCATGTTCTGGTTTAAGGTATTGCCCAACCCTGAAACCCGTACCTAGCATCAAGCCCAGGCGTGGTTTACAGCTTTTTTTTCAGCAGCAGCAGCAGCAAAGTATTAGCCAGGAAATCATCATTTTGTGAGGCACAACCTTTTCCTGCTATTGAAATGTGATGTTGAAAACACTGGAGTTAACATCCCTCCAACAATTCCTCAGAGACTAGGCCAGCCAGCAGTGTACAGAGAGCAACCTACTAATCATACATTACAAACGGTGATCAACATGTCCGAATGAGAAGTCCCCTGAAGAATACAACAAAGAGAGCGCTTCTCGAACAACCAGTTGAAAGCAGTGCAGTATTGGGTCACAGCATGTTGTCCTCTGTGGGATTACCTCAGCGGGGATGGGGTTACAGTAGTGGCCCGGCAGGATTCCCACCCTGAAAAGTGAGAGTCGTTAAGAGAGTGGCTTCATGGAGTCACAAAAGGGCCGACTGAGGGGAGCGTCCCAGGGAGAGCTGCCGTCCACTGAGAGGCTCGGGGGTGATGGGGTCTGCAGGTCCCAAACGGACTGGCTACATTTACAAAAGGTTCCTTTGTGAGCCTTGTCAGCCATTGGGGAGTCAGGGACAGAGTTGTATCTCTTTCAGGGTCCACCTCAGAGACGGGCCTAACCTGCACTGACTCACAGCTTTTAAGAAGGATTACATCACTGACGATAGCAGCCCGTCCACAGCCTTCTATCAAAACACCTCCCCTAGGGAATAAGGATTACCGTGTTTACTTTTCATCAATAAATCCTGCTCACAACAATCACAAACCTATTGGGCCGGCTGCCTGTCACTCAGAAAGGTGTCAAACCCGGGACACTAAAGAGGGCTTTTTTCTCACAACACAATGCAGAAAAGGCTTTGCTCTCCATTCGTCACTTCCTCTGAAAACAAAGAATACAGAAGCATGCAGAGAACGCGAGCGCGGCCATGCAGCCGCACAGGAAACGCACTGACTGGTGTAAAACAAAAGGGCTGAGCGGGGATACCAGCGTCTGAGCACCGTCCCCCGGCAGCCTGAGGGGGCGTTCCAAACAACACTTCACTAAAGCCGGCCTTAGTCTGTCCTAAATGAACCTGAACGCTCACGCTAACACACACAGCCAACACACCTTTTATCCTCACCAACTCTATATTTTGTGGGACCACATTTTATCCGCCTGTTTATTGGAGGGCTGGTATTATCCATGAGTAAATGTGGCCTCTGCGTTCAACACATCCATAGACCTTCACTGGACGCCCGTGTTTACTTTGTTTACATGGCACCCTATCACGGCAGCAAGTGGGACGCTTTCAACCCCATTCGTCACCATCAGGGACTTTTATTTAAATTGCCTGGGGCTGCAGTTAGTTAAGGAGAGGGGAGCTGTGGGTATGACAGTGGAGGTGTTGCAGACACCGCCTTGAGCCATGTCAGACGGACAACACCTGGTCTCTGGTGACTCACAGCAGCTCACCGCTGGAACACGCCTAGCTTACTGCTAATGAGTGCTGGGCCAGGCGTGTTTCTATTAGGCAAGAGACGGGCGCATTAGGAGAAAGCTCCCGTCCACGGTCCGCGAGCAGGATGTATTTCCAGGCTGCTGGCGTGCGGGGCTCCACAGACACCTGCCCCGCTGGCTCTGAGACGCCTTCACTCTCTGTAATTGCTACTTCCACAGGAACGCGTGAAGATGGCGCCGGCAGCAACGGCATCACGCTGCACAGCCAAGCGGAAGACAGAGCTGCGAGTCCAGGGTCGTCTGCGGGGCGGGGCCCGGGGGGGCCCCCGTCAGACGGCGCCCCCCTGTTGCCCAGCCTCCTGTCAGAGGTCAACCAGGAGCTCTTGGAGTCTGGGGCCCTCATTTTACCTGGTAAGCGTAGGGTGCTTCACACACACACACACACACACACACACACACACACACACACACACACACAGTAACACACCTGTCATTAGCTGTGTCCTGTACGGGCAGGTGTGAACACGCTGGCCTGTTTGTTTTCTACCCTTTGATTCCACTTGATAGACAATCCTTTGGTTTTCTTTGAAACTTTTCAAACATTTTCTATTTGTAATCTCAAATGTAAACGAACATGGCCGACCAACCAAAGCAAAACACATTTAGAAACAATGCCTATGAAACACGTCATTTTGTTTTATTGCTTTATTGCTTTATATACTTTGGTGGTTGAAGGTAGTTGTGAGGCACCAGAAGTGTGCCGACTCCCCTCTCTCGGTCATCTCCCCAACAGGAAGTAGAGACCGCAGTGGGCGGGTGGTGTTACAGGTGTGCACCAGAGGCCGGGTGTGGGCAGGGGCCAGCGCCACGGCTCAACACCTCACCTGTCTCCTGTGCTACTACTATTCCACACTGCGGTGAGCAACACCTTGTCAGCAGTGACACTCATGGAAACATAAGTATGTCATGTAGGTAAACAGGGGAGACCTGTTGAACTCTACTTAACCCTTTTAAAAACGTAGCCTACCATCCACCTATTGCTATTAAAATGTTTTTTTTTCAGTTTAAGTCTTTGTCCTTTCCCTTTGTTGTGGTGGCTATGTGGCTGTTAGTATATTTAAACTCTCTTGTTTGAGTTCTGCTAGAGCGCTGTCTGTCACGGTCACACATAACTGTGAGCTTTTCTGCTTCCAGGAGGGAGCGTCGCGAGCCGGGCCTGACGCTGCTGGTGGACAGCAGGAGGCAGCCGCCCCCCCCGGCTCTGCTGGCCTCCTTGTCTGAGCTCCAGGTGAGAACCCAGGGGTTGGTGCCGAGCAAGCCCTGGTCTGTAACCACACCATCTGATTGGCTGCTTCTATCTTACGAGAGACAAAGGTCATCATGATGATGAGATACGAGATACGAGAGATCTAAGCATTAGGCTGGTGTGAAGCACAACCACATTTTACTCAACTGAAATCCCACGTTAAAAACGGTTGGCCTGGTTCATGCTTGCAGTCCCTTTGGGTTAGACTCCTCTCTCTTTGACAGGCGTTGTTACCGAACACACTCCATTCCGTTCTGTTCCTGGTGGACAAGGAGGCAGTGGCTCGGTCTGAGAGGGACCTTCACATACAGGTAACGATCCCAGCCCCATGTCTGCAGCCTGCCTTAAGACGTCCCCCAACCCCACCATATCCCACCGTCTGTATCTGAGTGCACTGTAAACCACTTCCATCAAGGATTTGCCCCATTTGCTAAGACCTAAGGTGAATTATTGACATTGTCAATGTGACATTGTCAAACCAGGATTTTAGTTAGACTCTCCCCCTGTCGGAGTGTTCGCGGTTTCTTAAATCGGGCAGTTGGCGAGCCATTGATATCCATTTTATTCCAAATAAGTAGCAGCTCCCATAGTGGTGTCTTTGTTTTCTCCAACATTAGTTAGGGCGTAAGGATTGCCAAAGTTGCACAGAAAACGAACAAAAAGATTTCAATTGGGTGTTTAACTTTACAGTGCATGCTCCTGGACTAGCAGACTGTCAGGTACAATTCTGATCTAAGAAAGGGGCTGTAGGCTGCCCACGCAATGCAGCTCAACGTATTTATTAAATAAATTCAATGTATATATCATGTGTTGCTCCGCACATTCTGAATTATAACATTGCATAAAACGTAAACTTGCCAAATCCTTAAAAAGCATCTGCTACATTTACTATTTAAAAAATGTTCAATTCTTTCTTTTGAGGGCTCAGGTATCCAAAATGCCATCAATCTGCCACTGCTTTTATAGCCAGCGTGCTGTGGTAGAACTATTCCTTGCATTCATCTTTCAGAACATCAGTTTTTCAGGCCAGTTTAGTATAATCTGAGTGAATGACAAACCTGATTGGTAATTGGACTATGCACAAATTAAAATATAAGGCAGAATATTTTGTGACTTTATAACAAACCATTGATATATCCTGCTTGTTGTAAGATAAGCATTATTTTCAACTCTTAATAACTTAAAGTCATCCTATTTATTTTAACCTTGTACAAGCCAACATTTGAATACGCTTCAGTACTGTCAGACTGGGTGTTAAGAGGCGCCAAGCTGAGAGGTTAAGAGTGTGCTCATGTCTGCATGACAAAAACACGTGACATCCCACCACAGCCCTGAGCAGGAAGTGACCCACACGTTGTTTCACTGTGTGGTTTAAAGGTGTGATTATGTTTGTTTGGCCACAGAACGAGATGGTGACGTCTCTCAAGTCCCTGCTGAAGCACATAGACAACACCCAGCTCACAGCAGACCTGGACGGGAGCTTCCAGTACGACCACAAGCACTGGCTCAGCTTCAGACAGGTGGGCGGCCTCAGGGTCTGAGCGCTGATGAAGAACGTCAGTAAAGAACGTGATATATATCTAACATCATTTACATCTAGAGGCTACAGTCAGCCACCTTGGCCTACCTACCTACGGTCTCTATCTCACTTTGTCTATATTCTGTCTCCCTCCCTCTCTCTTTTCTGGTCTCACTCTCTTTATTCTCTCGCTCTCTTTATTCACTCTCTCTCTTACTGTCTCACTCTTTATTCTCTCTCTCTCTCTTTCTCTCACTTTATTCTCTCTCTCTCCTGTCTCACTCTCTGTATTCGCTCTCTCCCTTTTTATCTCATTAAATCAATTCAGTGGGCGTCCCACTAACCCTAACCCTAACCCTAACCCTAACCCTAACCCTAACCCTAACCCTAACCCTAACCCTAGAGATGGGACATTAACACTTCATGCTGGGAAAACAAATTCTGAACATTACAGTACATTAATGATTAATCAATATTCAAAATATGAATTCTCTCAGAAAATCGAGCCCTTTGCCCGGAGCTGCAGCGCGGCTCTCCGGTCTCTGCAGGAGTCCATCGACAGGCTGAGGACCTGGAGCAGCCCCGAGACCTCGCAGGTCAGCCCCGCCTGACCCCCTGGCCCCTGGCCCCTGGCTGGTTCCTCCGCCTGACCCTCTGGCCCCTGGCTGGTTCCTCCGCCTGACCCTCTGGCCCCTGGCCCCTGGCCCCTGGCCCCACTGCATAACATGTACGTTAACATGCACGTTTACATGC
>JAOPUD010000009.1:523584-535376 GCA_027122715.1 Trisopterus minutus
GCGGTACGGTCAGGTGCGGTACGGTCAGGTGCGGTACGGTCAGGTGCGGTACGGTCAGGTGCGGTACGGTCAGGTGCCGTGCGGTTAGGTGCGGTACGGTCAGGTGCGGTACGGTTAGGTGTGGTACGGTCAGGTGCGGTACGGTTAGGTGCGGTACGGTTAGGTGCGGTACGCGTTTCCACCTAGCGGTGCGGTTAGGTGCGGTACGGTTAGGTGCGGTACGCGTTTCCACCTAGCGGTACGGTTAGGTGCGGTACGGTTAGGTGCGGTACGCGTTTCCACCTAGCGGTACGGTTAGGTGTGGTACGGTTAGGTGCGGTACGCGTTTCCACCTAGCGGTGCGGTTAGGTGCGGTGCGGTTGGCATCGCTACGTAAGCATTGTGACATCATATTAGCCCGACAGAGGCTGTACTGTGTACTGTGATCTACGGAAGTGACGATTCTGTCGACCAATCAACGGACGGCGTTTGTAGCTCCACCCTTTCAGACCGCTTAGTACCCCAACGGAGGAGTAGCCTACCGAAAAATAGGTATGGCTATGTGCGACTCAGTGCATTTCTTTTGGGACCCCGCCCACTTTTGGCGGTGGAAATGCGAACCGTACCGCACTGAATGGCTCCTCACCATATCGCACCGCTCAGTGGGCAGAGGCTTAGCCATGACTAGCCGTACCTATCTCTCAGTACTCCTCCGTTGGGGTACTAAGAAATCTGAAAGGGTGCCAACAAGTTCGAGCTACACGCTGATTGGTCGACAGAATCGTCACTTGCGACAGGGGAATAATAACAAACAAACACATTACCCGCAAGGTCTGGACAATGGCGAAAGCTTCGTTTATTGAAGAAAATGTCATGCAAAAGTTTGACGTCCTTCTTGGACGTACTACATTTTTCCTCTTTGTTCATTGTGCTGCGTTCTTCTTTCTCCTTGGATTTATCAGCAGGCTACTCTGTGTCGACGCTATGAGGTCACGACGCTTACATAGCTGCCGCGGCTACCGCCTTCCTGCTTAAACCCCGCCCACCATAAAGGTACTGGTGGCTTAAGCCCCTCCCCACCATAAAGGTACTAGCGGCTTAAGCCCCTCCCCACCATAAAGGTACTGGCGGCTTAAGCCCCTCCCCACCATGAAGGTACTGGCGGCTTAAGCCCCTCCCCACCATAAAGGTACTGGCCGCAGTGGAAACGCGAGCCGTAACTGAGCTGGGCCAAACCGCGCCTTCACTACTGGGCCGAGGCGTGCCGGGCCTAAGCCCTCAGGCCCCGCTGGTGGAAGCTGGCCGTTATGGGCGAGTGGAGACCTTGCTCGGTCTGCACTGAGTTCAACCGAGATGGCAAGTTCGCCGTCCGAGTAAAAGGCGCGTGTTCGTGCGTGTCACTAGGCAACGTCCTCGGAACTCCGAGATGGATGGATAATAAAACGCACCACAAACGCACCATAAGTACGGCTAATCACGGCTAAGTCCGGACCACGCCCATTTTTGGAAATGCAAACCGTGGCAACTTATTCATACCGAACCCAACCCAACCCAACTGAGGAAACGCGCATAGGAGCATAGTTTTAACACAATTCAGTTTATCATTTTCTTATATAGGCCTATATCATATTTTAAGAAAGTATGTAGGCTAGGCCTAAGTGTTTTTCTTCAGTAGCCTTCGCATGAGTTTAATTATAAATATGAAAAAACACAAAGAACATTGATAATTGATTGTTTATAATTTTATCCGTTTTTAAATAAAAATAATACTTTGTTTTAGTAACAAAGTATATATTTTTTTGTTAACAGTGGACAGGCCAGGTTGGCGGAGCTATATTTTACAGTCAGTTGAAGATAGGTCAGAAGGATTAAGAAAAAAACAGCTTCTCTACAAGGCCCATATTTTGAACACCTAGTAGTGTACCGTTATGACCACTTAGTTCCTCCTCTCCTTCAATCAGGCTCAGAGGAGGAGCAGGGTGGAGGAAGAGGAGGGCTATGGACCCCCCTCATCACCTGCCCTGAACAATGCCTCTCACTCATTCACACGGGTGGTTTGGTGAAAATAATTCAAGTGAAGTGAACTTAGGCACTGCACATGGAGTTTATTTTACTTAAATAACTTAAATATATAACTTAAATATACATACAAACCAATTTCCTTGCGGTCTCCGGCACCGTGGCTCCGCAAGGAGGAGGTGCGTCAGGAGGAGGTGCCTGTCTCCAAGCGGAGGAGGTGCGAGGCTCAGGGAGGAGGTGCCTGTCTCCAGGCGGAGGAGGTGCGAGGCTCCGGGAGGAGGTGCCTGTCTCCAGGAGGAGGTGCCTGTCTCCAGCGGAGGAGGTGCGAGGCTCCGGGAGGAGGAGGTGCCTGTCTCCAGGAGGAGGTGCCTGGCTCCCCAGGCAGATGGCGTCCATGTATAGCGGCGGCTCCCACACCCTGAGCAAAGATGATGTGAATTACAGGATGCATTTCCGAATGATCAACGAGCAGCAGGTGGAGGACATCACCATCGACTTCTTCTACAAGCCGCACACCATCACGCTGCTCACATGCACCGTGCTCAGCCTCATGTACTTCGCCTTCGCGAGGTAAGATCACCTCAGCTAGGTAGCTTAGCTCGGCTCACACAGGGACGGTGGACCGAGTCCTCCCCGGTCTTCTCCTCTGTCCGTTTGCTTCGACAGTTGGTAGGTGGCTGAAAATAGTGGCCAAAGACTACCGCTAAATGGCACATGTATTAATATGCTGGTTGATGTTTGACTTTAGAGAAGGTCATCGTTATGTAACGTTCACATCAAGGGACTCTCTGACATCCTGCAACTAGATCCCGTTAGCCAGCTCGTCCTGCGTTCACTGTATATCTAACAAGCAGGGCTTATCTTTCAGACGTCGGCTCAGTGTGTCCTGCCCTTGATCGCCCATTCACGTCACTATGGTGAATTATTAATGTCAGTGTTCCTACAGACGGACACACCACGACGCGCTCAGCCTCCCTTTAAGACCTGCTTGGTGCCGACATCGTGTTGTTTGTTTGTTTGTTTGTTTGTTTGATAAACATTTGCACATGCAGAGACGATGGAAACCCGGATAGTAACATCTGGGTGGGGGTGATCCTCGTCATCTCCTTCTTCCTGGTCATCAGCGTCCTGGCCTTCCCCAACGGTGAGCACTGACGGTGTCATGTGGAACCGTTCAGCATTCAGATATCTAAAAACGTCCACAGCGATGTTTGTTGTCTAATAGCATTATCATCATTGTCCTGTTTCCAACAATTTTCAAACCAAGAGGAATACGTATTTTTCTTCACGTTTAACGGCCCGTTACGTTTGATCGCATGTCCCTGGCGTCAGATGGCCCTTACCCCTGACATCCGGTGAAACACCGGAAACAGTAATCCTGTCATTAAAACATCGATGTAGTCTAACACTACTATATATACTATACTATATGTGCTGCTCTGACAAATGGCTCATGTCAGCTATCAAGCTAATTCAGTGTCTCCCACGCATATTTTTTTAATCCGTCCTAGATAATGACATTATCAGCGAATTATAGTGTTTCCCTGACATTGTCAATTGTTTTACTATTTAAAATGGGTCAACTCGTATTTCAATAAATCTCAACCAATACTCGTTTTGTTGGTGTGAAAAAGTCTACAACCATGTGTGTACAACGATCAATCAATAAACACATATTGAAAGTTAATCTGTGCTCTATACAGTCTGTGGTAACACCCACCCTGGCCCTCAACTGGCCATGAACTTCTTAACCTGCTATTTACTGCGTGTCCATTGGGAACATTTTGTAACGTGAAACCTCTCCTGTCGAATTGCATTTTAGTTTGACTATGTTTAAGGGAAGGGTGGTTTGCCTGTTTTATAAACCAAACGCTGGCTCTGCAGAGAGGAGCGCTGCTCCTCCACCTTCTCTTGGGCACGCTAGACACACACTCATACCCGCCATTTAGTCTTTAGTTCCCTGCATCACACCACTTTAATAATTCAAATATTTTTATTGGCTTTTTAATGCAGAAAAATGCAACACATAAATTGGACAAAATCACAAATTGTATGTGCCAGAGGAAAATTAAGAACAATCCTGATAAAAGATAAATAAAATAATAATAAAAATAAATACAATTAATTAAAATAAAATACAAGTCATGACACAAATGACAGAAGCTGTCGTTCAATTAGACTGTCCCACTATATCTCATTGTCCCTCCCTTCCAAGTGGGGGTAGTCCATCAACGGCTGCCAGACCTTTACCGTCTCTGGGTGGATCCCCTTGTTGCTTTAGATGGGCCCTCACATCCCCAACCCAACGCGTCACACCACTTTAAGTCAGAGTTTGAATATTTGTTAAATATCCAATATCTTTCTAACTTTAAAAACAACCTCAACTCTCCGTCATCTACCTCCACAAGTAGAATCTTTTTTCATCAATCAATTGTCATTTTATGAAATTCAAGTTCAACTTTCTCATGAAATTATATTTGTAGGATTGTTTTGACCACAGATAACAGCACTGATCTTACCCACATAACATTATCTACAGCTGCTTGGGTAGTCAAACTCTCCTTGTAAGTTAACTCTGTTACTTACAAAGCGGGCTTGCAAATCCGTATTTTCCCATCTGTTGGCATTTGTTCAGTAAGTGCACGGCTTGTTGACACAATTCAATCATGTTGACTTTATATCCTTCCAGGGCCGTTCACCAGGCCTCATCCTGCAATATGGCGCATGGTTTTTGGTAAGTATCTCTTTTATGTTTTAATATTAATAGTCTCAACTCTGTGCTCGCTGTGGATTCTTAAAGGTCAATTCCGGTATTTAGTACATTGTGCCCCCTTTCCGGGTTGTCAAGGATGAAATATAGAAATACAATTTTGACTATTGGTCCTGTCTCGGGTATTTGGCTCATTTAGAATCGCCCCTGCCTGCTTCAGAATTCACAAACCTGTCCTTAAAACAACCCTAAACATTTATTTTCAGAGATGTGTAACTCAACGAGTGTTTAGTGGTGTTCATTGATGTTCCAAATTAAGTATCGTAGCGGAAAAAAACTACAACCAAACGTAACCAGCCCCCCTTCTGGTCCCGGTTCCAGTCCGGTTTCCGTTTCAATGGGATTTACAAAATGCCAAATAAAACACGACAGAAACTATTTTGCTACGATACTTGATTTCGAACAGCAACGAACACCACTAACCACTTGTTGAGCTGCACATTTCTGAAAAAGAATGTTTAGGGATGTTTTAAGGACAGGTTTGTGAATGCCCCTAGCCAGCCATTCTGAAGCAGGCAGGGGCGAAATGAGCCGAATACCCAAGACTGGACCAATAGTCAACATTTGGGTGTCAACCGCTCTATTTCATCCTAGACATGCAGAACGGGAGATCAATGTGCTAAAGACAGGAATTGTCCTTTAATGACTTTCTTTTTTTTTCTTCCCGCACTTTGAAGGCCTGAGTGTCCTCTACTTTCTCTTCCTGGTGTTCATCATATTTTTCAACTGGGACCAGGTTAAGCAGCTCATGTATTGGTTAGACCCAAACCTACGCTATGCTAAGCGGGAGGCCGATGTTATGGTGAGTTACATTATGAATTGTTTACACCAGGGGTGCCCAAATTCGTCCCAGTGAATGACCAAAATTTAATCTTGGGGAGGGTCACATTTAATATTAAGTTAAATGTGGGTATATATAGCATGCGTGTGCAAAATGAACACTATCAAAAAGTAATTTAGAAAAATGAATGACACTGTTTATTCTGCTTCACATTTGTTAAAAACTGACTGAACATCAATCTGGCTTCTTTAAATTTGAAATAATTGTAGCACTATGAAATATTTGAAGACAGACATGGAACATTAATAGGCCTTGGGCCTATATCTTAAATTACAAAGACATTAAGTGCAATAGGCAAAGTAAATGGCACAAAACGTGCCCCAATTGACAAAAATACTTTCTTCACTGGTTTGAACAATCATTTTTAAATCAGTAATAGTAGAAGAATTGAACAACAGCATGAGAAGCTTTGTAGAAATCAGTACTGTACTTACTAGTGCAATAAACAAAGTAACATGGGACAAACCAGGCCCCCATTAATCATACAGAGCAGCACATACTCCAGGGGGCCACATCGGAGGCCAAGGCCAACACATTCTGCCTGGAGTAGGCCCTCACTGGGAGACAAAAGGCTGGCATTGGTTTAAAAAGTCACTCAATATCAGGCTCCAGCTTACTAACTGACAAAGTGAGAATGTCATGTAGGTGAGAGTCATATAAAACACCTTTTTATACAGTGGGCAAGGCGTGGGCCAAATAAAACCGGTCCCTAAAATGGGCAGCCATGGTTTACACATTATTCATACAAAATCAGTGTGGGTTAAAGTGATCCAGGATAGGTGGTTAAACTTCTGGTCTGTTGTTTGTTCCAGGAGTATGCTGTGAACTGTCATGTGATCACCTGGGAGAGGATCCTAAGCCACTTTGACATTTTTGCATTCAGCCACTTTTGGGGGTGGGGTATGAAGGCCCTGCTTATCCGCAGCTACGGCCTCTGCTGGACCATCAGTATTACCTGGGAGCTCACCGAGGTAACATATAGACACACTGAGAAGATCAGAGGCACCAATACCAGATAGGGGATGAGGGTGTCCACAGCACAAAGTGAAGGATTGTGTAAGGAATAACAATAACAGTAATAAATAATAACCTAAATAAAACTATGCATATCTACCATAATATCGTCAATATAGTTTCAGGGGCTGTGACACACCTCTTTATAAGCAACCTTATGCCACTGGGCCTGTCTGTAGGTGTCTCCAGCATGGGTTATAATGCTATTTTCATTAATATATGGATTGCCAATATGTGTGAATGTAGCCACTCTATTCCCTTCCTAAACGCTTTAGTTTATTTCTCAATAGCGTTGGTTCTGTCTCTACTTTTAGTTGTTCTTCATGCATCTGCTGCCCAACTTTGCGGAGTGCTGGTGGGACCAGGTGATCCTGGACATCCTGCTGTGTAACGGAGGTGGCATCTGGTTGGGCATGACCGTCTGCCGCTTCCTGGAGATGAGGACCTACCACTGGGCCAGTATTAAGTAGGTCCTCTTCTCAGAAGAAGGACATGTGTTTATATACTGTACATGTAAATAATACATCTAATATAGCATCTAATACTAATATTTCTTTAAAATTTGCTGTACTGAATTCATTAATCTGAACATGTTTGCTTGTTCATTGCTTAGAATAAAGATTAATCTGCTAGTAGACTAACAAATTCAAGATACCAATGTAAAATTTTACGTTTTAATGTTTCACATAGTTGCTTTTTAAAATTTATTATACAGGGCTCAGTGTTTGCAATTGTACTCAAGTTAAACAACTTCCCAATCATCACATTAACTAGGCTTGGGGTTTAAAATACTTAATCTAACTTATCTAATGGGTATATAGCAATAAGGCATACTATCCGATGTAAGGTGTATATTTTCACTAGGGTGGATTACACACTAATCATTTAATTGGACTTGTATAATACATGTCCAATTGCATAATAGCATTACACTAATCACAAGTGATTAGTGTAATGCTATTATTTAGATCAGTGTTCTGTCTCTCTCTCCCTACCTCTCACTCTCCCTCCCTATAGAGACATCCACACTACCACAGGGAAGATCAAGAGGGCCGCCCTCCAGTTCACGCCTGCCAGCTGGACCTACGTGCGCTGGTTCGACCCAAAGTCTTCTCTACAGAGAGTGACCGGCGTCTATCTGTTCATGATCATCTGGCAGGTAATCCAGCCTTCCTGTGGTCTCCCATGGTGATTAGCTGCGTCTGCAGGGGGAAGGTGGGAGGCATTGTCAACTCATCTGATGGGCTATCTAGTTGGTTGTTAAACATGCCCTTGCAAGAGTCAGTCCACTTCTCTTGCACTTGTCCTGACTGCAAGTCAAGACAAGTCCCCTGCTGTCCCCGCCTTAACTGCCACTCCTACACTAGTTTGGGGAGCGAGCACAGCTAAATATTTGGATTACTCTCAAATGGAAGTAATCTCAAATTAAGGTTGTTGAAATCCAACAATAGTAAACATATTATATTGTTAAGCCCATGAATTGACTCAAAGTCTCTTTCTCTCCTCAAGCTAACAGAGCTGAACACGTTCTTCTTGAAGCACATCTTTGTATTCCCAGCATGCCATGCGCTCAGCTGGTGTCGGATCTTGTTTGTCGGAATAATTACAGCGCCCACCGTCAGGTGAGAATGGTGTTGTGTGTACTGAGACACTACCAGCCAGTGTATTAAATGGCTACTGTACGATTTCAGTCTTCTACTTGGACTTGGGCATTTTTTCGTATGATTTTTTTTTCGTTAACATTTGTATTTTCTTCCTTCTTTGTTAGGCAATACTATGCCTACCTTACAGATACACAATGCAAAAGAGTTGGAACGCAATGCTGGGTTTTTGGGTAAGAAATACTGTACATTTAGGTCATGAATGAATGAAGGTAAAACCTTTTGGGAGTTTGCAAATATTATATATAGGGGGATTAGGCTTTTTCTCTTTAAGCTTAGGCCTCACTTTGAAACTGAATGGAGTTTCTCTGTGCACTGCTGCTATGGTGGTCAATGAACCACACCCAAAGTAGACAGTAGACCTGTTAGGAAATGTATATTAGAGTACAATTTACAAAATAATCTGTATAAAAAAATAAATAATAAAATAAAAATGTTGTCAAATTACTTTTAGAATGCACTTTATCCACAGGATATGATTACTAAACAAAAAAACAAATTGTTAAAACAATGCAGAAATTGTATTTCATCCCATTTACATTGATGAACAGATAATAACGATTTGAATTTAGCTCAAAATAGGTTTAGTCCATTTTAATTTCATGTGGGACTTAATAGTCACCATGTAAGTTGGTCTTAAGGAGTTTTATTTCAAACCGACACCTTGTTTCTTATTACTAAGCTTTGTTTTTGTTTCTCCAGTGCTATAGCCTTCCTGGAGGCCTTGGCCTGTATTAAGTTTGGCCAGGACCTGTTCTCTAAGACCCAGGTCCTCTATGTGATCCTCTGGCTCCTGTGTGTGGTAAGACCGACCTGTTATTTACTCTAATCTGTATCAGCCCCGTCGGGCTCAAAAGGACATTTTAGGCATTTTAATTATGATTCCAGGACCATTAATATTGAGGTTATGTTTTTGTTAACAGGTGCCAATATGAGCCACTTATTTAGCATACTGTATCTCTTTTCAGGCCTTCATTACATTCCTGTGCCTCTATGGAATGGTGTGGTACGCTGAAAAATATGACCTAAAAGAAAAGGTATGTTTATTACTTACTTGATTGCACCAGTTGGATTTGCATCTGTCGTTGGGGTTTTGTAAATGACCCATTCAAGGTACCATCCGATGGTACATAACATGTCTAACTGACTTAATCAACCTCTACAATAGTCAAAACAGCTGGAATTAGGACACATGAAATAATAGCTGATAACTAATTAGAAATCAACCCTGACTGAACAATGCTACTGTTTTTTAACCTGATGCCTTTTTCTGTTGTTTGTTTGTATTAGCTTGTTTTACCTTAGCTTGATATTAAGTGTAATGTCTAGCATTCTAGTGTGTAGTGTGTCATTTGTGGTGTAGTGTGTGGCCTTGTCTTCTGTGTATTCTGAAACCTTTTGCCGCCTGTCTCGGCTAGGACTCCCTGGGAGAAGTGTTATTGTAACTCAATGGGACGTTTTCCTGGTTAAAGAAAGGTTAAAGATCCCATGGCATGCTACTTTATGGATGCTTATATATAGGTGTCAGTGGGCCCCTAATACAGTATTTGAAGACGAAATTCATCCTTGGTGCAGAATTACAGCCACTACGAGCCAGTCCCACAATGAGCTCTCCACAAACGTGCTGTTTTTAGAGGCAGGGCAAGGTGTTTGGTGGGGGTGTGGCCCTGAGCAGCTTGCGGCCGGTGCCATGCCCTCGTGTTTACAGTGGAATCGAATGTATATTTTCATGGTCAAAAGCTGTTTGTGCCTCTGGATGATATTATGAAACGACTGCGTGGGGTTCTCAGACGTCTCTGGTTCTTCCACTTCCACATTAATATTAAGTACATACAGACTGAACCAAGAAATGGAGGAGAAAGGGATTGTTGCCCGGGATTGTTGCGCAGGGTTGTCTCCTGCCAGAGCGGGAGACAACCCTGGCCAACGGGCAGCGGGGCTCCGGCGGACAATCCCGTGCAACAATAGCGGACAACAATCCCTTTCTCCTTCATGTCGCGGTTCCCAATTCCTTCTCAACCATGGCCGAGGTAACCGCCACTACGAGTCTCGTCGTGGAAATACCACAGAAGAACGGTTATCCAAATAACAAAGAACACTTGCGTTAGTGTATGTATTCACACACGCACATGTGGCGCTCGCACGGTCCTAGCTCATTGTCTCATTGGCGGGGCGAATTCTCTGGGCGGGCCAAGCACAGAAAGGGGAGGTGACCTGGCCCCATATGTCGTCATATGGGACCAGATCCCAAATCAACACGTTTGAGCTTTCCTTTTTTCAAAGGCGGACCAAGATACCTACTGCTCGTTTTACACCTAATGCAAATTTTAGCTACTGGGGACCATAGGCAGGCTAGGGGAACTCATATTAACGTAGAAAATCTCATGAAGTGAAATTTTCATGCCATGGGACCTGAAAAACAAGGAAAAAAAGCAATGGTCCCTCCAAGTGCCCATACACACAACCTGTTGTAATAATAGCCTCTGTAAGAGAGTGTGTGAGGTGAAGAGTCCATTCTGTCATTAATAATAGTACTGCTTTGACAGACGGCTTTCCATCCGTCTCAATTTTCCTGATAATAGAACGTCAAAACATGGATGGTCACCACCTTTGTTGTTGTTGAAATATTGACATTGGAGAGAATTTCCTGTGTCCTTCGATTTGAATTCCCTTTGGATATGCCTTTTTATCGCCCATATTCATGTTGTATTCATTTTAGTTATTGCTCCTTATCAAATACGGTCCCTGGTGTGGTCCGGGCCAAGGTCAACTCATACCCTCCAGAGAGCCACCTGTGTTGATTAATTGTAAGAATGCCATCTATCTATTTCTGTTTCCAGGGCTACGCAGACTGGGACGACGGTAACGATGCAGACTCTCCGGACCACGAGACCGAAGGATTTAAAGGTACCCTTGCCTTTCTTTCTTCCCTAAATCATCGACTGTAGAAAGAAGCTTTTTTCAACGTTGGTTTTCCATTGCCTTTTAAGCATTTATGTAACCAGTTCAATCTTCACCATCCACTTTTAGGAGATCTTGACGTGGACGAAGACAGCCCTGCCATTAGAAATCGTGGAAAAGGCAGTGTAAAGAACAAGTCCATCAACGGTCTGGATGGGCAGTAGAGGCTGGAGCCAGAGGCTGCTAGGCCTACCCTGTGCTCCCAACCGAAGGAGCTGGGAGGGAAGGGAGGAGGTTGGAAGCAGAAAGAGTGGGATCACTTCTAGGTGCAGTGCTGTTACCGGGGAGAACGGGCTGGCCTAAGTAAGAGGTGCAGTGGAGACGGAGGAGGAGGATGGACGGATCCATGCAGTGTTGTTTCAAGCTGTTCTTCTCAGGCTTGTGACCCCTGAGCGTAGACTCCTATTTGAGCAGTGAAGTCACAGAAACGGGATCTATACCACTGAGTGCGTGCGCCTGTTTGCGCATGCGTGTGTGCGTGTGCGTGTGTGTGTGTGTGTGTGTGTGTGTGTGTGTGTGTGTGTGTGTGTGTGTGTGTGTGTGTGTG
>JAOPUD010000009.1:595578-606754 GCA_027122715.1 Trisopterus minutus
GTGTGTGTGTGTGTGTGTGTGTGTGTGTGTGTGTGTGTGTGTGTGTGTGTGTGTGTGTGTGTGTGTGTGCTCCCTCCAGGACCACCGGTTCAGTGATGAGATGGACAGGCTGACGGGCTACAAGACGCAGTCCGTCCTCTGCATGGCCATCTGTAACAGCGTGGGAGAGGTCATCGGGGTCGTGCAGGCCATCAACAAAAACTCTATCGGCACCCCGTTCACTGAGGATGATGAGAAAGTAAGCTCCACACTAAAACGTGTGTGTGTGTGTGTGTATAATATATACATTAATATGCACACTTCCATATTATTATTATTAATAATAATAATAATAATTATTATTATTATGTATTATCTTCAATTTGAATATTGTTAATTATTCATACTTATGCTAACTATTCTTGGTATTCTTGTTTGACTTCCCAGTGATGATTTAGGTTGATAGTGAGGCTAGCCACTGAGTAGTTGCTGATAATATTTACCTGCAATTCTTCCAGCAGCAAGAGATTGCTGTTCTAGACAAACAGCGAGCAAAATGCAGCAAAATGTTATGATTTTGCTTACAAGGGATATATGTTTGATTATAATGGGCTATTTGAGCATTGAAAAAACAGTCATTTAGTTCTGCCATGAAGCACTGAATTCTACACCACACTGCTTTTACCACCCACGTCTTCTTAATTCTAGGTACCGTTTATACCAACACGACCACAAGGTGGCAGTCCAAAGTTGCTGAAAATAATTGATTCTGTTTGTTAACTAACCCAAAAACTACTTCACAATACACACTTCACAAAGTAAATGTTCTTTGTTGTTTGTTTCATATTGACCTGACAGACCAACTAACAAAATAAACTGAAAACAGAATGCAGTAATTAATTCATACATCCATCTTGCATGAAATCAAAACTTAATGAGACCTGAAATACAAATAAATCTGTGATTCTGTGTAGAAAAACAATAATCTTTCAGTTTGATGACTTACCTCCAATGACTGCTGTGGTTTGTGTCTCCAGGTCCTTGAGATGTACCTACCGTTCTGTGGAATATCTATCTCCAACGCCAAGCTGTTCTCAGAGTCCCGCAAGGAGTACGAAAGAAGCAGGGTGAGGCATCTGAAACTAAGATACAAAACTCACATTTGGATTATAAAATAACATAAGAATATCTGGTTTATCATCCATCAGATGAGAATGCTGCCCACATAAAGTCACTTAAGAAGGTATATTCAGTGTTCCCACCAGTATGCCAGTCTCTGTGAACATGACTCTGCTGCCCCAACATCTTCAGCTCTTTCCTCTAAGGTCCAGAGCAGGCTAATATGGACCCTCTTGTGTCCAACCTCCACTAAGGCCCTGCTGGAGGTGGTGAACGATCTGTTTGAGGAGCAGACGGACCTGGAGAAGATAGTGAGGAAGATTATGCAGCGTGCCCTGACTCTGCTGCAGTGTGAGCGCTGCTCTGTGCTGCTGCTGGAGGACATCCACTCTCCTGTAAGACCTGACTCACAGAACACTCTCCTGTAAGACCTGACTCACAGAACTCTCCTGTAAGACCTGACTCACAGAACACTCCTGTAAGACCTGACTCACAGAACACTCCTGTAACACCTGACTCACAGAACACTCTCCTGTAAGACCTGACTCACAGAACACTCTCCTGTAAGACCTGACTCACAGAACACTCCTGTAAGACCTGACTCACAGAACACTCCTCTGTAAGACCTTCTGACTCACAGAACACTCCTGTAAGACCTGACTCACATGTAGAGGGAGCGTTAATCCACTACTAAAATTGTGTTACTGGGACCCGACTTCCCAGTATGTTACCTGTGTAACCTAATCACTGAAGACACTCACATGGGCCAGTATCTGTGGTCGCCAATGCAAAATGCAGAGAACATTTATTATTTTCCCCAGTACGTATTTAAAAGATATTAAATATATATTACTCAATATACTCAAATAACTATCACAGTATAATATTAAATAGAATAAATAGATAAAAACAATTCAGTGGACCTACTCTAAACATTAAATAACTAGTACAGTATACCCATTCAATATTTGTGGGCTAATGCCCATCACACTCTCACTCACGCTTACTATAAACGTTACATTGACATTAAGTCATTGAGCAAACTCACATTAGTTTGATCAAATGTTCACTTTAGCAGACCACCCATTTTTGTGTTAATTTCTCAGTGTTTTCCCTCTAGGTTGTCAAGTTCTCCAAGACATTTGAGCTTATGTCGCCCTTGTGCAACATGGACCGCGACATCAGGTGGGTCTGTTAAGAAGATGTTATGAGCATTAAAGGAGAACTCCGGCGATGTTTAACCACATTATCGTTTTCCTGAGGGTCACCCCATTAGAGACCAACCTAACCTATGGGGGCAAGCTTTTTATCCGCTTTTGGGGACTGTAAACACATTTAGAAAACCATTACAAGACCTATGTAACATGAGTTGGTTCCTTACGAGACACCTCCATGCTCATTTAACTCAAATAGTGCACTCCCAGCCAGTGGCTGTGCATCCGCACACATCCGTTCTGCTATCGGCTAGTAAGGGCTTTCTGGATATGTCAACGGGGTAATCTGCAGTGAGTGTTTACATGCAAGAACACAAAGTATATACTGTTATATTGCTATGTGTTACATAGTTCTTGAAAGGGTTTTCTGAATGTGTTTAGAGGCCCCAAAAGCGGATAAAGAGCTTGCCCCCATAGGTTAGTGTTATAGCTATTCTGTAGAGCCGGCAGCCAGTGCAGATCTCTGGCTTGGTCAAATCAATTTTCGTCTGGTTTTTAGCTTCCCTCAACATTGGTTGACCCTCAGGAAAACAATAATGGGGTTCATCACCGGAGTTCTCCTTTAAAGCAATTCCTGTTGAATATAACTTGGATTGGGTATCAGCTTTGTAAGTGGGGAGGAGGGAGACGGGGAGGGAGGGGAGTGGAAACAACAACTGAGATGTTGACTCTTGCTGTATGTTGAAAGGCACTTCATGTTATATCCATTGGCTAAATGGTGAAACGTGAAGTATCTAGTATCTAGTATCTAGTATCTAGAAGTATCTAGAAGTATCTAGTCATCTGCTTTTTTGTGGGTCAGGGTAGGCTACTTTGCCTTCTGTGTAGTGTAGAGTGCTGCTGCCCGACTGTTTCCTGGGCAGGTTTACACCACTAGACACACGGTACTCGGTACCAGTTCCCCATATCCCATTGCTAATATGAATGTATATATGAATGAATATATGTTGTATATCCAACAACAAAATCGTTCATACTGCGTAAGCACTTGGTCATTTGGGTAGGATTCCAACCATAGGAGCAGGCCAAGAATGTCATGCATCTCCACTGCCGGTTTGTAGCAATGTTATAGACAATTGCTACCATCCCACTCCAGCACCGAGTTACGGTTTTGCCCAGTGTACCCAGGTGTCTGTGGAGTATCAGGAAAGCTGTTGAGGAACACATCAACTTGGACTAGGACTTGAACTAGGACAACTAGGACTTGATGCTGGGAGGGACCACGTTGTACAGAGCTGATGAACCTCAGGGTATTGATGCTGCTGTATTTTGAGTTGCCCAGTGGTCTGATACAGGTTGGTACCGTGTCTGGAGGTTTCTCGGAAGCTGAGTTTAATACTGTTGGGGAGGATACATTGAGAGACGGAGGAGGCGGTCCCAGTAGTTAAGGTCATGGGTTCCCTGTATCTTAGAAGTGAATGATCTCTGGACTGCTTTGATTTGTATGATGTCACGCTGCAGGTGAGGCCACCAGAGCGGACAGCAGTATTCGAGATGCGAGCGGACAAAGGATTTGTATTAACATCCCTGGTGATATAGGCCTACAGGATCCAGCCTGCCATGCCTTTGGCCTTGGCTGCTTTCTTGGCAATATGAGTTGGCCAGCTGAACTTGGTGTCGACGTAGACCCCCCAAGTCTTTGATGTGGCCAGAACCCTGAAGCAGTTGGCCCGATGGTTAGGTACACGGCTGCTTCAGATCATGGATATTACCATGGTGGAGGAGCTGGAACTTTTTTTGATTTAGTTCCATGTTGTTGGTATCGGCCGAGTTGGTATGGGCCGAGAACCGATAGGAGATCCTCTTGGAGTAAAAGTCTGTCGATATGGGAGGATATATCTTTGTGGAGTTTGGAGTCGTCTGCAAACACTTTGATTTTACTGTGTTTAACAACACCAAAGATATCGTTGATGTAGATGAGGAACAGTAAGGGTCCAAGTACTGTACCTTGAGGAACCTTCAGGAAGCTGGTCATTCGGTTGTAGAGCTTACCCTGGATACCAAAGGATTCAAGTTTTTTTAGCAGGACTCTAATTTGATCCACCTGGTCAAAGGCCTTGCTGAAGTCGAGGTACATCATGTCTGCATATTTATCAGAGCTGAGGTTGCACATGATATTTTCTATGTGGTGGAGTAGTTGCGGGAGGCAGTTCTTAGCCCTCTAGAACCCATGTTGGTTTGGGTTAATGAGGTTGATACTCTCAACAAAGTTGACCATCTTTTTGCCGACTATTTGCCGAAGAGTTTGATCAGGTGTGAGGTAAGAGAGACATGCATATAGTTTGCGGCTATAGCCTGACTACCTTTCTAGAAGATAGGCGAAATATTCTGTCCGGAACATGCCTGCAATATCCGCAGTGATTTTCTCCAGAGATGAAGGATGGGGAGGGACAGTGTTGTCCTTACACTCATGGAGAAGCACGGCAGGAAACCTATCCGGACCCGGGGCTAAGTGGCTTCCGGTATCTTTGATTGCCTCCAGAACATCGTCTAGAGTTAGAGTGATGTCTGTCAAAGTCTGGGTGGTCTGCTGTAGCTCGATGTTGTCAGTATCAGCATTGTTCGGATTGCTGAAAGCTTTGTTGTACTGCTGTTGGAGGATATCACTCATTTGGGCTGAATCTGAGTGAACCTTGTTGTCGCCATCAACAAGGGATCCAACTGATGATTTAAACGTAGCCGATTTTTTTGCAACAGTATAAAAGACTTAAGGGTTCATCTTGCTAATAGCTGCTTCTTCCTGTAGAAGGTGCTCCATCTTTATGTTGTTTCTGGGAGTTCTGAAACAATACTTGATAGCATTGATCCTGCTGTTAAGTCTGCACACGGAGAAGTTCCCTTCTAGGTCTTGGGATAGAGGATTTGACAGAAGCTTCGACGCTCCGCATGTGGGAGGGGGCATGTTTGCAGCAGTTGGAAGCTACAGTGTTTTAAAATAGTTTTCAAGCAGTATCCTGCTCGTTTCTGGGTTCAGTGACGGTGGAGGTTGGACCTGTTCACCCTTTGAGTTCAGAGTTGATGGACTCCCAATCTGTCGAATTGAAGTTGATGTTGTCAAGCAGGCATGAAGGTGTGAAGACGGGTCTTTCAGGAGTTAGCGATGGAGGGAGGAGTTCAGGATGAAGGTGGACATAGTTGACAAAGTCGTGATCGGACAGTTCTGTTTTCAACACCATTGTGCTGTGAACATATTCAATGTGGTTGGAGAAGACGAGATCCAGTATGTTGTTGTAGCGATTTGGCTCATCTATCAACTGCAGTAGGAAATTGTCTTCCATGAAGGCGATGAGGGTGTGATGTGAACTTCTGCATCCAGGTGGTATGCCTACCAAGTAGGCCTACCAAGCTAAATTCTCCGTCGGGATAAAAAACGGAGTGTGGATAGGGTTGGAGTCGATCGACTCCTGGAGAGCTTTGATCTTCTACGCTGGTTAGCAATGCCAGGGTCCATTCCTTGGATTTTTAGGAGAACAGTTGAGGGCAAGGCAGCTGTTGAGTTGGAGGAAGGTACTGCCTGTGCTGGAACTGCAACTGCAGGAACATCTGGAAAGAGAACTGATGTTGAGAAGCTGCTAGCTGTTGGTGAGCAAGTTGGAGGCTCTGGAGAGAAGTCTGCATTATTGAGCAGAGTTCCTTGGCGAAGTCGGATTTCATCTGAGAAAGACAATCCTCCTTGTCTTGCTCTTTTTCCGACTTGGAGAAGCTGACTGAGCGTTGGCGGTTGCAACCATGTTGAAGCGGATCAGCAAGGAGGCACTATTGGCTCTGCTTCTGGGCTCACTTGCTGTTTCTGGAGGTAGGGGTGCATGGGTTCCTGGATTGAGAGTCCCTTCCAACCTTTTGTGGCCGTGTTTGGATGTAGTGGGTGGGCTGCTTCTGGGAGTTCTTTGATTTTTTTGAAGGCGTCTTCACTTGGGATAGTCCCCTTGATGTGAAATTTTTTGCACACCTTGCGAACGCAAACACCGTTAGCCAGGGTGTTCTGAGCTTCGGGTGGCTTGCATTTACTCTTTTCTCTGTGAAAGCCCCGTTTGCTCCCGGGACCGTTGTACATTCTTGAGAAGGTGAGGACATACTTCTTTCATTCGGTCGTAGAAGTTCTTCTCGATAAGTTAAGGTTTCTTGATGGTAGTTTGAGAGAGGGGATTCTTTACGTTAGAAGCGCTGGAGTCCGTCCGTCCGTCCGTCTCGGCCTCAGTAATTGCTGACGCACACCTCCGGAGCGGAGGAGGCAGGTGCACAGGAGGGATGGGAGAGCCGAGGAAAGAGGCGCAGAGGAATACAACACCTGCTGCTATTGAGATGCAGGATTTCATTTATACACCACCACAACAGCTCTATGCTGCTACAAATATCACTTTCAGAGAAACATTATTGTAAATCTTGACCCAAACTTGTGGTGGAAAACTCGGCCTATCCGGGCCGGAGATCAAAGGTGCGAACCCTTCTTATACAGCCCGTCAACAATAATGATGGCCTAGGGTAAGGCCTTCACTATTTAATGATACATCCTGGTCCATAAATATGCCTAAAAACACATCAAAATTGTATTTAGAAGATTCCTACATTACTACAAAACAATTTTCAATTGCCGTATGTTTTTGTCGGGGCCTAGGGGCCCTTGGTCTTCTCATCCAGTGAGCATATTTTCTCATGTAACTTTATTGTTTCGGTCAGTGTTACAAGGGGAGCAGCAAGCACTTGGACCCATTCTATGAGGCGCAGGAAAACCACAACCTGATCGGAGTAGCCAACATATTCCTGGAGTGCCTTTACCACGATGTCAAGCTGCAGTATGCAGTACCCATCATCAGCCAGCAGGGGGAGGTATGAGCATTCACAAATGCAGATTTAAATGCTCCACAGCGGCTCCTGCACAGTAAGATCGTCTGCAGTTTCACAATCTGGTGTCTCCACTTTCGCCAGGAACAGAACGGAATTGCGTTAACCAATTATTAAGAAAAAACGGTACAAACTTAAACTTCAAGACTGCAAGACAGCAGATATATGTGATAAATATTGGAGAAAACATAAAAATTGCAAACATACTAAACAGCTTCTCTGCAGATGATGACATCAGTAGGCTACTTAATACAGACCAATCTCCACAGTGTGTGTTGCAGTGAGCTGTTCTCTGACCCCCTGCAGGTGGCGGGCAGACTGCATGTGGAGCTGATGCGTGTGTGCGGCCCGCTGCCGGAGCGCCCGGCCTGGGGCGACGACTCTTCAGAGAACTCGAGTGAGAGCGGCTGTTACGAGGTGATGGACGGCCACGGGGAGGTGGTCCTGATGACCAGGAGGCTCACCTGCAGGGTAAAGAGCAGCTTTGGATGGTCTAGTCTAGTGGGGCCCAGCCCAGGGTCCTGGGACCCCCCTTTGTGTCTACGGTTCACCTGTAGGCCGGGATCATGCCCTAACCCCTACCTGCTGCGTTATGCTGTGGATTTAATATACAATGCAAATGCAATAAACTGCTACATTGAATACTGGCTGAATGCTAAATTAAATATGGGCTTTTTATTTCAATGTTGAGGTCAATTGAGTGTCGAGCTGTCTGTCACAGAACGGTGACATAAATGTCCACAGTTTACTCCACATCAGAGCTCACTTGGATAGTCAGGTCTTACACAGGGTTGCTTAGCAACAGTCGCTGACTCTCCTATGCCCGCTCACCTCTTCATGAAGACCGAGTCACGTGTTAACATCCAGAACCCTGCTCCCCTGTCCCCCCCCCCCCTCCACTCTGCAGGTACGCATCAAGGAGGCCTCGGGGCTGCCCCTGAACCTGTCCAACTTCGTCTTCTGCCAGTACAACTTCTGGGACCAGGCCGAGCCCACGGTGGCTCCTCCCATGGTCAGCCCGGACGCCCCCACACACCTCCCCGAGGCCCAGTTCACTGTCCGCTTCGACCACTGCAAGGTGAGCCAGGGGACCGCCCCCGTAGGAGAGCATAGGCCCAGGGAGCCCCTTTTACCATCAGCATTACTGAGTATCGCAGTGTGGCAACGCACAAAATGAAGCCACGAGGACATCAACCGATACTAAACCCAGGCCCCCTGAACAGGGGTAGTACCCAGGGTGACACCAGAGGTGCTGCTGTTGTGCGGTTCTCATGGCCACTTGTACACAGTCTGCCAGTGTTTAGTGAGATGAGGGCTCAGTATGTAAATGGGCCCTCTCTCTGTGCAGGACCACGTGGTTCACGTGACAGACGACTTCCTGGAGTTCATCTCAGAAGGGGCGCTGGCCATCGAGGTGTGGGGTCATCGCTGTGCCGGGACGGGCCCGTCGCCATGGCAGCCGGACGCGCTGCAGGCCAAGAGTCGCACGCTCCGGGACAGGTACGGAGAACGCACACACCAGCGGCCTGCTGATGCCTGGGTCAGAGCGGTGACCTGGTGCTGTGCAGAGCGGTGACCTGGTGCTGTGCTGCTAGGTGGAGCGAGGTGTCCCGGAGGATCGAGCTGTGGGCCTCCATCCAGGAGCTCAACGAGCAGGGGGAGTACTCCCACGTGGAGCTGGTGCCGGGGAAGGACGTCAGCACCGGGGGAGTCTTCCAGCTGCGGCAGGTCTGGGAAATAACTAACTAATAAAAGTGTTGCCCTTTTTCTGTGTGTGTCTTCTTGTGTGTGTGAGAGAGTTTGTGCACCTGCATGTGTGTGTGTGTGTGTTGGAATTTTTACACTGCCAAGCAAGAACAGTCGCTGCTTGGCAGATGTTACAATTTCAGTGCCTTGCCTGTGTAAAACCGAGGGGGTATATTCCCCCTTCGTCAAGGCTTGGTTCACTGGAGAAGGCGCAGAGACCTCTTTAGAATAATTGGAATACTTCAAATGTTGTTGTTTTTTCAAGCCATTCGCATGCAAGAATGAATAGACTACATCTAAGGGTAGGCTACAAACACAATTAACTATTTACAAGTGCAAAAAAGCCAACATATTCTTTATTTTGCTGACAATTCGTTTTTTATCCAGACGAAAGCCTTGTAAGGAAAGTTCCTCTGCTGCTCTCTCGTAGATCGCACCATCTTTCACCGTCTCCGTTTAATGCGACTGCATCACCTTCTCTCCCGTGATGGTCAGCAGCTGGTGGATTTCACCGTCTCTCTAGTTAGAACTACCGGTACTCAAGTTGATCGCTGCGTTGGCCCTGTTGACGACCAGTTGACCTGCTGCCTCTCAGCTAAAAAGCCGTTTCCTGCTTTTAAATCTCCCAGTTGTTGGTCGCACATCATCAACACCTCTACCCAAGTCCTGCCCCTGGTACCGCGATGCCGTCTAATCATATTTACATGAAAATGGAACCCCCGAAATCAAGACGATAGCCTATATTACCTCTGTCAGGGTAAACTCACGGACCATACCGGGAAAAAGCTTCAATTCATGTATGCATGTGAGTGATAAAAGATAATCCTGTGTGTTATGGTACTCAGGGTCATTCTCGGAGGCTCCAGGTGTGTGTGAGGCCAGTCCAACACTCGGGCACCTTGCCTCTGCTGGTGGAGGCTGTGCTGTCCGTCGCTATCGGCTGCGTGTCTGTCCGCTCCACAAAGCTCCAGAGACCCCTGGACAGCTACCAGGTCAGTATCAAGTAGTGGCACAAAGTGGGAACAAATGAAGGGAACCTGCTCCAATCTGCATTGTTCTGTCGGTGTGGGAAACGTTTGGCTTGCATTTCCACAGGACGAGCTCAGTGTGATCAGCCTGGGTCTCACAAGCCCCCCGAGACGGTACTACTGATCGCTCTGAAGGAAGGGTCAATGCTGACTCATCAGTTATTCTGCAGTGTGTGTGTGCTCTTAGCATGGACCTACGTATTCAGGACAGAGATGTTCACAAAGCCATTTCCCCCGTTCTCCTTTACGTGACTGAGTGTGTTCTCTCTTGCCAGAGAGAGGTGGAGGACGATATGGATAGTTATCAGGTATCAACTCAGTCTACTAACACTGTGTGCTGCACTGTTGGATCAAATGTAGGCATGATGGGCGGCCTGCTCTGCTACTCACGTCACCCCAGACGATGGCATGACGGGCGTGTGGGGGGGACATGCATGGATGGTCTCTCACATTTTTATCAACCACCCATACCCCCACTCAAAACATTATTCCGGTAATCCCGATGTGCCCCCCCAGTCTGCCGGAGCCTGTCCCCCCTCCAGGCTGCACTAACACTAACAGGCTCGCTAGCTTCTGGCATTTGAAGGGGTCAAAGTGCAATATGTCCTCCCTCCATCCCATTGGCGTTGCATGGCTCCTGCATGAAATAGTTGTGCATGGTGGATGCCCAGTGGGCACCTCTGCCTGAGGTGGCTCGAGCCGGGTGACTGTGGAGTGTTTGGAGACTCCTGTTGAGGTCATTGTACCATTCAGGTAGGATTCTGGTGGCTCTGATCCATGTGAGAACATTTCTGTGTGCTGCGTCTCTATCAGCATGTGTGTGTGTGTGTGTGTGTGTGTGTGTGTGTGTGTGTGTTAGTTTCTTATAATCCTTCTATAATATTTTTCATTATACTCTTTAAAATAAGGGTACAACAACTACTCATTAATTAACACTAAATCCTAGGGTTAGGATGTTATGATGTACACCACTACCTACTACTTAGTTAACATGAACACCATTAGTAAATGATTACTAGACCTAGATTAGTTGACTGTTAGTTAACTGGTCATGCGTCTCCCTGCATTGAAGGTACAGTGTGTGGAGCCTCCTCTAGTGGAAGGGTCCTGGCAGCCGTGGTATGAATGAGCGTATAATCCCATGAGAGGCGTTGTGTTTTCCTTAGTCTGACCCTTCATACCGACGGGGGGGGGGGGGGCCCCTCCTCCACACCTCCCGACCCCCCCTGGGACTTCGGGACTAGCCAG
>JAOPUD010000009.1:614797-630254 GCA_027122715.1 Trisopterus minutus
ATCTACCTACCTACCTGTCTACCTACCTACCTACCTGTCTACCTACCTACCTACCTGTCTACCTACCTACCTGTCTATCTACCTACCTACCTGTCTACCTACCTACCTACCTGTCTACCTACCTACCTACCTGTCTACCTACCTACCTGTCTACCTACCTACCTACCTGTCTACCTACCTACCTACCTGTCTATCTACCTACCTACCTGGCTACCTTCTCTCATTGTGCGTGTCCAGTGTCTCTCTCAGCTAGGGGCAGCTGTGTCTAAAGCTAACCAGCTGCTCATTTGTTTGAGGGGAGCGGCTTTGGAGGGAAGCCTGGAGGGAGGGATGGACTTTTTCAGTGCCATCCTTTAAAAAACAAGCTGCAGATTGTCTTGGCTGTCCCTCACCTCATCTCAACTCATCTCATCTTCAATCCTCTTATCCGGGGTCAGGTCATGGGGCAGCAGCTCCAGCCCCAGACTTCCCTTTCCCCGGGCCACATTGACCAGCTCTGATGGGGGGATCCCAAAGTGTTCCCAGGCCATTGTTGAGATATATCTATCCACCTAGTCCGCTTGTAGTTGTGATCTCGTTCTTTCGGTCATCAGCCATCCCTCATGACCATAGGTGAGGGTAGGAACGAACATCGACCGGTAGATGGATAGCTTTGCCTTCAGGCTCAGCTCTCTTTTCGTGACCACGGTGCGGTAAACGATGCTGTAAAGCGAAAGCAATACCGCCCCTGCTACTCCGATTCTACTCCGTCCCCTCAAAACGCGAACAAGACCCTGAGGTACTTGAACTCCTTCACTTGGGCTAAGGACAATCCCTAAGCTTAAGTTAATAATGAGGTACCTCAGTGCCTCAGTACACACAGGTTCATGTATTAGTATTGATCAGAGCTGAACCGTCCCCCGGCCCGTCCCAGGTGTCTGTGGCCTGCTCCTGGGACTCCTCCATCCACAACTCAGTGCACCTCAACCGCATCACGTCGCCCAACGAGCGCATCTACCTGATCACCAAGGTAACGCTGCAGCTCAGCCACCCCGCCTCCATGGAGCTGGTGGTCCGCAAGAGGATCGCTGTCAACATCTACAACAAGCAGGTGGGTGCTTGGAGGTCCACACCCCAGAGAGCGCTCGCTGTGGTTCTGGGTTTAGTTTGATCATCTATCCCATCTGGTCCTACATATATATAGAGGGGCGTAGCACCACATTCTGGGCCCTATATACAAGAAGTCCTGATGGCCTCCTCGCTAAAAAAAATAGTTTTACTAGTGGGCACAGAGGATGATATGCAATGACGTCTGCGGCTAACTAGCCTATATGCTATAGGTTATTATCTATCTATTTTATATTAGGTGGCTTTAAATCAGTAGCCTGCTGTTGCAATATTGGCCTACTGTACACTTTATTTATCCTTCTTTACCTTAATAACCAAGGCCTCATCGTTTGAGGGTGTAGCCTACTGTCTGCTCTTGCTTTGGGTTGTCTCTGTTAGTTAACGATAACGGAGGTAGTTAAGAATGGGTTTCATCTTGTGTTTAAACGTTTGTGCTCACCTTTCTTAGAAAATAAGTTAGTCAGAACCTGACTTCCTCAATTTTGTCTTCTCTCCCTGTCTGTCACATTTCTCTTCAGAGAGCCAGACTTCAATTTATTTAACCTTGGCTGTGAGATATTGCCGGATGACATTTTGTTATGTTATTAAACTATTTCAACAACAATCAAAAAATTATTATATAATATATATATTATAATTATATACAATTCCCATGGGCCCCCCTCTGCCTTGAGCCCCCCAAAGCCTGTCCCTCTAAGCCGCAGTCCGTGGGCCCTGTGTAATAAATATATACACATCTGTTCCACAGAGCTTCACCCAGAGCCTGAAGAGGAGGATGTCCTTGAGGAGCACGCTCTACTCCTGCGGCCTCACCTACGAGATCGTCTCCAACGTCCCAAAGGTTCTTCCTCAGCTCACATCAGAGACCTCATGCCCTGCGTCCCGGTGCGGGCTTCATCAGAGCACCTCCTGCTTTTCAGGCCTCGGAGGAGCACGAGGAGCGGGAGACGCTGGCCCTCATGGCAGCCCGCGCTGAGACGGAGGAGCTGCCCGGCGGGGAGAGCTACATGGAGAAATACACGCGGGGGGTGCTGGAGGTGGAGGCCATCCTGGGCCTGGAGCGGCTGCGGCAGGTACGCCCCCCCCGCCTCACACCACAGCTCAGCGCTGGTGAAGGAGGACTGGTCTGGATGTTGGGATGTTTCAGCTGTGACCCTGTTACCGGTCTGGGTCATGGACTCATCGGTTGGTCTTCTTGGTCCAGTGCTGAGGGAGGCGCTGCTGCTGTGGAGCAGATGTTCATGTGGTCCTTTGGGGGTTTCACCCCTGTCCCCTCAGAGGAGCGCTTCACCGCTGAGGCTCACACTATATTCTAACACTGTGGACAGGATCCGTAACGTAATGATTTAAATGTAATAAAGCCAATGACGTAATAAATTGCCAATAATGTAATAAAGTTGTTGAGCCAATAATGTAATAACTTTTTGCCAATAATTAAATAACGTGTTACGTTATTGGCTGGTTGTTATGTTATTGGCCTTGTATTAAAAAAATCCTTTGAAAATGTAATAACTGAGCCAGTAATGTAATAACTGAGCTATCACTTATTTTATATTTTATATTTCATTTTCTGGAGAGAAACTGTCGCACTAACGCCTTAATATTGCATCTTGCAACACGTGCTTAAATATCTGGTCCATTTGGATTGATATGTTACCCTTAGGGTTCTGTTATAGTACTCTGTTTCCAACTCCGTGACCACGCAGACACTTAAACAGAGGCCTGAGCCTTTCCCAGTGCTGTGCTGCAGTTTTCAGTATGGTTGCAATTCACCTCTGAAACGCTAGAGGCTGCGGGTTGAGACGTTAGCTGACCAGTGACAGCCCCGCGGTCTCCATCGTTCTGAGTGGCTACGGAGAGCACCTTTATCATAAACTAAGCTTCACATTTACTCTGGGGTTCTTGACGTGCAACACAGCTTTGCGGCCAGCCTGATCTGCAGAGCGACATTTAGATTGCTTGCAGATTCGGCTGGGTTGACCCAGGCTAACACACACACACACACACACACACACACACTCACACACAGGCCTGATCTGGTGCTGTGTGTGCAGGCTGTTACGGTGAAGGAGGCGCTGTCAGCGAAGGCCAAGGGGAGGATCCTGAAGAGGAGCCTCAGCTCTCCCAATGTGCAGCATGTGAGTAACAGCCGGCTGCACCTCCTCTCTGCACGCCTTATGATAATGAGAACAAGGATAACGATAATAAAAGGCACTTTACAGTTGACATAGTGGGAAACTAAGAATTGAATCCATGAAAATAATAAACATATATTTACTATGTAAGTGTGTTAGCAGTGTTGATGTTTGTCTTTCTAGTCTTGCTGTAGTAGAACAGACCTCCCTGGCTGTGAGGATGAGGACTGTAAGGTAGGTCCCACTCAGACCACTGTGGTTCACTGTGTTCCTTCAATGAAATGACAATTACAATAGTTTGTTTACAATCTGGTAAGCAGAGTTGTGGCCTCATATGATGTGGTGACTTTGATTCTGGTGATTAATTTAACCTAGCTCTGGACTTTGAACTTTATATGCTGCTCTCTCTGAGACTACTGGATACACCTGTATACAATATGTTCTGCTCTCTCTGAGACTACTGTATACAGCCTAATATGTTTTCTATATGTTGTATGTTGTATGCTGCTCTCTCCAGGACCACTGTGACTCTACCTTGGACAGCTCCAGCTCTACCCTCCAGGACTCGTCCCTTTGTAGCTCCCCCATCAAGACCAAGGAGCCCCACGGTGACCTGCGCTAGTCAACAGTTCACATGCATAATACTACACTAGCATGTGTTCTGATTAGACTAACACCCCACCTGCTCCCCCTGGTTCCAGAGAGCCCCGCGCTGTTCAGTTCCAGCCCCTTCAAGGCGCTCTCTCCTCAGCCCCCCAAGTTCCTGAAGGCCTTGCTGACGGTCAGAGAGGAGAACAACGCTAAGAAGGTTCTGGAGGCGCGGCCGCTGCTGGGTCAAGAGGTGACGGGGCCCCACCTCTCACTCCACATGGAGGACTTGATCCTCACTCTGTGGATCCATGGCTTTCCTTCAGTTTCTGCCTCATCCTCATCGTCCTTAATTGCTCTCTATATCCATTCATGTTTTTAAATGTCATCACGTTTTCTATGTCAACTGCATTGCTGTATTTATTTATTTATTTACTTTGAAAAAACCTTAAACATGCCTTTTGAATTCTAATAATAACTGCTTCACTGCTGTATGAGCCGTAATAACCCAGGACGGTGTGATGTGGTGGACAGTGTTGATGCTACACTGGGCTGGGTCAGCATGAATCACAGCTGCATGACTCCATCAGGAACAGCAATAACAACTAGTTAGACAACCGTGATCACTGTAGCTATATTACAAAAACATAACCATGCTTTGATTACTAAATCGAATAACTTAAATCAAAGGTAATTGCATCATCAGTGAGGGGATAAATGTTTTTGTCTTTTCCTAGACAAACCTTTTTGTTATTCTTTGACATGCCTGCCACTAACTCTAACACAATGTCCCACCCTGCTCCATGCATGCTGTGTGTGTGTGTGGCTCTGTGTGGGGATTGTGTGTGCTGTTCTCATCTGCAGAGCATGAGCTCATGTGTGACCAAGCCTGCACTGCACGCCCCTCCCTGTCCCTGGCAGCGGCCCCGGGCCGGCAGTGAGGGCCACTGCTCGCCTGCAGCCCCCACCTCCACCCCCACATCCACCTCCACCTCCACCACCAAAAGACAGCTCAGTCTCTCACTGCCACGCCACGCTGTAAGTGGCCCTCGCTGCCAACGCTGTCAGCCAAACACAGGATCCTGGAGCCAAGGGCAGTCACAAACCTAGGGGATTTTGATACGTGGGAGTGCATTCATTAATACATCCATGTACAGCAGCAATGCATCCAAAACAATCCAAGCCATCGAGACTAATGATCAACACATAGAACAGAAAAGGATCATTATATGGATGTAGTTGACCACTATGGATGCATTCATAGGACTGGGTTTGATTCACTGCACATCCAAATTAACTAATAACTGTGGGTTTCAGGCTGCAGACATTGAAATGGCTGAATTAAAACGCTTAGAGTACTCCACCAATCAGAAATGTTCAGTGCTTTTGGGAAGTCCTGTCCCCTGGCAGGGACCTTTTGGGGGGTGATATGTTGTTCTCAGAACTGAACTGAAATGTTCCTCCAAATGTTCCTAGTTCCTGGGGCAAGCGTAGTCTTACACAGGTCTCCTAGACTACTGAAGAAACGCTCACGGACTGCGGATAGAGACACACTCAGTGGGGATGCGTCCCTTTGGGCTGCCACCACACTGCTTCTACAACAACAGCCTCACATGAACATCATGTGTGTACAATTGAGTGGCATTGAGCGGAACCAAATTGGGATTTTTGAAAGCGATATATAAATTTAACTTATCATTATTATTATTATTATTATTATTATTATTATCATTACATTTTAGAAAAGTATTTTGTAATTGGTAGGCTATCGGTCTTTTAAGAAAGTTGGTATTCAAAACAAAACTAGCAATACTGCTCCAAACCATCCTGTTATCAAAGGCATCCTATGTTCACGTCAACTACCTAGGTAAACATTGGCTTGTAGCACCGACCGCTAACTAAATGAATGATCAGCACATATAACAGAGTCTGACAGTTATAGGCCTATGATTGTAGTTCACCCCCATGGCTGCAGTAAGAACACTGTTCAGTAACATCAATAGGCTGTTACCTGCCATGCCATGTAACTTGTACAGTGACCATGGTGACACTGACAAAGATACCCCATTGTGAAAGACGGAAAAACACACAGATCTTTTAAGATTTTAAGAATCACTATTTTGCCCAAAATGACAATGAAACGTCTCATTGATGGGAGAAAGAGACAGAGATATGGCATGCCGCACTATTCATTATATTTGTTTAGTCAGTTCATTTTGTTCACATTTCATAAGCTTCCTCCTTCCTACCATATCATATTCAGTCCACTTCTGGTGGTCGTGTGTCCATCAGCTCTACATACTGTTTATCTATATATGCATAGTGCCCTGGCTGACCGGCTGTGTGTTCTCTGACCGGCTGTGTGTTCTCTGATGGGTGTGTGTTCTCTGATGGGTGTGTGTTCTCTGATGGGTGTGTGTTCTCTGATGGGTGTGTGTGTGTCCTGCTGGTCCTCTGTCAGCAGGACTCTGAGGACGAGGAGGCCGGCGGGACCGGAGACTCCAGCCTGGACTGCAGACCTCTGGACTGCAGACCTCTGGACTGCAGACCTCTGGACTGCAGACCTCTGGAGGGAGGACCTCTGGACTGCAGACCTCTGGAGGGAGGACCTCTGGAGGGAGGACCTCTGGAGGGAGGACCTCTGGAGGCAGGACCTCTGGAGGGAGGACCTCTGGAGGGCAGACCCTTGGACTGCAGACCCTTGGACTGCAGACCCCTGGACTGCGGCGGCTTTCAGCCTTACATCCCCGAGGACTTCGCTAACTTTGAGGTGTACAATGCGACGCTGGAGCCCCAGGACGGGCTGGCCTCCCGCTGGGACCTGAAGGCCGGGGTGGGGCGCTGCACCGGGGCGGGGGAGCGGGCGGTGAGCCGCAGCCCCACGGCCAGCAGCTGCACCAGCGGCTACGTCTCCCACAGCGACTCCAACGCCACGCTGTCCGACGTGCCCTTCAGCACCAGCGACAGCTTCGACCACCTAAGCACCAAAGAACCACCAGAGAGGCTGGACACCCATGACCTGATCCACGGCCTCGCAGGGAGAGGCTGTGCTCTGAGCAGAAGCATTACTGCAGGAGAGGATGAATCAATCACCACCTCCACTGACGGGCTCCAGGGTGCGTTGGTCCCCTCCTCTCCAGCTGCTGGAGCTCCAGGTTGTGCTGGCCTGGGAGAGAGCCTTCCTTTGTCGAGAAGAGTCATTCTCAGTGCCTGCCAGGAGTTCAGTGATTTCAAAGGGGCGGAGGATGATGTCATTGAGGGTGAAGGTTGGCAGCAGAAGGGTCAGAACCTACACACCGGGGAATGTAATGAGGAACAGTATTTAGAAATGGCAGTGGTGGACAGATCCAGCACTGAAAGCACTCGTGCCTCGTCCTGCAGCTGTCACAGCGCTGGGGGATGTGTTGGTTTAACCGTGCCTTGCCACATGGCTGTTGGCACCCAGACGGTGGTCCCAACAGCGGCCCATGCCGAGGTCCCAGCCTCGGCTCCAGCCTCGGCTCCAGCCTTAACGTTGCCCTCTCTGTCGACCTCCACCCGCACCCCGGTTCCACAAGGAGCAGGGGGAGGAGGAGGGGAGCCTCCTCTCCATGAACCCGCACAGGGAGACCTGCCCCACGGGAGTCCCTGCCCCAGCCCCAACCCCAGCAGTGCCGAGCCTTCAGGGGACTCCAGCGGGGACGAGAGCTCCCCCGCCACCCAGCTGCCTGACTGGATGGCCCCTGGAGAGCCGGTGTGGGTGGGGAAGAGGAAGGGGACGGTGCACTATGTGGGAGGGGTGGAGTTTGCCAAGGGGATCTGGGTCGGCGTGCAGCTGGACTTGGCACTGGGTAAGTCATTTTTATAAAGTGATGTTATCGACAAATGAATGTCTTATTTTTTATAAATAAAAGAAACAAAGATCCCAGTAATTCATTTCAGAGTTAATCAGTATTTGTCTCCCTACAGGCAAGCACAATGGAACGGTCCAGGGGAGGGTGTATTTCCGCTGTCCACCGGGGCGTGGCGTGTTTGTCAAACCGTCCCGTCTCACCAAGGGCCCGCCCTCTCTGGACACGGACCCCCAGACAGGGATCAGATAGTGCCCAGGGAAGAGCCACCATGAACCCAACAGGACCCCGGGCCACCCTGTACCCAGTGCCTAGAGGAACACTTGATTCTGTTCCACTTGCTCAAAGCCCCCATCCTATAGCATATTGGACCTGTGCAGTTCATGGCAATATATTATCTTTTTGCTTAAGATTCACAAAGCCCTCTATGCAGTTTTGCCATTGCTATTTTTTGATAGAGAAAACTAACTTGTAACTGGTCTCCAGAGGGCGGCATTGTTCTGACTTTTTGTGTCTGAACATGAAATAATATTTTTCTAAGACAACATAGCCTTCCTCGAGGTTCAAATTAGAATAATCTCAGAAGTTATGCATAAGAATGTACTACTGTTATTAACATTTATATTGAGTACATTACACTATATCAGGGGTAACCAAAGAACTAGGGTTCTATATCTGCTGTTTTTTTATTTTTTCGCTTGTTCGATATACCTGTGTGTCCAAGTAAAGCCTAGTGCCATATTTCTATGATAATACCACATGCCCTGAGCTGTAGGGGCAACTCTCAAAACCTGGAACTATTTTAGTGTTAGACTGTGGTCTTGTGTAATGTTGCCCGCTACGTATAACTTGATGTTACTGGAGTACTGTAAACCTGTGGAGGATGTGATCCACATCGAGGAACTGTTGACATGCTGCCTGAAACGCTTGCACTGAGAGTATTATTATTTCAATGGTCGCTCGTTTATCACGGTCCATTATGGGATGGAACCGTTGTGCTTCTTAGCGAGCCCACACAGAGCCTCAAGATCGAGTCATCACTTTTGTTCACCGATGATGTGTCTTTCCACTGTCTACCCATACCCTCCTGGACTCGTGCTCATGTGTTGCGCTGCTTTTCCGCTGTGTAGATCTAGAGCATACCGTAGTGTGGGTCCCATGCTAGTTTCAGCTATGTGTCTTCTTGACCAGGTATCAAGTAAGCTGAAAGGGTCTTGAATTCTGGTACTATCTATGGGCCCTTTTAACACTTTTCACTTTGGGTTTAGATATGGTAGTGCACCAGGATAGACACAACCATTCAACTAGATAAACATCGACCCGGCTACCACGGGCATGAATAGAACTGAGCTCATGTTGACCGGAACAGGGACCTACTGTAGCTTCCTAGTGACGACCTATGAAGAGGGTTCTCCTGCTGCTCCTGAGCTGTGCACCCTACCCTGGTAGTACCAGTCAGTACCAGTCAGTACCAGTCAGTACCAGTCAGTACCAGTCAGTACCAGTACCCCGCAGCAGGAGGATAAAAACATGCACAAACATGGACAACCACATAGACAAGGGTAATAATTACAGAGTTCTTTGACAAATCAATATCTGAAACATGTCACATAAACGGATATCCATCTTTCGGTGCCCATTTGACAAACAGACAGCGCCCCCTGGAGGCGTCTCAGTGCCCTACAAGTGGGGTCACAGTACATAGTTACAAAGAGTCAAACTATTCATCCCAGGTAGGAAATATTGGGTCCAGTAGAAAGGGCATCAAATCATCTGAAAATTATTTAAAATAAAACATAAACATATCTGGGGGCCTGGTTGGGTGCAGTTCAGGTAGACAGTGGAAGAGTGTCCACATGGTTTTATCTAAGGCCAGGCCATCCAGATGCCCTAATGTCCTGTTTGTGGGACAGCAGGCACATATAGCATGGACTGCCCTCCCAACCATGGATGTGTTGTACCTAGAGAACCTACAAGTATGTGGACCCCTAGCTCATCAGTGCCCTGATGCCCGCAGACATTAAGAGGCCTCTGGCCCCGACTGCACGACGCCTTCTACATCTTCATGGGATGAAATGTGTTACATGCAATACTTTTTTTTTTTTACCATAGACGATGGTGTACAACTTGTTAAAGACGTTTTGTAACATTGTATTAAAGGAGGCTGAACTGTGGATGAAGTATAGATTTATAGTTTTGATGTAATTTCAAGTCCCAAAACCAAGACTTAATTTTTTTGAAGATTTCAATGCTGCTCTCCTCGCAAAGAGTTGTAAATAGCAATGTATGTGAACATAGTATTTACGATATTATAATGTACAGAATGTATTTATAATGTATCTCAAAAACTGTTTAATTGGAAAGAAATGTTCTAGAATAGAATGTTTAAATCCAAATGCTGTGTTGATCTCTTTGTCCTGCTGGAAAACAGCTGCCTGTCACTTGGCTGTATGTCTGTCTAGTGATCTGTCTGTCCGTCTATGTCTGCATATTGGCTGATCTGTATTCGTTGCTGTCTAATTTGTCTGTCGGTCTAATTCCTATAATGGTTTAAAAGACAAAGAACAATTTGATTTTTAAAAGCCTTTTTATTTGTAAAGCATCTCAGTCGATAACATAAATGAGTCTACATATGGGCAGCGGGCAGACATCAGAGCTCTGCTGCTCAGAGAACATTGGGCTCAGGCAAGGCAAGCCAGCAACAAGTGGACCATGCTAGGGTGCTAGGGTGCTAGGGTGCTAGGGTGCTAGGGTGACCGGGGACAGCACACCTGTTCACAATAAAACAATATTAGTATTATTTTAGGCATGTGGAATATATTATCACGTATCACGTACAAGTACTGACCGACCGGAGGGGCGCGTTCAGAACAGATACTCTAACGTTATTTTATAATAAGGAGCTTGATAGCCAATATATGGCATTCTTCTATTATGGTGGAAGGGTTATGGCCTAAATGCATTAGTAAAGTGAGTGAGGCTCTAGGGGCCCTGTGTGACTGAGTGAGGCTCTAGGGGCCCTGTGTGACTGAGTGAGTGAGGCTCTAGGGGCCCTGTGTGACTGAGTGAGGCTCTAGGGGCCCTGTGTGACAGAGTGAGTGAGGCTCTAGAGGCCCTGTGTGACAGAGTGAGGCTCTAGGGGCCCTGAGTGAGTGAGGCTCTAGAGGCCCTGTGTGACTGAGTGAGGCTCTAGGGGCCCTGTGTGACAGAGTGAGGCTCTAGGGGCCCTGAGTGAGTGAGGCTCTAGGGGCCCTTAGTGACAGAGTGAGGCTCTAGGGGCCCTGTGTGACTAAGTGAGGCTCTAGGGGCCCTGTGTGACTGAGTGAGTGAGGCTCTAGAGGCCCTTGATAGGCCCCTGTGTGACAGAGTGATAGGCCCCTGTGTGACAGAGTGATAGGCCCCTGTGTGACAGTGATAGGCCCCTGTGTGACAGAGTGATAGGCCCCTGTGTGACAGAGTGATAGGCCCCTGTGTGACAGTGACAGGCCCCCGCTGACAGTTGGGGAAAGGGGAGGAGTCAAAGCTCGACGCCTATCTGTGGAGCTGATCGCGCGAGGTCGAAACTGACAACTGCTCAGCGCTCCGAGCCGACAGGTGCTGCTTCAGACCCGCCGCTCAGACCCGCCGCTCAGACCCGCCGCTGCTCCACTCGAACCCACCGTTTGCTTTCACGTATAATCGAGGGAACGTCGTTTCCGACCCTTTACACTATCCAGATGATGCACTCGGCGCAGAAGGACACCACGTACACCAAGATCTTCGTGGGGGGTCTGCCCTACCACACCACAGACTCCAGCCTCAGGAAGTACTTCGAGGTGTACGGAGACATCGAGGAGGCGGTGGTCATCACCGACCGGCAGACCGGCAAGTCCAGGGGCTATGGATTCGTAAGTATGGTTTTAGTGCCATATGTCTGTGTTGTGCTCCACTGCACTGTGGTGTCAGCACACCTGCCGCCCGGTGAAGTTGATTAACATGTATTTGATGAGATTGATTTACACGATAGTAGTTGGGACTGCAATGAAGCAGCATACAGAAAGGGACGCTGGTTACCAGAGGTTTGAAAGTGTTGCTGACCTGCCCCCAGGCCTATCGGATGAAACAGACGTGAACACATGAACGTTGTGTGGGTGACTGGGTGATGATTCAGGCACCACTATGAGGTGAATCTCTCGTTACTGTTGACTCTAGGTGACCATGGCAGATCGGACCTCGGCTGACCGGGCCTGTAAGGATCCCAACCCCATTATCGATGGCAGGAAAGCAAATGTGAACCTCGCCTACCTGGGGGCTAAGCCCAGAGTCATGCAGCCAGGTGAGGCCCTGGACGGGTGGCTGGATGGCAGTGCCACTGGTTTATATCACAGCTTGGACCATCAAGGTGGTGTACAAAGACAGCCTTAAAGCCTTCACTAACACATGGGCACTCAGTGCTGTAACCTGTCTAGCCTGTCACTGTTATCCTCATTAAACATGATTTGTCTGATCCTGAATTGGAGTTCGGTGGCATTCTTATAATAAAGTCTGCCACCACTTCCTCTGTAAAGGGACATGACCTCTTGACTGTATTTGTGTTTATCCAGTACAAATAATATAATCAGATCCATGTTGTCTTTATGTTTCTCTAACCTAGTTGTGAGTTTCTGATTTGCTAAACATAATCTTGTCGTTCCAGGCTTCACATTTGGCGTTCCTCAGATCCATCCAGCGTTCATCCAAAGACCCTATGGGTATGTCCGTTAACATAACTTGTGAAACGTGTACTTCAGAAAATGTGTGTCTTGTATTGTATATTAGTTGTGTACATCTCACTGTGATGAACGTTGTACTTTGTAAAATAGTAAACAAACTAGCAATATAAATATTAATGTATTGTTGTTGATCTCAGTACCGTTTGCCCCATCTTTAACACCAAAAGAGGATGTGATTGTCTGTGTACTCCTTGGTATTGAGAACCTTGACAAAGTGTGTCCCCACTACTGCAGGATTGACTGTGTGTTGTCTGTCTCTCTCTGATCCGCCAGGGCCGCTATGGGTTAAATATCTGAGGAAGGCACTTGATTGAGGAATAGCAGATTCTGCCTTGAGCGCTAAAGTGTTACCTGTTTACTCTGACATACACAAACAAACCCAACATGGTGATTAGATGCATGGAAGCCTCTTCTTTTCCCCAGTGTTCTGTTTTTTGTCACTAGTATATAGCGTGGTGTGTGTGCCTTGTTTCCAGTATGATGTGGTTTCAGCTTAACTGTGTGCTTATTCCAACTTTGACGTGGGGGTGCAGTTTGTGTGGACTTTGTGAGTTTTTGTTAGGGAGTTGTAACTCTGTACTCGAGTGTTGAGTACTCTTAATGACTGGTGTTGCTTTAGCCTGCAGTTATTTTTGGTTTTGTTTTCATTTGACGTTAACAATGTTAAGAAAAAAAAGTTAATAATGTTTTGTTGTAAAAAAGGGGGGTGGTTGCCTAGAATGTTTTTAAACTTCACATTTTCCCCTGCAACAAAACAAACCCATTGGCTTGCATGCTTTAGATCTTTTAAAAACAAAATGTCTCAGGATGTCTTCTATTTCTGCTTTGTTCTTTTAGTTTAATTTCTCCTTAACATTGCCATCTATTATGGCTTTCATTTACTCTAAAGTGGAAACTGTGTATTTTAATGTATTGCTTCCATTTTATTCAACCAGTGGCTCTCCTTATGACTCACCTTCACTCTCTGTGGAAGGTTAAGCTGACGAAAACAGCCAAGTGTCCAACAAAGCTCCCAGACTTTATTCACTGTGGCAACAGTTGAGGTCATTTGAACACAGAAGAAGTGAACTGTTGGGCAGCAGCTGCGTGTTAGAGTGATCTCCTCTGCCTCTCAAATTCAGATGGAAACTGGGAGTCACCTAGCAGGCTGTTAATAATGTATGGCCCGGACCGGGCTTTCAGCGCTCTGTGGACAACAGGTGTGTCCAGCCATGTCCCTTGAGCCTCTAGCTATGTGATGGGAATGATCCATGTGCTCCAGCCATTTACAAATAACCTTTATATAGCTCTGCATTGCAAATGTTGGCCCCCTGTCCTCCCCATAGAGGTGTTAAGGTCAACCCACGTATTTAGGGAACTGTTAACATTCACAGTATTTCTTGGTTGAGACAGACGCGTGATAATTAACAATTATTCGCCGAAGGCGAAGTGAATTCACAGAGCCTGAGGTAAATAATTGTTTTAGTATACACCACACGTGAACACTTTTTGCCAGGATCTATTTGTTTTCATTAGCGGTTTATTCGTTTTTTATTAGCATGACGAGACAACCGTCAACGCAATATCCCAAGTTTGAGATCTCAATCATGGGATATTGCCTAATATCCCGAGATAGCGAACCAATCACATTGCGCCATCTTAGGAGGTTCACCTTGCTAATGGATTAATGTAATGTACTAAAACAATTATTCTTTCACGTTGAAAATTGAAACGTGTATGTATATTCTTTGCATATTATTGTTTGTACTTGCTAGATGTAATGGGCACATCATTGCTAACAGTGGAGAGCCCCCTTTGTGAAATGACCAACGGTTAATGAACCATGACGGAATAAATTCATGACTGTGGTGCAACAGGCGGCCATTTCAGTTGCAGAGTGCCATGCCATGTGTTGCTGAAGGAGACGAGATCAGCTTGTCCCTTTTGAGATGACAAGGGGAGCAGAAAATAACCTGCCTCCCAGCCTTCCTTGTCAGTCAAGTTGGCGTGTGTATGTTTATATGGTGGGGGTGGGGGAAGTAGTAGCGGAGTGGGAGAGAGAAACACAGGCAAACATCTTTGGACAGATTTAACAGCTGTTGCGCGACATATATACTGGAGGTGACCGTTTGCAGATGTCAAACTCTGCCTACATATACTCAAGCTTGTTTTAAGCAATTATTTAATTTTAGTTTTCTCCTCTTATACAGTTATGTTATTCACGTGCCTCTTATGAAACAGTGATGCATTGCATTTCTGACATGTTTTCAAATCTCCCACTAGATAAATTGTGGCCTGTGCAGAACCTAAAGCACCAAATACATGACTTGCATTGATCGGCCTGCTCCGTTTCACCAACCCTTGCTGTTGGTTATTGGTTTATGAACACTTTTCTTGGAACTATTAACCCGCGTTGGCATGCCTGTAGGTGTGGTGTTGGTGTGATAGAATGTGGACTGGAATTAGATCAGTTTACATCCTCTCTTGTGTTGTGGTGCGATAAGCTCGCATTGTGAGAAGCGCCTCTCAGGTGTTACTGGGTGCAGCGCTGGGCCGACTCAAATGCTTTTTGACCCCAACCTTAAAGCTGCACTTGTTTTACCCCGTGGTTTTACTGCTTTTTTAAATTGACTGTAGGTTTTTTTCCAGTGTTAATGAATGGATTTGCTGTGTCAGTGGACTTTACAGAGTGGTTGTAATATTTGTGGCGCTTGCAGTTTTCTCCGCTCTACACGCTGGCGCCTCGTGACGCTCGGCCCGTTCCGTCTGTCCCCAGGATCCCGGCCCACTACGTCTACCCCCAGGCCTTCATGCAGCCCAGCATGGTGATCCCTCACGTGCAGCAGTCTGCTGCCACGGCAACAGCCGCCGCCGCCGCCAGCTCCCCCTACCTGGACTACACCGGGGCGGCGTACGCTCAGTACTCTGCCGCCGCCACCGCCGCCGCCGCCGCCGCCGCTTACGACCAGTACCCCTACGCCGCCTCCCCGGCGCCCGCCGGCTACATGGCGGGCTACGGCTACGCCATGCAGCAGCCCCTGGCGGCCGCGGCCACCCCGGGGGCCGC
>JAOPUD010000009.1:759887-769930 GCA_027122715.1 Trisopterus minutus
CCCTGTGGAAAAGTCCCTCCACTGCCCGTGTAAGGTACAAGGTAGAGTTCAATGCTTCGTCCCTCATGGTCCCTCACCGAAGATTTCCCCACATCGCTTCTTTTGGTTGAGATATCTCTAAGTCTGCGGTACATACATTTTATTACATTTTCTACATTTTACTTATCGTAGGCCTTTGGCAATTGTGTTTTCATTCTTTCTACATTTTACATATTTGGTATACACGTTAATAAACTGTGTGAGCTTCTGAATAATATCTAAGTAACTTGAGGCAAAACAAATAGGGATAGTACTTAGGCCAAACTAATCTATTTCCGGGTGATGAGTCACCATTGGTAACCATGGGTAACCATGGTGACCATGGTGACCGTCTCTCCTCCGTAACCAAGTAGCCTACCATTAAGTAACCTTTACTATGTACCTATTCCGTCCAATAGCATTAAAGGGGTAGTTCTGAATTTTGGACATCGGACCTCATTTCCAAGTGAGCCAGTGTGTTATTTATCATTGGAGACAATTTTCAACTGTGGCCGATTTCTCTAAGACTGCAAGGGAAGCTCAGCTTCACCTAAAAATTTAAAAAATAAATTGACCAATATATACCGTTGTGTTAACATTTCATTGACTAAAAATGCGTTAGAACACGTCCATCTCGAAGACGAGTTCGTTCAGAATCAGCTGCTCATCGCAGGTCGGCTGACTCGATTCTCATTCTCATTCATTCCCGTAGCGTCACCGTGCGTTTGCCTGTTGAAGCTCAGCGTACATCCACTTCAATGGGGCTGCACAGAGCAGTTCTATTTCATGTAGGCTACGGCGTCCAGGCTTCGCCTTACGGGCTTGTCCCTGTGCGCGTGCTCGAGCGCACTGACCATTTCAGCTATGCACCAATCAACGTGGGCCCCGCCCACATTCCCCACCGCACCGTGTATATAAGGCGGCTCAGAGCAGAGTTCGTCCTCAATTTTCTTTCAGCAGTTGCTGTCATAGACGTCTTATCCCACAGACGCAGCATTGGCTGCTGTGACAGAGAAATTCGGCCGCCATCTTGGAGTGTGGATGAGGAGCCGGCGAGCAGCTGAACTGACAGCTGACAGGTAGAGTCTACATATGAAAACAAGGATGCCGGGCTGGTGTTCAGCGTATTCCTGCTCAAATGAGCGGACCGTCGAAAATAGGAACCGGGGGATTACTTTTCACAAGTAATTGTTAAGCCAACTATGAATAATAAAACACGCCAAAACATGTGTCCATTATCATAGCTACAAGTATGACAAAAAACCGTATGTAAATCTGTGGTATTCAGTGAGGTAAGATTAATTAAATGCACCGACAGTTCGTTGCTCCAGCCAAACGGATCACACTGAGTGGAGCGGATCCCCGCTCCAAGATGGCGGCCCGCGTCTCGTCGGCGCCGGAAAGCGGTAGCGGTCTACGCTGCGTCTCTGGGATGAGACGTCTGTGCTCGTGGCGCTCTGATGATTCTGTTTCCGTTCTGCAGCTGGGGCCAGATGTTCCTAACAGAGTTGCCCGCGTATGGTTTACAAGTGACGCATGGCGGAACATATATTTTACTCAATATAAAAGAATCAACCATCACATACTTTACTGTTGATTGACGTTGTCACCGTCTGTTACCATCGACTTTGCTCAGTTTTAATCGTTGTGGTAAACCAGCTCTAGATAAGGGCCAGTGTAGCCTTCCATACAGTGGCAATGTAATGTGCTTCTCATAAATAAAAGCTAAAGAATAGTGGGTGATACAACTACAAGGGAATAAAGGCACGCAAACTTGAAACGGATCCTACTAAGTTCTGTTTAGTTCAGACAGTTTTTTTTATCGGATAATAAACCTCTGCTGTGAATAACTTATAGATGCCCAATGCAGTGCACATGCGCACGGTCGCTGTCGGGAACACGCTAATGAGCGTCATCACTGGCGAGCTGTCCGTCATCACTGGCGAGCTGTCCGTCATCACTGCTGTCCGTCATCACTGGCGAGCTGCTCGTCATCACTGGCGAGCTGTCCGTCATCACTGGCGAGCTGTCCGTCATCACCAGGAACACGCCCTCAAAAACCCTTGTAACAGCTAATCACACCACACCTTGCATGTCATGGGACCTTTAAACCAAGATCTAGACCTGCTCTGTTAATCCCAGACTAGTTAAGACTATACTACTGTCCCACACAAGAATCTGGTTCATGTTATTTAAACACAATTGTGTATTTGTTTGAAAATATTACTTTTATGTGCAGCAATTGCTCTATTTTGAATGCCTGTTCAATTATTTCAACTACAATACAGACGTCAATGTCAGATTGGCCAGATAATATTTTGAGGGTTCTGGCAACCCAATAAAGCTTAATTTGTTTAAAACAAAAAGACCCATTTTAAGTTTATGCTATCTTACTTTATTATGAACACCAATATGACTTAATCTCAAAGTAACCATTCCAATGTCAACTAAACTAAGAAAAAAAACGACAATAGGAAAAAGAGTAAAGTCATAAACAAAACAGCTAACCTACAATGACATATTGTCAGTTTCTTTTCAACACCAACATTTCCTCCATTTTGGAGACACACAAATGCTGTCACATTAGCTTTGCTGTCATTTCTTCTGAGACTAAAATACACTTTGGACATCCTCCTTACGCCTCTGAAATCACTGTTTAAAATAAGAAAGGAGTGTTTTTCGTGGAAAAAGGCTCACATGGTTGTGTTTGAGATCTCCTCTTTCTCAATTCACATCTTGACATGAAGAAACAGTATTTTGGGTGAAACCGTCCCAGCCTCCAGAGAAGGACCAGGCCTCTGAAGGCAGTGGGCTGGAGTCTGGCTCCTCTACTGGCCCTCCTCCTCACGAAGGAACTGGAAGACCGAGGAGAAATCTTTGTTTGCATAGCCCCGTGCGCACATCATGCGGTAGATCTGGTGGGCCAAGGAGCCCAGGGGCACTGGGGTCTTGGTGTTGGTGGCCGTGTTCTGGGCCAGACCCAGGTCCTGCAGGGAGAGAGGGAGTGTGGAGAAAGAGACATTTCAAGGCATAAAGAATTTAGAAAAGACAAATAAACATTTCGATCTAACTATTGAATGTATATGATCTAGGGCAACAGTTCATAATTGGTGTGTCTATATATTTATATATAGGGTTCACTATGCTAGAAATCTAGCATTGTGAAATATATAAAAATATCTAACAATTCCAGATAATTCAAATGGACAGAAATCCTGTTCCTTTTCTGACATTGAATGAACGGACCTTGGCCATCAGCTGGGTGCCGAAGCCCCCCTGGTAGTGGTTCCCCGATGGCACCCCCTCCATGACCCCCGGGACAGGGTTGTAGGTGTCGCTGGACCAGCAGCGACCAGAACTCATGTTGAGGATCTGGGCCAGCAGCTTGGGATCAAGGCCTAGTCTGTGGTCACGTTATTGGGAGTGGATGGGAGAGAGGGCCACGTCACCAGCAGTACATGTGGTTCAATGGATCAGGAAATAATTCTGAAGTAAAGCCCACCTGATTCCCAGGTTCATTGTCTCTGAAGTACCAATCATTCCAATAGCCAACAGCATGTTGTTGCAAATCTTGGCAGCCTACAAAAATAAATAATGAGTTAGTGACTGTATAGGTGTAAGGTGCGTATATTTCCCATAAAACAGTCAGATCCTCTCCATCATGCTGACTTGTACCTGTCCGGTCCCGACCTGACCGCAGTACACCACGTTGGCTCCCATGCAGTTCAGAAGCTCTTGGGCCGCAGTGAACTCCGCCTCAGCTCCTCCCACCATAAAAGTCAGTTTCCCTGAACTGGCAGCTCCCACACCTATTGAAATGGGAAAACAGGATGTTTTGAGCAAATCACACCAAACATTCCTTTTTTTTCCCCAACTAAAAAATGATAGCATACTAAATTAGCTAGCTAGAGTAGCTGCCAATGATGCTAAGGTTGAGACTCAATCAGCCACTTCACTGTACTATTGTACACGTTCTTCCCACTTATGCGCCAAGCACACACACACACAACACCGATTTTTGTAAATCTGTAGCTCCAAAATAATCGTATCGGATTAATGGAGCACAATACCATAAGGGCTGTATTTTTACACTTGCTGTCTATTTTGGACACATTTTATCCTGTTTTCCAAGTATTCCTATGAATAAATAAAACTGAAACTTGAACACAAGCCTGTTTTACAAACATCCGGTTCCACAAACAAATTCTTGGCACATTAACATACATACAAACAATCTGCTTTAGTAAATCAATGATTGGACCAATGTTAGTTTTCGTGCTTTGAGTACAAATTCAAATGGATTTCTAATCCTTTTTTAATTTAAGTTGAGCAATTTTTTTAAGAAATGCAAATATTTGTGATGCATTGTCGTGTGACTTGCAGCATATGAAGTTAGTGAGCAACTCGGAAAGAGTTGTGGATTTGGCTAAAGTCTGACAATGTGTGTGGTCCTTCACCGCAACAAAAACGTCTCAATTCAATGCGATTACATTTTTTCCCAAAACAAACACATTTTACTGTCAAAGAAATTTAATCCAAGTCTTTGCTCCCACATGTAATAATATGTGGGCCCCAATTACCCCACATATCTTGTCAGACTGGATAGAAATGTTAATTTAGCATTACAATGACATTCATCTTACCAAATGATCCTTGGAGAAATTATTAAACACCCTAAAATAGACCAAAGTTCAGTGCAGCAAAGCTCAGAGTCTGTGGTCTCAGGTCTGAAATGTGCAATGAAACAGCAAGGGAAGGTTTCAGACGTCAGGGTCACACTTCGTCATATTCCCCTCCAACCTCAATTAAAGCTTATGTCTATTGATTTATGAGTGTTTGCTTAATAAAACGAACAAGTTGTGTATAACTGGATTTCTAACACTTCAAAATGGGTTACACATTGCCAGTGGCCATTCATTCATCAATTTAATATTTTCATATTTTTATTTTAGTATCTCTTGTTATCTTCATCATTGTATTGAATGCCATTGTGTCACGATTCCTTAAATACCTAACTTCAGAAAAAAGGGTTAGGTGTAAAAAAAAAAAAAACAGGTGTAAATTACTATTTTGCAAGTTTCTGCAAACAGGTTTATGAACGGCTACTCCTCTCCGACCTGAGATCCCGTTTAGGGGTTTAGCCTCTCTCTCTGCAAACAGAGCTTGATGCTTTGTATGCAGAGAGAGAGAGACAGAATTATTCATTCTAATAGGTGTCTCATTTGATTAATAATTAAGAGACAAATCTCTCAAGGGTTAAAACATTTTGTTCAGAATAGGAATATTCAAGGATTATTGAAATTTATTAAGAACCTCTCGAACCAGATCAACACATACTTATATTTATGCAATCCTTTAGGTGTGCAAGAAATATTTATAATTAATAAAAAAGGTTGACCTCCTGAAACTGGTGCATCCATAAAAACAGCGCCCATCTTTTCAGCTGCGGAGGCCATCTCCTTAGACACTGCTGGGTCGATGGTGCTGGAGTCGATCAGAAGGGAGCCCTTCTTCACCTTCCTGTTGAGCCAAACATCAACTTCATACAGCTGATAGAATTGTGACATTTGGATGTAAACATAACAACAAAAAAGGGGGGTACTTGAGAATGCCATTGGGCCCAGTGTACACATCGATAACATTAGGACTGGAGGGAAGCATGGTGATGATGCGGTCTGCCTTGTCGGCCACTTCAGCTGGATTATCCAGAATCTAAGAACAAGCACATCATGAGGACAGATCACACATGCTTCTGAAGTGTTCCATCTAAAGTGAGCCATCTAAAAAGTTCTCACCTGAGCCCCTAGCTCTTGCAACTCTTTGCAAGATTCTGGGAACACATCTGTAGCAATGACTGGGTATCCATGTTTCAGCAGGTTCTTTGCCATTGGGTTTCCCATATTGCCCAGTCCAATGAATCCCACTTGTGTCTTTGAAGCCATGGATCTCGTTGATACTTAACATGCAAACAAAAGAGAAAAGAGTTTACAATAATCAGCATCATATTGATAATATTGTCTATTTGTAAAAAATATATATAATTTCTCCACCTTGACAGTAGATCGCTGTTACATGTTTATAACCATTAATAACAATGTAGTACAAGGTCTTTCCGTGTTTCTGACGTATTACTGAACGCTTGTTGCCTGCCCTTCAAGATCAATGTCATCTAATGCTAATCATGCACCTCCACTTTATTTACTTGCAGTAAATATTTCTGATAAAATGACATTGTATAACGAGATTTTGCATTTGATTCCGATTTTTAGCAGCATTCAGATTTTCGAGGGTACAATGTACAATCTCTGCAATGCTCGATCCGTTTGGCTTACCAACTCTTTTAATGTCTACAACACTAGAAAATAATCCAATATATTGGTGTAAAGCCAACATAAGGAGAACCCTTATTCCTCCACTACCAAGGGATAAAGACCCTAATCCCACAACAGGAGACGGAACGGAATGACTCCGCGTCATGCAGTCAACATAGGTCAACTTTGGTTTAAACTTGATATCACCAAAAGTGAAGGCTTTTCGCCATGGTCTACACTACGTACAAAAGTAACTCGTCGTTACATCAGTTGACCGAGAAAGCACGCGTAAAAGTAGGTTTAAAGGACGATGTTATCATTTTCATTATGTGCAGAGCATTGCAACTTGTAAAAACACTTCGTTTGACATCCCTTACCGAACGCAAAACCAACATGTTTGGTAAACCTTGGCCCCAGGTACCGCGACCCTCTCAGAGCGGCCGCCATGCTTCTTCCTCTTGACCTCAACATGACGTCAGAGGCGGACATATATCTGACCCCCACCAATCACAGCACGGCAGCCCCCACAGCGAGAGCCAATGAGGTAAGAGGGCGTGTCTGGGTTGGCCCGTACATTACGACACATTGCTGTCTACATATATACTAAAATATTATTTTGTGTTACTCTAAACCCACTCATTTTCTAAGCGTGTTTTTTAAAAGCTGCTTTAGCTTCTGTACACCAATTATGAATTTGCGTAGGGTGTCCCAAGTAAATACACCCGTAACAGCAAAGTTATTACCATTTAAATTCAATTTAATTCAAACTGTTTTTGAATGTATGCCAACAACATTAATAACGTTATATACCGAATAATGTTTATATAGATTAAAAATAGATCAACCTTTGGGAGTCAGGTTTTACCCGGAAGTGACGTAATGTTTTGTTATTCCAGGAAGAGGACTGGAAAGTACAGAACTGCGTAGACGATTATTCTGGCAGATTTGATCGGGTTTTCCTCTACATTTAGACATGACAACTTGGTGAGTTTATATTTTGCCTAATGTTGATGTAAAGTGTTTTTTCTAAAGGCTTTTTTCCTATCAGATATGATGGTTAGTTAGTGTAACTAGATCGTTAGCTAGATGGCTAATCTGGTCGTGGCTCTCTAGAGGACAGAGTATACAGATACAGAGTTACACAGAGTACACAGAGTTACACAGATACAGAGTTACACAGATACAGAGTACACAGATACAGAGTTACACAGAGTACACAGATACATAGTTACACAGAGTACACAGATACATAGTTACACAGAGTACACAGATACAGAGTACACAGAGACTGAGTACACAGTGTACACAGAGACAGAGTTACACAAAGTACACAGAGACAGAGTTACACAGAGTACACAGAGACAGTACACAGAGTTACACAGGGTACACAGAGACAGAGTTACACAGAGTACACAGAGACAGAGTACACAGAGACAGAGTTAGAGTACACAGATACAGAGACAGAGTTACAGAGTACACAGAGACAGAGTTACACAGAGTACACAGATACAGAGTTACACAGAGTACACAGAGACAGAGTTACACAGAGTACATATAAATAGAGTAACTCAGAGTAACAGAGAATCCATAGAGACAGAGTCCCAGCCCGCTACGAGGAGGCACCGCTGTCCTCTTAAACACTGAAGGTGTGGAGTTAAGACGACGCATTGGTATTTGTTCGTCGTAGTTGTCATCAACGATGTCAAGATAATCGATGCTCTCTCTTACCAAACAGGCCAGGGCTTCCAACCAGCTAATGCAGCTACAGTAATAGTTACAAAATCAACCAATTTCTATAAACATTACAACCCGAGGATTTAACCGAAAAACGATCACTAAGAAGACAGGAGATACGCGTGTATACGTGCCCTATAAGAGATGATGGGCATTCAGGCCGCAGTGTTTTTTTAAGCCTTGGGGGCCTAACACAAAGCTAGTAACGTTATGGGAATTAACTTAATACTACTAGTTGTTAGTACAAACAGTACAAAAGACTTGAAGCTCAACATAGTTTATCTTTTGATTTTACTTACTTACTAACTTTGCAGGGTTTTATTTTTGTACCCTGTGTTTGTTTAGAACAAACACAGGGGCTAAATATGTTTATAGGTTTAGATTGTTGTTTTCATGGTTCATCATTTCATTTTATTTTCCTCATCTGAAGCAATTATGTGGCCAGACCCTGTATTGCTACTAATGGGGTTGACCCTACTAGTTTCTCAGATAGGGGTTGTTTATTATTGCATAATAATGATAATGTTATCTGCTTGTGCTCTGTCATCTTATCTTTCCATGTAGCCACTGTTGAGTGTTCACAACCCTCTTCAAGAGAGAACATCAACAGAATACAACATGGACATGTCAAACTTTGCCCATGTAATTTTTCAAAATGTGGGTAAGAGCTACCTGCCACATGCTGCACTGGAGTGTCACTACACCCTCACACAGTTTATCAAACCTCATCAGAAAGACTGGGTTGGCATCTTTAAGGTAAGCACAGTTTCTTAGTATTTTTGAAGGAATTTTTGGATTTACTTATGATTGATCAATATAGATATAAAACATGTCCAATATATATCGATAAGAGACCCGACCACCAAATATCAGCTGGGTTTGTTACACAAACACGATTCCATACTTATTTACAATATTTGAGTGTTTTTCATTGTTGTATCGACATTGGAGTATTTATCAATGAAGAACAGTGGCAACACATATTAAGTGTTAAACAAAAGTGTTTCAATCCAGCATGGTAATTGTTAGTCTTTTTAGGCCATTAAATGATCAACAATTGATATCGATCAATATGATCAAGTTATATGGTGATATGTCTTTCAGCCGTATTGCCCAGGCCGGCATACCTCCCAGACTTCACCAAATGGTAGATGTATCAAGGACATAACAGAGCTATGAAGAGTTATAGCCTACCTTCTAAATCTCGGCTTGTTACCTTTATTCTCAGAAACGGCTTGACATGTTTGCATGCAGTTTATGGTGCAAATAAATGGATAGCCCTTACACTTAAACTTTGAAATGAGAGTGAGAAAAAATTGATGCATTAATGAGATTAAAGTGAATTCCATATGTGAGGATTTTGAGAAAAGTGCAATTCAAAAGCTGGGAAAGGGGAGCCAGGTTTTCTGCACACTTGAATGTCCCAGATGGATCCACTTAAAGGTAGCATGTTGAATCCAATGTGGAGGAGGATGTGATTAATTTTCACCTCCTCTGTAGTGAGCAGGGATGAGGTCACCACAGGGCTTTGACTCCTGCTGAAGCCTGCTACTTCACCAGGGAACTGTAGATAATTTATTTTCTGGGACTACATTTTAACAGTTGGTAGGCCTAGTGGCTCTGCTTGAACTGATGGCCCACAGAGGAACCGCTGCTCAAGCATTATTCACATTTGATCAGATAGGCAATGTTTTGTTTGACTACATGAAGTAGGGAGTTTTGAATCTAAATCCCCATCATTACTGCCATTCTAACAATGACTCCATGAGAGTATTATAAGGAGGTGAATGATTGTTTTTTGCTGTAATCCAGTGGAGCCGAAAACCAATCAACTAATCTCAAACATACTTTAGCCGTGTTGCTTTATGAGTCAGATTACTAGGTTTTTGTTTGTTAGGATAGGGTTAGGGTTACACACACACACACACACACACACACACACACACACACACACACACACACACACACACACACACACAC
>JAOPUD010000009.1:953867-966914 GCA_027122715.1 Trisopterus minutus
CACTTAGACTCCTGGCTTTTAGAAGGCATTTCCTGCTCTCTCTCTCTCTCTCTCTCTCTCGCTCTCTCTCTCTCTCTCTCGCTCTCTCTCTCTCTATCTCTCTCTCTCTCTCTCTCTCTCTCTCAGCTGGGTATGAGCCCAGCAGGGCTGGATTGGACCCAGAGGAGGGAAAGGGAGGAGAGCTTGGCGCAACACAACCCAGGCTACGGGGCTTCTACTTAAGACTTGGGATCTGCTGGAGATGCCTGCACACCCAAGGGTAGATAGTGTTTTTATCCTTTAAACTGCATTATGTGCAGTGGACTGTAGTCAATAGGCAATATTAATAATAGTGCAAAGTCTGTCAAAGACTGTCCTTTTCTTAAGGATTTAAGTATACATTCTCACATGGCCACATTTTCTTTTGGAGAGTTGTTCGTCATTTCAGCACTGAGACCAGCAAATTTGAGAATGCGATTTTAGTTTTTCATTTCCTTAGACACATTGCAGGACATTATGATAATCGTCAATGTTAAAGTGGATAAAACGGAGTCTGAATATTTTATGAATAAAAATACAATTAAAACAATTGGAACATAAATTGGCTAAAGCTGTACATATTCAAGTTTTGCTCTAAAATAATCTTTGATGCTAAATCCACAGCATATATACATAACATTTCTTTTGAAAGCCGACTTGAGACTTCCAAAAAAGCTCTTAAAAAGAAAGGGTTAAATCTTCTTCATAATATATACACAACGTTACAACGTACTATACAGAGCCAACTACACAAATTTCACAAACACACAGTCCAAGTGTGTTGCGCCAGACTGCAGGTTAAGTGAAAAAGGGGCACAACTTGTGGGTGTCAGGGAGTGAATTGGCCTAGTCAGGGTAAAAGACAATGTGTGGTGTGTGTGTGTGTGTGTGTGTGTGTGTGTGTGTGTGTGTGTGTGTGTGTGTGTGTGTGTGTTTGGACTATGTGTCGGTATCTGCATGTGTGTGTGTGTATGTGCACACATGCGCTCTTATGTATACTTCACATGTCTGTCTACATGTTAATCTGCGAATGTTACAGTATGTGAACCTCCTCGGGGAGTGGAGCCAGGTGGGTGGGGGCCTTCTCCTCAGATCACGGCCCTTATCACCAGTCTCCCCTTGAGCTGGTGCAAATAGGCGCTCTGCTCTGCCTCCAAGCGCTCACTGCTCAGCGCTTCGTCCTCACTGTCGGCAGGCTCCTCCTTCACCCTGACCACTCCCCCGTGGTGGTGAGGGGCGTCGGCCAGCTCTCCGGTGGAGCCGCCGCCGCCGCCGCTGCTACAGCTGCTCAGCGTGTGCTTCCGGATGACGCCTCCGGAGGGCAGCCTGTCCTCCTGGAGCATGTGGCTGTGCTCTCTGATGCGCTCCTCCTCCTCCTCGGACTCCTGCAGGTGTGCGTTGGGCTGGCGTAGCTGCTCGATGGACTTGGACAGAATCTGCGTACCACATTCGGAACATTTAATGGATTGTACAAAGTAAACGTTGAATAGGGCGGTCTAATTATCAGTTATATGAATACAGTCCATTACAGAAATCATATTCATGGTTAATGTGTTAAAGTTTTATTCACATTGCGTACTGAAAAATAGCTTTTTGAGCAAAAAGTACAAATACAAAATTAACACCAAAGTAAGGTCTGTGTTTGGGAAAAACTGCATTTGTGGCTGGCATAAGCCACCAAAATCTAGCTTGAGAAATATTATTGATTATCAATTATCAACAAATGAGGTGTCTATTCGATTACTGTATTGGCATGTTTTCCCGGAGGTTAGGGGGTAAGGGTATATGACGCCATTAATATTTGACCAAATGTAACAGAATAACTGAATAAAACTAGGGATTTCTCTGGGTTTTAACAATGTTGGAAACATTTGGGATAATGTTATTAGAAAACAAATTATATTGATTATATTTTTTTAATGCAGAAATGTATATATTTAAGTTTTCATATCATATGATTTGATAAAACCTAAAAATATATTTGCATTTGTATGTTTAAAATTAAAACCTCATTGTTGCCACTGCTTTAAAGGGCATGGCCTTTAATTCTTTAACTGCAATCACAAACCAATGACTTTTGTCATTGGAATGAGGAGTAGGCAATACCTTATTTATGTGGATCTGGTGCTGGTACTGCTTCTGCTTCTCCAGGAAGTGCTGGTGCTGCTGCTGGATGACCAGCTGGGCCAGCGTGTTCTGGGGCAGGGGGGCCGACTGGGTGCGGTTCAGGGGCCGGTGCTTGGGTAACTTGGGTCGACTGATGGTAGACTGGCGCTCCTTAACGGCCAGCGGAGATAGAGGGTGGGCCGACACCAGACTCTGAGCTGTGAGGATACAAGAGAAAATAATATGGGTTGAGTCAGTTGTTAAAATGTATCTGAAGGCCAGGATAGTGTAGTCGTTAGCCGAATGGTTGCAGCCTCTCCAAAGGCATCTGCAGCTAAATAACTAGGTTTCTGTCACATTTCTAGAGCAAAACACTAAACAATTGACTGTTTGACAATTGGGAGTGAAAATACAAGAAGGAGGAACTCACCAGAGGAAAGGATCTTCTGCTGCCTCATCTGCTCCTTCTGCAGGAGGTGCTGCAGCAGAGCCTGGTGGCTGGGGCTGACCTTGGCCTCCAGGCCGGTCTGCAGGGGGACCGGACCCATCAGCTGCCCATGGGGCAGCCCCTGCCTGATATCTGCTGACGGTTCCTTCAGCTCAATGGCATCCTGGAGGGGGAATGGACACAATTGTCACCATCATTTACAAATGATGTTTATTCTGTATGTTTCATTACTATGCATTTTATGTGCATAACTTGTGTGGCATCTTAATATTGTGTGGCATTTCATGGGTCAGAAAATCTTACATATATTCTAACAACCTGCTTATTCTCTCAAATCAACTAATTTAGGCTCTACTTAAATATAACAAATATGAACGAAATATACATATAAATAATAAACGTATCATATAATGCAAAAAAATAAAAGCCCCAAAGCTACAAGTGAGCTTAGTTGATGAAAGAGCGCGTAGCTCTAGTGTGATGGATCAAAGATATATTCTGTGTGGTATTATCTGAAGCGGTTGAGAGGACCTCTACTTTTAAAAAAAATATTATGAATGAGGGGCTGGACCTGACACTAGACACCTCACAACAATATTTATCCTGGGGCAATAAAACCATGTGGGTCAAGGGGTCAATGGGGATCTAAGGGGATATCTAGCCCCCGGGGCAATGTGTATCGCTGAAAAGTAGAACAGAGTTGTGTGTTTTCTGAGTTGTTGTGATTCATTCAGGTCATTATCGTGTGATGTGGCCAGGTGTATACTCACTCTGAGGGGGGAGGAGGACAGACCCAGGGTGATGTTGGGTAAAGATGGAGACGTGTAGAGGCTCATCACGGACATGGTACCCTCAGGACGGAACAATCTGGGCTGTGAGGGCCAACGCTGTATCAAGAAGAAGATGGGATTCAAATACAGTAAATAGTATATAGTAAATAGTAGTAACACAATACATCCTTACTCAAAACTGTATAGCTATATATATAACTGTATAACTGTCTGTATAGTCAAATAAATTCATGAAAATCCCACCTCAAATAGTGGAAAATCACAACAATGGCCCTTACATAACAGTTTCTTGAAAAGCCAACTTCCTCCATCATCAAAGAGTGTATAGTGAGCATATAGTTCTCATGCTCCCTGTCATTTGTCCAGGGTCCCCACTCCTCAAGCTACTTTTGAGAGAACATCAGCACTGGGTCATACTTCCTGTACCCTGCAGAGAGGTGGCCCATCTCTGAACTAGCTATGTTTATCCTTCAAACCCCCGACCAGTACTCGCTGACCTGTGAGGGGATATCCGGCCCAACACACAACCTGAGGGACGGGTTCTCTCTGAAAAAGGATACCTAATGTAACGTGCAAAAATACGCCTTGCTTTTGCAACAGGCATGAGGTCTTTATGGGGCCTCGCAGGTCTTCATGACATTTGTGGCTTACCACCGATAATATATCTTCTGTGTGTTTATGTTGCTAGTATGTGGGTGTCTCTAGCTACCAGTGCCTGAGATATCAATGGTACTGTTTCCCCATAACCCTCAGCCCCCCTCACTTCCAGGCCATCTTTACCCCCATGTCACTAGGAGACCTGAAGAGCCTAAACAACCTAAAGAAAACACAGCTGGCCTGTTAAGATTGTTTGGGAGATATCATGTTTGTCTGCCACCACCCGCTCCCCTAACTCAATAACGATCTGTTCTGTGGGTTGAAAAGGGGTTTACTTATAGACGCCTTTAACAATGGCACCATTAATAAAAATTATGAATTCAAGGTAAATATACACTAAGGAAACACCACAAGCTGAAGAGATAACGAGAAAGGATAAGAAAAGGAATGACATTTCAAGTCTTTTTACTCACTTATTTAATTAGATGTTGCATTAGATAGAAAGATAACTAACCTAACTCTCACTCTCTGCATGTAATGAACCCCCCTGCCTGTAACTCTGGGGATGTTTTACTCTCATACCTCCGTCTTTGTGGTGGTGGGCAGAGAGGAGGGTCCATTCTCAGCCCCCAGGGCACTAGAGGCCCCTATAGGGGAGCTGGGGCCAGAGCCAGGGGCGCTGTTAGTGGGAGTAGAATCTGTGGAAAACATCACCGTTAGATGGGCATCGTTATAACAGCTACATTCAGTGTTCCCAAATGCCCAGATCTGGACATGATCCCAGAAATGAAATGCCTCAGTGAGAAAAGAAAAGTGATTAACATGGAAGAAGCCTCTTTATTATTTTTTCAAAGAAAATATTTGACAGGAACATCTACAGATAATCAGTGGTGGATAAAGTACTCAGACCATGTACTTAAGTAAAAGTTGCGATACCTAGTGTAAAATATTACTCTAGTGTGTCGTGTGGGAGGGGGTAAATCCAGTTATTCACCTGGTTTCAATTTGCATTTGGGTTTGGGAGGTCACCTGACGCTTTCTCCTCATGTGACCAGAAGTTGCGCAGTAATAGGGCTTTTAGTCACTTTTTAATCAGATGGCGCGACTAACGTAGTAGCTGGTTGTTTGCGTGGAAACTCTGCCTGCCGGCAGTGACTTAACACGAGATGGGTAAGGGAAGCGTCTTTGTCTAACCTGTTTAGGCATAGAGATCAATGCATGCCGTAAGCTTACACACTTTGTGTTGTTTAACATTTCAGTGTATCGGTCATCTGGTGCCTGGTTGTTTACATTAGCGGTAGTTCGTGCATGCTCCCTCGTTCGCGTCGCTTTCAAACAGTGGATGGCTCGCGGTATGAATGGGTATTGAAGATTTTATGAAGGTAAATGTCATGTATAATAAAGTGTCAATTCATGAATGAACTAAGATGAGAAATGTACGTGCTGCTATGTATTGATGTGATGTGATCATTGTATTTATAGTTTTCCATAAGTAGAGTAATAATTAACAAACTAATGTGGTCTTTTGTTAATTCCAGGAGCTGATTGTAGCCACTGTTTTTCCCTACTTAAAATAGTTAAGCTCTGTATGTCTTATCATTGTGTAAGACCACCACCAACTTATGTTGTTTATTTATTTCCTTTCTTGTTTTGTTTGGCGAGGTTTGTTCCTTTCTTTTCTTTTCTTAGTCAGCCGGGGCTGGGAGAACGTAGAGGGTAGTATAGCATATACATGTTCATCGCAGTGGGTCTGTTTTGGCTGTAGCCACTGCTGTCTGTACTGAGGCTTTACTTATCTGTTTTTGTACAGTGATATTAACCTACTAGTTGTGTTAAAATTGCAGTGGATTAATTGTAACATTCCTGTTGTGTGGTATATAATAAACTGTGCGACTAGGCACATTATAGCCCTGTCCTGGTCTCTCTCTCTGGGTAATTCTACTCTCGGCTGGCGGACCCCTTCCCTCACCTTTATAGAAGTGATTGCGCCCATTTGTAGGGTGATTATCGTATACTCTACTTTTATTTTTGTAGCAAAGACAAACTCATTTATTCTTGTACTGTAATGCAGTTCCAAAGTCTTGCTATGTCCTTTATACACTCATACATATACTTATGCACTCAAATCATTTAAGGTAAAAAAACAACAACACTAAAACCACTACACATACAATGTTTTCTATTTGTGATATCTGGTACTGATATCATTAGAAACTAGAAAATGCAGTGAGTCTTAGTGAGTAGTGCAAAGTGGTTAGGTTGAAAATGTTTTAGTAAAGCCACATAATTTAAGATGACAGTAAATGTTAAATGGCTTAAATCAAATGAAGGGATTTTGTGTAAATGGAGTAAACAATGTAAACACGGACACCATTCAAAAAATGCAAAAGGATTGGAAACTAATAAAGTGAAGAGTTAAACAAATAGCTAATGTGATTAAGTTTGAATACATTTTAGATAAAATATAGAATAGCTGAGCTGTTCTGTTGGCAATTTCCAGTTTCTCGATTGTATACACACAAAAAAATTGAACTATGCACACAATTCTGAAAACTTAAAGCTCATGTATCAACTACAAGAATCCAGACTGCTAAATTTTAAACACAATTCCATTGTTTTCATGCGTATAGAAATTCTAAATCACATTTTTCTAAGCACAAATCTCATAATTTAGCACCCTTGGTTCACCTTGAAAACACTGGCCTTCAAAACTCCACACCACATTACCAATTGGTCTCACTCACTTCTCACCTGTTCAAACTCAACTGGCAAAACACTTCATGTGTGAGAGCATAAAAGAGGCCTCAGGCGAACTCTACTGTGTTGTAGATGGTACTCTGGCCTGATCAGGATCGGAGGTGGGATACAGATTGGTGTACATGTAGATCTGTTTCACCTCATTTGATATTTTAATTTTTTGTTGGCCTATGGAAAGCTTTTTTGCAGTCAGTTCAGCTGAACTGTATTACAGTAACAAATTAATATTTGCTTGGAGCTCATTATGCATTGTATTCTATTCTGATACGTTTGTGTGAATGCAATATTTATGATATATTCACAGTATTGTATTACAATATGGCAACAGTCTATACTGCATGTACCAGCTAATTGCAACTTGAAAAAAGAAGCTATTTCTGAACTATTTTATACATTTGAATATGTCACATGGCCTCATGAAGCCAAAGCATATGTAAACAGTATTTTGATGTGTTTAATTGATGCTCTAAGAGTTATTCATATGATAGCTGTGTTTATCGTTTTGATCAGTTTTGAGTTGAGAGAACATGGTTTTGAGTGCAGTGTTTCATTTTGAAAGAGATTTGTGTAAAAACGTTTTGAAAAAATGGGTAACTCTTTTCAGTTTTGTTAGAGTTTTGAGAAATTGAGCTATAGTTTCAGAAAACATGCTTAAACGATTGAGAAAAACTGTAATACACAACACACAATATAGGCATGTAAAAGACCAATTGTGAGCACAATAAACACCTGAATGCGACCTAATTTACGTAGTTTTTCACAATTGTTTAAACACATTTATTTGAACATCAGACACCATGTGCACAACCTGAAACTCATGTACCAACTGCCAAACCAATTCTGCTGAACTTTATGCACATTTTCTGCTTATTTTTATAAGCAGTTTAGTGGCGAAAGAGCAAACTTCATGGCGCTGGCCTGGCCACACCCTCTGATTTATGTAAGAGCTTTTTTTTTTTTTGGACTTTTCATCACTGAGGCCTTTAGAACAACCTCAGTGAGTTTGGCTGGTTTGGTGAATTGGATCAACGGTGTAGGAGGAGTTCATTAAAATACAAACCCTACAATTGTCCAAAAAAAGCAAAAAAGGCCCAGAATGGCTGATTTACTGTAGCGCCCCCGAGTGGTTGATTTGATTAGAACTTTCAGGATATGTTCCAGGCAGATATGTCAACATATCCTGCAAGTATCGTGACGATTGGGTAAAAGGTTATGGAGTTATGGGTATTGATTTCCAGAGCTCCGCCCCTCTGATGTTCATTGGCTAAAAACTTCTGAACTTAGCAGTATTTTACAAAGGTTTTGATACCGATTGACCAGCCTGGTCTACTGAGGGTGTCCGAATACGACTCCTCTGAAATCTAACATTTTTCGCCAGTCCCCATGCGCAAACCAATTTTTTTCAACTTCTGCATATGATAAGGCCCCCTACAAGGCAGTCCTATCCGAGTAATAATAATAAGAACTAGAAAAGCACTAAGAGTGCAGACCTCCGCCAAGGCAGACAGCGAGTGTTTTAACCAGTGATAGCGTGTACGGATCACCCCCATAATTTAATCACTTGTTCCTGGTCCCATTCCGGACATTTCCTGAAAATGTCATCCAAATCCGTCCACAACTTTTCGAGTTATGTTGCTAACAGACAGACAGACAAACAAACAAACTCCGGTGAAAACATTACCTCCTTGGCGGAGGTAATAATCAACAGTTACAATAGGGACTTCGCGCCCGACGTTGTCGGTGATTCGGGCCCTAATAAAGCAACTCTCACATATTTCTAACTACATTTGAACTACACATTGAGACTCCCAGAAAATGCGGACGCTATAGGACAGTGATCATGATTTGCCTCAATATCAGAATAACAACAATGGGTAAGCTTGTACGATTGTCCAGGACCTGCAAGTCAGGATGTAGGCTATGAATCTGAATGAATAGTAGGTAATAGGTAGTGACCACCCCCAAAATACAGGAAACCCCCAAGACCCCTAGACCCAGACCAAGATTTTTATCACCAGCCACCACAGGTATGTATGTGTATATGTAGGTAATAGTTGGGTCATCTATAGCAGTTCCGTGACCATGGAGAGCGAAGGTTAGTTTCTCACTGGATTTATCATCTACAAAGGTAAAAGAAAAAAAATAGCCGGGGTGCCCCTCACAAAAATGTGGGGAGAGCCCTATATCCAAATGTGCTGCCGTCAGCCAAGCTGGAAATGAACTTTTTAATGGTTTTGCCAACAGTGCTGCATAATATATGGTTTATGAGACAATTTGGGTCAAGAAACTCATTAATTATGAAGATTTATAGATTTTACCTATTTTTGGGCTTCAAATTCAAGATGGCCACCAGTTTGGGCTCTTTAAATTAAAGTGTTAGGGTTATTAAATCGTCATTGAGCATTAATATTAGGCTCAAATGAAAACTCTGCTCATACTGAGCTAAGTTATGGACAGTAAAATTACAGCAGATCACCTCTATTTCCAGCTTGGCTGAAGGCAGTCAATTAAGATACAGGGCTCTCACAAAATTTCCCCACATTTTTTGTGAGGGGCACCCCGGCTCATTTGTTTCCTTAACCTTCATAGAAGACAAATCCAGTGAGAAACGAACCTTCGCTCTCCTTGGTCACGGAACTGCTATAGATGACCCAACTATAAGTGTATGCATGTATATGCAAACATACTGTGTGTAATACATTTGTTTGTTACTCTTAAAAATGTGAGAAGGGGGGGCTTGATATAAGCTGAAGCTTTTGCCCCCACCCTTTGGTTACACCCAATAAAAATGCATTAATTCATTCATTCATTCAGATGTATTGTTTACAGTATTACCTATTTTCTGTTATCTCTTTCATTTCATCTGGTTTTCATCCTGTTTGCTGTGATTTACAGTAGACTGCACATTTTGGATACAAATACAGTATTTGTTGTTACTGTAAAGTATTGTGTGTTGTTTTCTATTTGAGTGGTGTTATCCTGCAAAAGCATGAAAGCAAAACATTCAAAAGCAAAACATGCAAAATACTGATGAAGCATTAGTGTAGTGTTTTCCATTTTGCACACCAGTGTTCAATGGGTGCTTAGAAATGTCTACTCATGTTGTATGTGTTTGTCATTTGAAAAGAAAATACAAGTGAAGATTTAACACGGTTTTGAGGGTAAAGTGTGCTTTTGCAAGAAAATTGTAGGATTTTCCACAATCTTTTTTCTGTTTGTTTTGAGGTTTGTGTTTAGGGTTTTGAGAAAGTGAGGTAGTCTATCAGGAAATGTGTTTAAGCAATTGGGAAAAACTGTAAATCAATTATTTAGCTGTGCCTATTTTAGTCCATACGTTTTAGAGTTTTTATGAAACTATGAAACTTCCCTCTGCCATAAATATACACGAAAAATAAAAAAATATATCAATATTTAAAGCAAACCTGCTTTAAAAACTATAATAAACTATAATAACCTTGTTTGGAATTTGAAGGTCATCTAAAAAACAGCAGTATCGTTTGTCTTTTTGTTAATAATCCTTCTAGGTCGGGATGTGTGTAAAAGATTTCAGTTGGCTTCATCATTTTGCTTTAGGATGCCTCATAAAAGTAGGACCCAGACAAAAACTGGCCATGTATCTTGAATTTATAGAAGAATAGAAAATCACGATTTTTCCTATTCTCTTTCCTCCTTGAAATAGTGTTACATAATGCAATTCATCTTAAAACATGACGTCCATTCAATCTTTTTCTCCTTTCTAAGGTGTCATGCATACATCACGCCAGCCTCTTCAGAACGCCGTGTCTTGGAGATGCGTGAGGCCTTGGAGAACGTGTCTGCTATGAATCAGCACTGTGTCACTCTGTGAGTGGACAGCCCAGAGCTTCACGCTCCGTTTGGTATTCAAAGCAAAAGGTTATGACCGTGAGCTAGAAAATCTCATTGCAGCGGTCCATCCTGCTCACAAATATATTACAAATACTTTCTGTAATAATGTACTCCCCTGTCTCCTGCCCTCTCTCTGTGTCTCGCTCTCCTTCCCTCTCTCTCTCTCCAACTCACTCACTCTCTGTCTCACGCCCTCTCTCTCTCCCTCTTCATCTCTCCCTCTCTCTCTTGCCCTCTCTCTGTCTCTTTCCATTACTCTCCATTTCTCTCTGTCTCTCCCTCTCTGCCTCTTGCGCTCTCTCTCCCTCTCTCTGTCTCTCTCTCTCCATTGCTCTCACTGTCTCTCTCTCTCGCTCCCTCCTCATTTAGCTCTCTGTATTTTGCTCTCTCCATCTCTCTCTCACTCTCTATCTCTCTCTCTCTATCTCTCTTTCTCTTTCTCTCTTTCTCTCTCTATAAGCATGGGCTTTACATAATTATTCCCGAGGGGTTCTGCTGTTTGTTTTAAACTGTATTCCAGAAGCACTTAGTGAGTGTATAATGGGTAAAACAGTGACACATCCCACACACACACACACGTAAACAAAGCCTTTGTTGACATGGTGTCCAAGTGTCACCAGTGTCACCATGAATTCAAATGCGTGATTTTGCTCCGCGCAGCTTACATTAAGAAAACTGTTCCCAGCAGAAACCCTGCAAGCACCCATCGGCCCGACTGATGAGAGCGGGGAGCGGATCGGTCCAGCTGGGTTGTTCCTCAGAGCTCAGCTTTGGGGACAGGCCCCTCGCTCTGTGGTTGACTGAGTGCTGTGAGGGACGTGATCGGCCAGAGCATGTCCTCGCTTGGAAAAGGGGGGGTGCCACTGATCTACTGCTGACAGCTTCGCTGCATCGTCTTCTATCAGCAGACTGACATGTTTCAAACAAATATACACTGTATATTTGCACGTATATACACTGGCATTCACAGCAAGACTCCTCAGTGTGTAAATAGTTGTCCTAAAGGTGGTCAAAGGAGACCAAAGTATTTGGTCAATTGTTCCAGATGGGTCGATATCAGAGGGAATACCATTGTGATCTACCCTGGCTATGGGCAGACCAAGCTCAGTGGTAGGCCGTACGTTGGTCTGCGGAGGCTGCTGTCATTCTCCTCAGCACAAGAGCCGTGATCAACGGGCGGAGTTGAGGTGACCCTGTACACAATTGGCTGCTTGCTGTCACTTCCCTGTCCTCATTGTGTTCAACCAGCCAACAGCGCGCCGGGGGGAGAAGCCAGCTTGGTGATTGGCTCCCGCAAAAACATATCGGAAGCAGAAAGAAATGTATTGCTCTTCTCCAGACCCTGCTGCAAGGCGAATTCAAATCTCTGGCAGAAGGGGCTGGGGGGGGTACCCAGTCTAATTGTGAGCATGAACAGATAGAGTCTGAGCGGACACAAGTGACTCACTAACAACACAGTGTGGGATCTGGGCTGGGCTCTCACCAACACATTGCAAAATCCTTCTGCCTCTCAATGTTGTCTGAGCTTCCTGTGCACGTACACATGATGGGTCTGTTGTATCGACAGATTCTTCACAAGCTGTCAACTAGTTTTATCAATGAGAGTTCCAATTACATTGGTTTGTATTGGAAAAAAATTCTTGTCTTGTAGATCTTGGAATTTGCAACATGTCCACCAATGTGTAAACCCCTTGAGAACATTGATTTGAAGCATGCCTCTGTTTTGTGTTCCTCCAATTGACAGAGTAAATATGGAATTTAATCGAGTTGAGCCGAAAAAATCCAATCGTTTGACATGGCACTGAAACTCAGGGTCATCCAGTTGTCTATACACTTTCAAAGATATGAATTTGCTTGCAGTTAACCAACGCAATTTGAGGACAAAACACATCAAACAAAATTCGAGAACACTTCATTTGTCCATGGCAATTGAAATGGAGCGGATATCCTTCCGACGCCTCCGTAGCACACAGTGAAGACACAGGAGGTCTCCGACCCCACAGCCCTTCTGATGGTTCCACATCCTCTCTGATATTAATCTTAACCCAGAAGTCTCAGCTGTGATCTGCAGGTGCTGTAGGAAACCATAGAAGAAGAGCATAGTGTGGACATGCTCTGGATTAATGACCAGAAAGTTTCACTATTCACTATTCACCAGTTCACTATGCCTTGATGTTCCAGAATCACTCTGTTACTATCACAGAGTGAAAGTCCATCAGAGAATTAAATCAATGATACAAACACAAGCTATAGAGCCCGGGAGGTGACATGGGAATCATTTTTTTATAAAGTCTGCGTGTGTTAAGTTAATCACACGTGCGTCTTAATAAGTCGCTTCGTGGATAATTCCCACATAATAATACGAGAAAACAAAATACGAGAATTTGAGAAGGACTAGGGTTGAATGATCAAGGCTTTATTGTCACTACGCAGAGTAACAACATCACCTGAGTTGGTTTGCAA
>JAOPUD010000009.1:1020449-1036936 GCA_027122715.1 Trisopterus minutus
GTGTGTGTGTGTGTGTGTGTGTGTGTGTGTGTGTGTGTGTGTGTGTGTGTGTGTGTGTGTGTGTGTGTGTGTATCAGCATAAGGTCGTTTGACTGGTCAGCCCATAGCTGGCGTTCCTTAATTAGTAGGAAGGCCTCATGATCCATTATTAGGACACATGCAGACCAATATGAATTATTTAATTAAAGATCCCATGGCATGCTACTTTATGGATGCTTTTATATGGTGTTAGTGGGCCCCTAATACAGTACTTGAAGACGTTCAAGAAATACAGCCTTGGCGACGATACGGAAGATGAAACTTCACCTGCTACACTCGCTACGCTCCCTGAGGAAAGTGGTGAGTGAGGTGGCAGCCGCAGGAATGCGGGATCTTAAATCGGAAATGAAAAAAGAACTGTCGCAAGTAAGAACGAGCTTTGGAGAAGACATGAGAGTGCAGCTGGACGAGCTGACTGCCGAGGTTGGCCGACAGGTGGGTGCCGCTACCGGCAGAATAGAGGAGGTAGCTGAACGACTGGGAGAGGTGGAGAAGAGCATGGTAGTGAAGGAGAAATGGGATGGCGGCGTTAAAGACACTAGCTGCTTTCACATATGGACGTACATCCGTCTGTTATTCTATCCGTACATCCGTATATTCCACGCATGTGTCGTATATGTGAATGACAAATCCTGATGTTGGACCTCCTGAAAAAATACTACCTCCGTGGAAGTGTTTTCTCCGTAGGAAATGCTAATTACCTTATATGTGAATGAGCAGTAGAATGTCGACATTTCACTCCAGTAGAGTGGGCTGTTGATGAGGCTTCGGTCTACGTTTGCATGTCATTGAGTGGCACCCGCACCCTAATCGATAATCAGCCTGTTGCCTTTTGTTCGCTGAATGGTTTAAAAAATATTTTAATGTGGCACTGCTTTTCAGTCATTCGGGGTAAACGCTAAATGATGGATCTTATCGTAACCCTCAAAGTACACATCAAACAATCAATTACAATTTATAAGTTCACAGCTGCACGCGTATATAGAAAATTAATTATATTATTATGTTACAAATTTCCTGCTGTCGGCTCCCAAACCGTAGTCGAGGAGCACAGGAGGAACATTCCCTCTAGGGTCGATGTTCGGGGGTAACGGCAGTGGGTGCTTATAGGTTTGAATATGGTCGGAATAAAGCAGACTTATCCTTTACTTCACTAAACTCTTTAGATCTCCCCTCAATAGGTAAAGATCAAAACGACAAGTTAATTTGCTGTCCCTTTACTGAAGGCTTCTTTCAACTACACTCTCAGGGGTGGGGCTCTCCCGCCATCATGGAGCGAGGCATTTATTTCAGTCATACCAAAGGAGGGAAAAGACAAAATGGACTGCAAAGACCAATAAGTGTTTTGAACATAGACTATAAACTGTAAGCAGCTATATTGGCTAAGAGACTAAACATAATAATGCCTTCCCTCATAGATGAGGACCAAACTGGTTTTATAAATAATAGGCAAAAACATGATATTAGAAGAGCCCTCAACATTATTGATCAAATTTCAAAAGGAACACCAAGCGCAGTCCTTCTCAGCCTTGATGCTGAGAAGGCATTTGATTCGGTAGGATGGGATTTCTTATTTCAAGTTATGGAAAGATTTGGTTTTAGTGATTCATTTATGCAATGCATAAGAATGCTGTACAGGGATTAAAGTTAAGCAAAGTTGCCCATTAAGCCCACTACTTTTTAATTTTTTTATCGAGCCCCTTGCCCAGGCTATCAGAGAGGAGACTGCTCTGGAGGGTTTAGATGTGGGAAGTGTAGAGAACAAAATTTTCCTATATGCGGACGACATCCTTGTCACAATTATAAATCCTAAATCTGGTATTCCATTGCTTATGAACATCCTGGGAACGTATGGGAAATACTCTGGTTATACATTGAACGTGCAAAAAACCCAAGTCTTGACCTTTCGTTTTACGCCCTCAAAGCAATTGATGGACATGCACCAAATTAATTGGCACCAATCACAACTTAAATATCTTGGTGTCTTACTGACAAAAAATCTTTCACAATTATACAATGTTAATTATAAACTGATAAATAAGAACATATATGATGATCTCGGCAGGTGGAGTTTGCTGCCCCTTGACCTCGGCAGTAGAATTCGGACAATCAAAATGGATAATTCTCCCAAGATTATCAAACCTATGTTCAGCACTTCAAGTAGAGGTTCCCCCAAAACAATTCAGAGAGTGGGATAAACATTTCTCAAAATTAATTTGGAACAATAAATGACCAAGGGTGAGATACTCAACCTTACAACAGCCAGGGGAGAGGGGGGGCATGGCTCTACCTTGTCTTAAAGATTACTATCTGTCAGCTCAGCTGAGGTATCTTGTACGTTGGTGTAACCCAGCCTATGAAGCTAGGTGGAAAGATATTGAACTATCTTCAATGGAAACACCTATTCAGTCAGCTCTGGGTTGCCCTGGCAGGTTTAATGCTGTCACCAGCTACATAATCATTGTACTAGTTTCTCTCAGAAAATGTGGTCAGACGTAGCAAAGAAATATCAGCTCTGCAGAGAAATTGGAGTGTTGAGCTGGCCTGCATTCCATCCACACTTCCCCCAGCTTTACAGGACCATAGGTACAAATAATGAACTAAGCAAGGAATCTTCTGTAGGATAATAAAGAACGGAAACCTAAACTCTTTTGAGGTTTTGCGTCAATCTTATGAGTTGGGGAAAGAACATTTTTATCGTTACTTACAGATCCGCCACTTTTTAAAAAAAACTATGAAGACCCCTTATTTATCTGAACCCTCAAATAATTCCAATCTTTATAGATGCTTATGATTCAAAAAGTACCAAAGGTATCACTGGAAAACTATACAAAAGCTTTACTTTAATGAATAAAAACTCAGATTATAGTTTACAGATTATATCAGACAGCGCTGGGAAAGAGAAGCTAATATAGTAATTCCAGCAGAAAGGTGGCTTCAAATTTGGAAAAATCAATCCACTTCCACAAACTCTTATTTCTGGTGAGATTTCTGCTTGAAGAAACTGATAAGATTTTTTATTACCCCTAACCAGACATCAAAATTTTGTGGTACGCAGATCTCTTGCTGGAGGGAGTGTGGTGGGATTTCTGCAGATTATGTTCATGTTTTTTGGTCCTGTCCTTGTATTATACCTTTTTGGAGGGATGTGAGAGAGTTAATTGTGGAAACTCTGGACATAGTATTTGACTTTTCTTTTAACTGTTTATATCTTGGAGAGACACATACCTCCTGAAGATTTTCATGGTAGCAAGTAAAAAAGCAATTACTAAATGCTGGCTTCAGAGGAATCCTCCTACAAGGAGACTCTTAACAAACATTATAAACTCTATCCAGGCAATGGAAATTTTGACTTTTGCGCTGTGGCTTCAAAAGGATAAAGTAGAGGAATACTGGGAAAAATGGGATCGCTACAAACTTAGACTCTTAATTATATTTCATTCTATTCCAATGTGAGGATATATTTGTATTGTGTACTGTACCTATGCTTTTCTTATTTGTACCTACTTTCAAATGTATGTAGTGTCATGTCCTAGCCCTCTTCTGTTTACTTGTTTCTTGTTTTATGTTCATATATAACAAAAAATAAAGTATAAAAAAAAAAGAATATCCATATATATCCATAATATATATAATATTATAATATCCATCTTACCCTCAACTCTGACCAGTTTCCCTGTCCCGGCTGCTGAAAAACACCCCCACAGCATGATGCTGCCACCACCATGTTTCACTCTGGGGAAGGTGTTCTTTGGGTGATGTAATGTGTTGGGTTTGCGCCAGACATGGCATATTCTTTGATGGCCCAAAAGTTAAATTTTAGTCTCATCAGACCAGACCACCTTCCTCCATACATTTTGGGAGTCTCCCACATGCCTTTTCGCAAACTCAAAACATGGCATTTAGTTTTTTGTGGAAAGTAATGGCTTTCTTCTGGCCACTCTGTGATAAAGTCCTATGGAGCGTACGGCTTATTGTCGTCCGATGTACAGATACTCCAGTTTCTGCTGTGGAACTCTGCAGCTCCTTCAGGGTTAGCTTGGATCTCTGTGCTGCCTCTCTGATTGATGCCCTCCTTGCCCGGTCTGTGGGTTTCGGTGGGCGGCTGTCTCTTGGTGGGTTTGCTGTTGTGCTATGTTCTTTCCATTTGGTTATGATATATTTGATGGTGCTCCTGGGGATCATCAAAGATTGGGATATTTTTTATAACCTAACCCTGTCTTGTACTTCTCAACAACATTGTCCCTTACTTGTGTGGAGAGTCCCTTGGTCTTCATGGCAGTGTTTGGTTAGTGGCGCGTCTTGCGTAGGTGTTGTTGCCTCTGGGGCCTTTCAAAAAAGGTGTGTATATATGACAGATCATGTGACACTTAGATTGCACATAAGTGGACAACGTCACGCTTGTGTGACTTCTGAAGGTAATTGGTTGCACTAGAGCTTTTTATGGACTTCATAACAAAGGGGATGAATACATATGCGCATGCCAATTTTCAGTTTTTTATTTCTAAAAAATAGTTTTATGTATATATGGTTCTCACTTCATTAATTTACACTATTGTGTTCTGATCCATCACATAAAATTTAAATTGAATTAAAGGCTGTAAGGCTGTAATGTGACAAAATAGGTAAAAAGCCAAGTGGAGTAAATACTTTTGCAATGCACTATATAGTCCAGAAAATAAGGCAGCAACTACTGTTTCCATAGTACATGTAAAAGGATTCTAAGTTAATGAATTCATTGAAAACAAAGTGTTTGATTTCTTATTTTCTTCCTTTTTCAACTGAGCAAAGATAAAGCAGAAGGCAGAGTACAGGACAGTTAAACTAATGGCACAGGAGGACAAATGGGGGGATTCCCCCCCATTTTTTCAAAAAATCCCTTGACATCATCATGCTAGCCTCAATGTAAGACCAACTGGGGAAAAAATTATGTAAGAAGCATCTAGCCCGATATATAATCATATTTCCAATAATTTTATCGCCAGTGAATCAAGAAATAACGTAACTGTTTAAGCTTAGCATTGTGTCTCTAGGTTAAATATTAACATTGTTAGGCTTCGAGTGCTTGACGTCATCATGCTCTAGCCTCAATGGAAGACCAACTGAAAATATATGAGGCAAATTTTGCATTGGGCTGTTGCACTTTTATCTTCTTTACCAAACAACTTCTTTAACAAACTATGCTAATGAACTTAAATGATGTAACTCTCTGCTGGCAGCTGCAGTGGTATTATTGCACCCCTATGAGGGCATGTGCTCTATTTCCTGGCTGGCCCCTCTGGGGTGTGTTATATTCATGGGATCCCGGTTTGGTGTGACTAGGATTTACTGGAGGTATGCATATGTGCTGTCAAAGTCACAATGGCACACTTTACGTTTCAGTCCCTTGAGGCTGTAGGGTATGGAGTTTCGGATCTCTTTTGATACCATATTTCTTGAAAGATAGATTTAGAAATTTTAATGATGACTCAGCGTCGACAAACAAAACTGGAGTCGGAGGCAGCCCAACCTATTTAGTATGAACCTGTGAACCTTGTAGTACACTGGGGTCAATAAATGAGAGGTTTGGTTATCTGTTGTTTTCTTCTCACAGAGCACCAGAACTCTTAATTGACATTAAGGCTGCCCCCGACCAAAGATTTTGCTAGTTGACTAATAGTCGTTAGTACAAGCCATTTGTCAATTTGTCATTGCATGTTTATGATATAAAAAAATTTATATACAGTATGTATGTGTATGTATATATATACTATATATATATAATTCTTTTTTTGAGGCATCAGAAAATGGTTTGAGTTCCAGGTGTTGTTGTGAACAGTGGTGCAGTGCTGAGCGTGTGTGTGGTGTTGTTGTGAACAGTGGTGCTGAGCGTGTGTGTGGTGTTGTTGTGAACAGTGGTGCAGTGCTGAGCGTGTGTGTGGTGTTGTTGTGAACAGTGGTGCAGTGCTGAGCGTGTGTGTGGTTCTTACAGATCAATGAGCCCAACGTGTATGGCAACACGCCGCTGCACGTGGCGTGCTACAACGGACAGGACGTGGTGGTGAACGAGTTCATTGAGAACGGTGCCAACGTGAACCAGGTGAACGAGAAGGGCTTTGCGCCGCTCCACTTCACGGCGGCGTCGCGCCACGGGGCCCTCTGCCTGGAGCTGTTGGTCTGCAACGGTGCAGAGGTCAACATCAAGGTGAGCAGGACCCTAGCCCCTTGGCTGTGGTTCCTTAAGGACCGCTCTTCGTCACTTTTAGCTTAAATTTGTATCGTACCTGTTATTGTTATTATGTTTAATGACATGTAATTAAAAAGGACTGAGCCGGTTTTTAAAGTCCACATTGTTGACATTGTCTATGCTCAGATATAAATCAGTCATGATTTTTCTTCAGCTTATATCAAAACATTATTCCAAACAATTGTTTAGCAGCTCCAATAGCTGTATATTTGTTTTGTCCCAACGAATCTGGGCGCATACAAGCTGCCTTGACCAGGGCATTTCCTCCATATGAGCAGGTTTAGATTGTGTTTACATGCCTCAGGGCATGCTCACAGGCTTAGAGACTGAGTCCCAGTCGGAATTCTCTCTGGAATTCGAATTTGATTTCTCTTTCTGAAAGATCATTACTGCATTTTCGGCAGTGTGATAATTCTGAATGTAGAGCAACGTTTCAATAAGTCGGGAGTACGTGTAGAAGGCTGTTTTTAACGATTGTACTGCAGCCTTAGTGTTGGCTTCTGAATCAGAATGAAGTGCTCAGTTCCTGGTTGTATGAATGTACCTAAACGAGAACCTCAACATAGATGCAACATTTTCCCTGCTTAGCCAGGTTTTTGCAACCAGTGGGTCAAAGCAAATCGTTCCAAAACTCAATCGACTCGCCAGCTGCCTAATGTCAGACTACAGCTACAGGGCTCAGTTTAACCCAAATCACGGCTCATTAACATTTCCACATGGCCTCAACCATCTCAACAATTAACCTGGGGTCAAACTGATCAAACCCTTAAAGGGACACTTCACCCATTTGCTTTAAGCTTCATATCCTTAGAAACCCAGCCATGTTTTAGAATGGTCCTGCATCATTCCCACATTTTCCCCTGAGACGGGAGAGATCCGTGTACCTCTAACACTTCCTGCTCTAAATGAAGCAGAATGCACAAGTTTTGCTTCATTGAATGCGGTGTAATAGGTGGGGGGGGGGGGCTCTAAGAAACTGCAAGCACTAGTTCCTAATCTTCAAACCTGGGGGTGAGACCACTGACCCTACAGACCTGTTACCGTTCAGTGGCAGTGGGTGGGCCTTAGGGGTGGATGGTATAAACCTTGTAGAGTGTACACCCGTGTGAATTTGCACGACGGTATGGATTTACTGTGTGACCGGTAGATCACACAAGCGCTAAAGAAGCAACGACGTAGTACAGGCACGCAGTCGTTAAGTTCATCAATCACCTTCACCTCCTGCTGCGATTCACTCTGGCCTCAGCGAGTAAACACTGATTGGCTGTTGTGTTACGTCCCTCAGGGAGTGAACACTGATTGGCTGTTGTGTTACGTCACTGAGGGAGTGAACGCTGATTGGCTGTTATGTTACGTCACTGAGGGAGTGAACGCTGATTGGCTGTTGTGTTACGTCCCTCAGGGAGTGAACACTGATTGGCTGTTGTGTTACGTCACTCAGGGAGTGAACACTGATTGGCTGTTGTGGGAGTTGTCGTCTTCAATCCACAAGCGCCAAAAAGTCACTCTCTGCCTTTTCTCGGTCAAGAAGGCACCAAATTTGAAATTGATGTTACTGTTTGACTACATATTTTATCCACTTTCAATACAGATTCATGTACCCCAGTGAAATGCTCCTTTAAAGGCTTGCATTTGACTATCAGTCGGTAGCCCAACTTGTGACTTTGTTCTCCACCAATGCAGAGTAAAGATGGAAAGACTCCTCTCCATATGACGGCCATCCACGGGAGGTTCTCAAGGTCTCAGGCGGTGATAAAGAACGGTAAACATTATCAGCTGTTTATTCCCCTCCATCAGCCTTTTCTTCTCTTAATCCAGACATTCCGTGCTTTAAACAACCTTGGTGAGTTGCAGCTTTCTATTCGTCTCACTCCCTTCCTTTAGGGGCGGAAATCGACTGTGAAGATAAGAATGGGAACACTCCTCTGCACATCGCCGCTCGATACGGACATGAGCTGCTCATCAACACGCTCATCACCAACGGCGCTGACACCGCCAAGTGAGTGTGACGGGCCCCGGCTCCCGGGCGGGCCGGGCCGTCGGGCCGGGCCGTGTTTGATGACTGGTTGCAGTAGAACGTGTTTGATGACTGGTACAAAGTACCTGCTCATTAATAAAGCAGCCCGCTTAGTAAGCATAGAAATAAGACCACTTAATGATGTGTTTTACCTATTTAAATGTACAATCATGCATACAAGTGCACAGCGATCTATTTAGGATGTCTGTCTAGGAGGTAAATTGTACATATAAATGCTTCTGCAGGGTCTTGTCTCAGGCCTTGACGAAGTCACTGCCAGCTGCAGCTGACTATGGCTGCCAGTGATTCTGTTTATCTGGCTCCCCTTCACTTTACTTCCTAAAAGAGAGGATCTCCAGCCCCTTGGATGGGTTGACACTTCTTCCCTCCTTTTCTGTACGCTAGCTTCATTTAGCTACTTTTACCAGACCAGAGATGGATTCAAAGTCCTCAATCCACAATATTGGTACATTGGTACCACTGCCATACAACAGCTCAAACCTTTTTTTGTTTCAGACGAGGTGTTCATGGGATGTTCCCACTTCATCTGGCAGCTCTGAGTGGATTCTCTGACTGCTGTCGGAAGCTCCTCTCATCAGGTATGCTATGCTTATTACACTTTTATCTACTGGCTTTACTCCCAACAAAACATAGTATTGCATATAATAAAGTCAACATTAAAAAGTGTCCTATAGTATACTTATGTTCTTTTGTCATTTATTTGTTTTCCAGGTTCTTTAAACCCAATTATGTCAACCCATTATAAATAGGTGTAAACGTCTCGTCTCAGATATATTTTAATATCTGACATAGACGGTGGTGTGAATTAAATAATGTGGTTGATATGTGGCTAACTATCATCTTCATCATCTATTCTGCTGAAGGCTTTGACATCGACACTCCAGACGACTTTGGGAGGACGTGTTTACACGCTGCAGCAGCCGGGGGGTAAGGACACTTCACTCCACAGTGCTCCTTTCCTCACTTCTTTTATTTCTGCTTATTGTTCTCATGCCTTCCAGGAACTTAGAATGTCTGAATCTCCTCCTGAACACCGGAGCAGACTTCAACAGGAAGGACAGTTTTGGCAGGTCGGTACCGTTGCCACGTGCTTGTTTCTTCTCAGGTCTATGAAGTTTTCTTTTTAACAGTTTGGTTAAATTAATATTTAATTATTTAACATTATTCTAACAATGTATTTACTAGGGAGCGATAAGAATTGAATTGAATCATGTCTCATCAAATCGCAGCGGATCGTTAGAACATCTAATCACATTGCATCGTTCCATATTTAAATGTATCGTCCCTGAATGGTATCATAGTGCATGTATGTAGAGACGTATCGTCCTATAAACCAGAGGTACCCCTAGTATTTACAATTCAATGTAGCTTGCTTTGGAAAGAAGCATTTGCTAAATAATTAAGTATGGTATAAATGATTTGTTACCATATAGTATTGGTATTATCTCATGTGTATCAGTGTAGTATGATATTCAGTGCATCTTGTCCCCCCCAGAACGCCGCTGCACTACGCTGCTGCTAACTGTAACTACCAGTGTCTGTTTGCCCTGGTGGGCTCCGGGGCCAGCGTCAACGACCTGGACGAGAGGGGCTGCACGCCGCTGCACTACGCCGCCGCCTCCGACACCGACGGGAAGTCAGTACAACAAATAAATAATGCTGTGGCCTTGTTGGAGTATCATGCATGCTTCCTTCCAGTTGGTAGAACTACAGTTGCATTGACTTATGCCTTTTCTTTGACTAAAGTGTATCTCTTGTTTGAACAGGTGCCTTGAGTACTTGCTGCGAAACGATGCCAACCCAGGGATCAGGGACAAGCAGGGGTACAACACGGTGCACTATGCCTCTGCGTACGGACACCGCCTCTGTCTGGAGCTGGTAGGGCTTTGTGAGGCTTTTATTACATGCTCCATATTGTCCCATTCCATTGTTATGTATAATGGTTGATCCTTTATCCTTCACAGATCGCTAGCGAAACGCCTCTAGATGTGGTGAGTGTCTGTTATTGAATTACGCAAGTAATACTCTCCCCATTTGTATTAGAGCTGTAACACTTTAGATGAGTCTTGGTCCAGTTATATGTTAATATTATATATAAATAAATTAGAGGCTGACCAATAATGGATTTTAGGGGACAATGCCGACACCGATATTGGAGAGTAAAACATTACATACCAATAACGATATATCGGCCCATATTTAAAATCAAGATCTATTGGCGGCTATTTGATCCGTACATTGTGGAATCCTGTGGCTGGAGCAGCAATGCTCCGGGCCACAGCAACATCAACGTAAAACCATGAGCTAAAGGGGCCAATGACCTGGAGTCTGTGAGCACGCAGCTTCACACGGAACATCAAGTAAAATTGTTGGAAGTGTTGGAAGTGTTTATCTGGATGTGCTCAGTTAAAGAATTTAGAGGTTCAACCACCAGAGTATAGGATTTATAAAGAGTTGATCAATCAAAAAACAGTTCTTACGTTTTCATATCAGCACACACATAAGATAAATCTGTGAGAGGCCAATATCGGCCGATAAAAATGGGTCTCTGTCGGGTCTGTAGTACGGATGGTGTTGCTTTAATCAGCTCATGTTTGACTAGCAGATGCTAGTATAAGTAGTTTGTGTCAGCAGTTTGCCTGTCCACGTGGAATCCTAATGTTCCCAGACTACAGATTTCAACAAGGCTGAAGATCGATCACTGGCTCTCTGTGCTCGCCATTCTCTACCTTTATGTTGTTCTCTTCCAATCGCTCAGCCTTACAATCACTGACGTTATTGATAGTCTTCTTTGTTACTGCCTGCTTTTATAAAGCACTTCTGTTTAGAATAATTTTGTGACTGACCCCAAAATATGCCAAAATCAGCCGTCGTCTTTTTCACTATCTTTTTACAATCTGAACCGTGTGCGCACCAAAATCATATATATTTAATAGTGTATGCTGAGGTCTTATGAATGCAGCCAGCATCTTGATTTGGTTTAGAAGGTTTTGACTTTTCCTTTTTTTGTGGCTTGTTTAGTTAATGGAAACCTCCGGGACGGACGTCATGAACGACTCGGACGTCAGAGCTCCCATCAGCCCGCTGCACCTCGCCGTAAGCACCCTCACAAACCCTGGAGAGAAGGTTGGGGTCACCAACAGATACAGTGCAAGCTGATTGTTTTGGTCTCTCTCAGGCCTACCACGGCCACCACCAGGCCATGGAGGTGCTGGTGCAGTCCCTGCTGGACCTGGACGTGAGGAACGGCCAGGGGCGCACGCCTCTGGACCTGGCCGCCTTCAAGGGCCACGTGGAGTGTGTGGACGTCCTGATCAACCAGGGAGCCTCCATCCTGGTGAAGGACTTCACCCTGAAGAGGACCCCCATCCACGCTGCAGGTCCTGGGACTCTCTTCTTGTTGAGGTATCCTTGTATCACATGAGTTGTGGAGACCTTTCTGAACAACATCACTTATCTTCTCCACCCTCAGCCACCAACGGTCATTCAGAATGTTTGCGTTTGCTGATCGGAAATGCTGATCTTCCAAGTGCCACCGACATTCAGGACGGAAATGGACAGTAAGTAAAGCGGTTGAACTCAAGCATCGATCTCCAGTGTATGAGGCCAGACCCTGAGACTGTGTTGTGACACTCAGGACCCCTCTGATGCTTTCTGTGCTGAGCGGCCACACCGACTGTGTCTATTCCATGCTGAATAAGGGTGCAAGTGTAGAAGCCAAAGACAAGTGGGGTCGGACAGCTCTGCACAGAGGAGTGAGTAAGACTTCATACACATTTGTTTATAATTTGATATCAGCGGAAATGTCCCGCCTAACCTTCTGAAGGCCTCTGATACATGAGTGGCTGAAGGTTACTCTGCCTGTGATTGGTCCACTTGACGTGTTGACGTTGATGTGACCCTGATGTGGTCAGGCGGTGACGGGACATGAGGAGTGTGTGGAGGCGCTGCTGCAGCACAGCGCCAACTTCCTGGTCCGCGACTGCAAGGGGCGGAGCCCCATGCACCTGGCGGCGGCCTGCGGACACATCGGCGTGCTGGGGGGCCTGCTGCACGCCGCCCAGTCTGTGGAGACGCTTCCTGTCCTCACAGACAACAAGGGCTACACCCCTCTGCACTGGGCCTGCTACAACGGTACGCTGCCCTGTTGGTTTAGCCCAGCTCACCTTGTTTTATGTGCTTCACTAAATAATCAGAATCCTACTAACTGTGGTTCCTACTCACTTTTCTACCGCTACAACTGCACTCGGCCCAGTTTTTTTACAACTTGCTGTGGCTCATTTTGTCGCTACTGAAATGGTTTTCACAATCCCAAATTGTTCTCAGCCTCACAAGTCACTTTTGAAAAAGGCATCAGCTAACTTTCATAAATGTAGATGATGTACCCTGGCGTCTTTTACGTGGAAACCTTGAATGATGTCACAACCTTGCCTCATGTGTTTAATGCTCTCACCCCCCCAGGCCACGACACCTGCGTGGAGCTACTGCTGGAACAGGAGGTGTTTCACAAGACAGAGGGCAACTTGTTCAGTCCCCTCCACTGTGCTGTGTAAGAGCTCCGGCCTCATCACACCTTAAGGGGAGGGGCTTCAGTGTGCCATTTGAATCTAGTTGATGATGATATTGTTTCTATTTCTCTTGTCCAGTATCCATGACAACGAAGGAGCTGCTGAGATGCTAATAGACACAATTGGTCCAGGGATTGTGAACGCAGCAGACGCCAAAAACAGGTACGCTATCAAATGTGTTGCATTAGCATTGCAGTTCTCTGCTGGAAACGTTTATTTTTGCATCAATTGAACTGAGAGCATGCGGTGTGGTGGGCAGGACGCCGCTGCACGCCGCCGCCTTCACGGACCACGTGGAGTGTCTCCAGCTGCTGCTCAGCCACAACGCGCAGGTCAACAGCACCGACGCCACCGGGAAGACCTCGCTCATGATGGCCGCGGAGAACGGGCAGACCAACGCTGTCGGTAGGGCCGCCCCCTCAAACAGACGCGTGCATCATATCAGTCTTTGTATTGCTTTGTAAATTGGCTATGAGAGCCTTTCAGTTTGCTGACTTTATTCTTGTTTCTGTTCTTGTACAGAGCTGTTGGTTAGCAGCGCTAAAGCGGATCTGACGTTGCAGGACGCTGTGAAGAACACTGCACTGCACCTAGCCTGCAGTAAGGTCTGTACTGCACAACACTGCGCTGGTCTTAGACTTTGTGGGGTATTATTCTTTGTATAGTACTCAATTCCAATCAACATATATAACTCCACTCTTTTTAGGGACATGAAACCAGTGCCTTGTTGATACTGGAGAAGACTACAGACAGAAACCTCATCAATGCGACAAACTCAGCCTTACAAACGTATGTTTCTGCATCTCCTGTTGTATCAATCTGCTCCGTGGCTTTTAATTCATCTTCTCTGAGGCTGTAGATGAATCTATACAGAACTGATCAATGATTATTGTCATCATCTATTCTCTAAAGGCCTCTACATGTGGCTGCAAAGAACGGTCTGACAGTGGTGGTCCAAGAGCTGCTGGCTAAGGGAGCGAGTGTTCTGGCCGTGGATGAGAATGGTGAGCTCCTGGATTCAACTTCCTCCACGTATTCTACATGGTTACTATTCAACACGGACACCCCCCTTTTAAATTCATCTGCTAGTACAAATGGGTGTTGCACAAACTCCATGGCTTGGCTATCAAGTCATGAGAAATTTTGTAAAACTAAGATATATATAATGTATCCCAATTTGATGTTTTTTATTGTGTTAATAAACCTTAGTAATGTCACTTCAGGTCACTGTAATGAACCTTATTGGAAACGTATAAAATGAGTTCTGCGTAGTGTTATCCATATTGTGATGAAGCCATATATTAGGACAATAGTGATATGAGAAGTGCTCACCACTCATAAAGTAACCCACCTCCCTTCCCCTTGTCTGTGGTCCTCTGCAGGCTACACCCCAGCCTTGGCGTGCGCCCCCAACAAGGATGTGGCCGACTGCCTTGCCCTCATCCTGGCTACCATGATGCCCGTGTTCCCCTGCACCCAGGCTCCCAGCCTGCCCTTCAGCGCCATCAACCACTACACCACGACCAGCCCCTCCAAGAGCATCACGTTCGACAGCCTGCCAGCGCTGCAGGATGAGCACAGCTCCTACCGTAGCTTCAACAACATCAGTCACCAAGACACGCCCTACAAGGACGAGGAGCTCAATGACTCTGACTCTGAGACCTACTGAGGGAACAGGAGCCGGACGCACCCCCCCACTCTTGTACACACACGCATACACGTACAGAAACGCACACGCTGTGTCTTAAAAATCACCACTCCAGCTTGGCTGGGAGAAGGAAGAGGCGAGCCAAACAGGAGCCTTAAGTGTCCCCTCACAGACAGACAGACGGCTGGATGGAGGGGGAGAAACAGGGAGAAGGAGATATGGCGAGCGAGCAAGCAGGAGGGGGGGGTAGAGATGTTTCATACGTCCCAAACCACCCCTCACCCCCCGGACCTCATTCAGCACAAGGTGTCTTTCACAGCAGATTGTGGACTGGAACAGTGAACTGCTCCCCCAGCAGCCCCAGCCAGACCTTCAGCGCTGTAGGCCGACTGCGTTGAGAGGTGTTCAGCTTATCTTTACATGGCAATAAACAAAAGAGTTGAAGAGGGAGCGTAGCACTGAGTAGTAAACTGAGAGGGACCAAACAAATTGTGGATACATTTTTAAGCCGGTTTTAACTGTGTAAATTGGGCTTGGACATTGATGGGGTTATTCTGATATATAAATTGAAGGCCACATTTCAAGTTGTCATAGCGATGGGCGGCTGAAAAGGGCATACTACAGGAGGCCGGGGAGGGGGGGGGGGAAAGGATTTATTTTTAACACCAGAGTTTTAATATACCCATATTCATTTCTTTAAACTCCTAGCCTCAAGGAACATAGTATTTGTTAAACTAATTAATTAAAAAATGAGATGTTCAAGAAGGTTGTTTTTAAATTGATCATGTGATAAATAAATTATTTGTGTTCTTTTTATGTCATCATTTTGTGCCTTCATTTTTTGCAAAAACAAATGGCTGGGTTTGTAGGGGCAGTTGTGAGTAATCAATGACGTACAGAAGATAGGTAAGTAGTATATTTGTTTTTAAAGCACTGATACAATACTGAGGGTGTTGTGATGGCATGCCTTGCTTTCTGAAGAGAAACACTGTAAACCAATGGTAGAGCAGCATTTGTATTTCTTCTTTTGGACATTATGTTAATCAATGTACTGGACAGGTTTCGCTTGTTATAAAAAACAAAACAAGCATCCAATATTGTTGACTATTCAAAATCTCTGTTTTATCTTTTGATTCATTTGAACTGGAAATCTGCTCCGATCTATTTGCTAGTTTCATCGAAATGTAAGAAATTATTTTCCAAGCTTTTTCTTAAAAGATTAAACTAGCATGTTCATTAAACATTGTGACTGTGAATTCAATGCTCCAATGAATTATTTTGGGTACCTGAGATTGCTGTCTATTTTATGAGTAATAAATGCATAATGTTATTTAACAAGAAACTTGTTGATTTTTTTTTTCTCAAAATTAAAACCTTCAGTCTAGCCAATTTTAAAGTGCCTTGGTTGTTTACGTTTTTGCTAATTAATTATATTTGCATGCCTCAATTTCATGACATGTGGCTGATATCAAATATAGTTTTCAGTTCTCCAATAAAAATAAAGTGTTTTAATTAATTAATAAGTAGGCCTACTACGATTCCAATACTTTAAAGTACTGCCTGTTATAGTAGTATATATAGTGACTGACTCCTACACATAAAGTTGTAGTATATGCTACACGTCAAGCTCCTCAAATGGCGCAATTTGAGTGGTTCGCTTCCTCGGGATATCGGGCAACATCCCGAGATTGGCGTCTCAAACTGGGGATATTGTTTTCATCGCATTGTTTATTTTTGGAGTGTTCACGTGTAGTATATACTAAAACAATTATTCAGCTCAGGCCCCGTGAATTATTCGCAAAGTAAAAATTATAAATTATAATTTTCTCCGGGATAGTTTGAGTCGATCGCTGTCACCCAATGGAAATAATACATTTCTGAGCCGACGACATAACAATTTTTATATCACATTTAACCTTTATTCAGTGTGTCTGTGTGTATGTATATATAACCCTAACCGTATAAGAT
>JAOPUD010000009.1:1350803-1363391 GCA_027122715.1 Trisopterus minutus
CACACACACACACACACACACACACACACACACACACACACACACACACACACACACACACACACACACACTAAATAAAAGCACTCCATGAGTCAGAAAAAATGTGACTACATATTCTTCATATTCCTATTTTTTATTTCCCTTAGCCTTGGGGTAGCCGAGAGGGTGTGTTGTTCCTGTGTTCTGTTGTTCAACAAACAAGAGACAAGAAACAAAGCTTCCATTAGACTTGCTCGCAGGATTTCTTCAGCGGTGACGTGTCGCTGATGGTATCAATGATCCTCTGGGCGCTGTGCGCCCTCTAGCGGCTTGGGGAGTCATTCTGGAGAAAGCTGACAGAATTAGATTATTTAGTCACTTTTATGTGTCTACTTTTATATTTTTACTAATGCCCCAAATGTATTTATAATTGTAACCCTTTACACACAATTAGAAACTACTTTTCTAACCCATTTCAAATAGTGGACATGAGATAAGATACTTTTTCCATATCAAAAGTTTTTACGTCTTAATTTATCAGCAGTGTACAACACGGTTTATTTTAATGAGTTGCTCAGTTAGTTAGTTGAGTGTAGGATGATTGGATTGCGCAGACACTGCTTCGACATGGAAACAATCTGTAATAGAAGTATAATAGACACTGCACTAACTGAAAATGTTGGCCTCCAATCATCAGAAAATCATTTTAAAGCAAAAAGGGGTACACTTAATTCAGACTAACCATTTTAGGGTTAACAATAAGGACTTAACAATTGAACTCTTACCTGTCTCACAATATGAAAAGATAAATAAATCGACCATTGCCCTCGTCCTAAATCCGGAGAACCCGAGTGGGAGCGTCCCCCGTGGTGGCGCTGTTGATTATAAACCACACATCATGGAACATACTTAGCATATGAATTTCAACAAGTCGCATGTCGTTGGTTACTACCAAACACGTGATACTGTGAAGAAAAGAGTGCAGATAGTTCAGCTTAGTGCTGGAGATGCTCTGACAGAACCAGAGAATCGCATCCTTCGAAAATATACATTCAGCACAAATCTGGCCCTCTACCTGAACTGATATGCGCTGACTACGCCAGAGGGCATCTGGCTCATATTTAAGTGTGCTCTGCAGGCTGTTACTGCATGATTTATGATCAACAACGATTTGTGAACACATGTTGCACAGGTTTCTTCAACATCTGTATTCTACACCGTAAGTTCTGTAGCCTGGTCTGCAGAATAGTTATTAAAACACACTAGAATCAATATATATTATGCCGATGATGTGTTAATAACCGCAATGTACATTCTATCCCTATTCCCTACGTTGTATTAGACATTGGATACAAATGTTACACACAAGATAGACAATTATCACATGCAGGCAGTGTGCAGGGAGGCCAGCAGGGGGCGTCTGACGCTGTCCGCACATTGTTCCCCGTTACAGTACAACAGCACATATTTTAGTAACAGGGCAAGTCAGTCATATGTTTAACAATGTGTAACAAAAAAATAGTTGTTTGAGGCCTATATATTTTGATTTGATTCATGACGATATAGGCTATATGATTAGCCTATAACTACAAAAATGTAAAGACAATGCGATTTTGTCAAATCTTTATTGGTAAACTTACAAATGTTTTATTTCAAACATTCCGGTCGAATTATTGTGGTTCTGCGTGGATATCACTGTTTTTTCCCTTTATTTTGCTGAGCCCGATGAAATGCTTCACATGCGGTGGAGAGTCCGACGATGAAGACCATAAACTCTCCAAAGTCCAACTTCTTATCGTTGTTCTGATCCAGGTCATTCATTATTTTATCCACTATGTCGGGGTTTTTCTGGGCCTGTAAACAAACAATCAGAAGATCTAGTTAGGCGTACGTGGGTTTAATGGTTCATTATAAAACAGTGTGTGATGGAGAAAACCGTTTTTCTTACAGAGAGGAACGTGGAAAACTCTTTCTCCAGGAGCTGCTTGAGCTCCTTCTTGGTGAGCGAGGCCTGGTCTCCGTCCCCCGCAGCGTGGCGGTGGAACACGGAGATCAGGGACTCCATGCACCGCTCCAGCTCAGACATGGTGGCCGGCTGGGTCTCTGGGAGGAGAGAGGGTATTAGTGTGTAAATAGTGGCAGGGTGTGGGATTAGGTTCGTGGGAGTGAGGGATAGGCCTGGTGAATATTTTTTTCATCCGCATTATTTTGGTAGGCTATAACTCATTTATGGTTTGGCTTGGCTACTTTTATTTTACACGTATTTGCCCTTTTTTTTTGGACAACATAATGTCTTATGTTGTTTATTAATGTAGCCTATCTGTTTATAAATGGGCATGGTGCCTGTTAAACCCTATAAATGGTATTGACTTTGAAGGGAGCAATGGTCCATGTTTTCAGTGCAGCGTTTCTAAAACACTTCACCGACAGACGTTCCAAACTACTTTTCTTCCACCAAATTGTGTTTGTTCAAAAAAGTTTTAGCAACATAGGACTAACGAAAACGGTCCACCGAAAAGTCTTGAAGACACGAAACTTAAAAAATAATAATAATAATAATAAGATCAGGCGCAGTTCTTATAACGGCATGCGGAAATGACAAGGATCTGAAACACCTGAAATACAAATATAATTGGAGTGTAAAACATGTGTAATACATACCGAGCAGAATGCGGGCGGTGGTTGTGCCTCAGGGAGCAGCGGGCGGTGAGCTGAGCTCCAGCCTCAGCCTCTTATAGCCGCGCCCAGCGCGGGGGAGGATGAGGAAACGTATTCCTGAAATTCTTGACATACCCTTACCCATACCCTTAAAGCACTAAACAATATTTTTTCTAAGACGATTTTATTCACCAACGATAATCTTTACCAACGTTAGCCTACACAAAACATAACACAACCAATCCGTCTTTATCATCCCATATCTGGAAATGTGTATTGGCAAACCTCTAGGGATTGGAACTCATAAGTAGTCTATTTAGTTTAATATGGGTAAATAACATTAGTCTCTAGCCTATGACCTGGGGTGCCGTTTTAAATATTGTCAGACTACCACTAAGATTAAAATAAGATCATGCATTGACCAGCTTGGCCTGTACTCTGCATAAACCAGTCAAACAATGGTACACTGTCTTTCAGATTCTTTTAATTGAAAAATGTGTTTACAAAAAAAAAGTTTTGAAGAATTGTACGAAAATGATGTTGGAAACATGGCCCAACATAATCATCTGATGGGCTCAGAGGATTACGCTCCACACCTTCTTTCTTTCTTTTGTCACAACTCTTCAACTAGCTGATGGGGGCTCCATTCCATTGTGACCACGGCCCCATTGCAATCGTCAACTTACATTTAAATTTTTTACAAAAAAATCAGACAGACCAACAATGGCTCCATCACGGTTGAAGACCTTGGGTAATGGACATGTTTTATATTCAGCAACAGCTGTGGCAAAAAACATCAAGACTAATTGAAATCTTAGTGAGTAACGCTCTGGAACGGGGCTTCTGAGCACTTGGAATGCTAACTTCACACAGCGGCTCCTAGTTCTTTCTCTTGCCCTTGCTTGTAGCCTTGGCCGGGGTTACCGCGGGAACCACCCCCTGGTAGAGCGCTGAGGACACCTTGTTGATGTAGTAGAGCGCGAAGAGTGAGAAGATCAGGCTGGACAGGAAAAGAAAGACCCCATATAAGCCTTAAACCAACATGATGCTTCAAGGTAGCGTGAAGGAGCTTTGTTCAGTCAGGATGTGTGTCACAGCGCCACCCTACTCACCACGTTGTCACACACACACGGTGGACCAGCCCCGAGGCAAACAACGACAGGCACAGGCACACCAGGACTGGAAGAGAGAAAGAGGAGCACACAATGTGAACAAGGCCTGGTCTCCACGCCCGTGTCTCCTCCTTCACCTCTGAAGGACACCTGATGTCTGTCTGGTGGCTGGCATGACGTGAAAGGAGAGTAGCCAACGCTATTGGAACGATTAGCAGTCTAGAAATAGGTGTTCATCTAATTATGTTTATACAGAAGTTGGAAATATGATTCAAACATAACAAGAGATAAATAGGAAAATAGTCCAAACTATCAGGAACACTTGTTTAAGTTGCATGGAATATATGATGTTTTTCTCCTCACCAACTTCACCAAGGAGTTAAAATAAAAAAGCACCTCTATATCAACTCCAGCATACAAACATACAAACCAACTTACTCTCTGGGAATATCTTGGCTTGAAACCCCTTTCCAAAGACCACATTTTCCAGGTTATTGAATGCCTGCATAACAAATTAAGGAATGCAACAGTTTCTCAAGGCAAATATGTAATGATGATGATCCAGAGTGAGAGCCCCCCGGCGGCGGGACGCAGCGCTCAGAAGAGGATACGGTGAGGGAGCAGATGAAGAGCACAGAACCCAGGAAACCGCCGACGATGGTGAGCCACTCGGTGGAACCCAGCTGCTTACTGAACATCTGCATGCCAGCAAACACCAGCACCGACAGCAGGCTGGACAGCACCAAGGACGTCCCGGTGTTCACCGCTGCAGACAGTGGACGTTATGAGGCGCGGTAATAGCAGATGTGCAGCATGGAATACAACATAGACAATTACAGAAACATAGACCGAATGCATCATGCATTAATTACACCAAGCGCCCCTGAGTTGTTGGCGCAGGGTGTGTGCAGTGTGCACCCTTTCCCCTTTAGGCCACGTCAGTGAACACATACACGTCCCCCGTCACACGGGTTAGCATGATGGGCACTACAAGGTACCAAGAACGGTCGAGTTACACGAGAATAAACCAAAATATGTGCATCGATTTTATCTGGGGAGCAATAAAGTGAGTCCGCTCGGGTTAGGGTTAGGGTTCGCGTCCCGCTGAGCGTAGGGAGCCGCGGTGTCGCGGGGCAGCGGCCGTAGAGCTACCGGTTAGCCACTTAGCTTCTGACACTAACTCTTGTTCTTGATCGTGCATTGTAATTGCCGCCTTAACAAATAGCTGCCATACAATACATACCCATTGCAAATGATGAACTAAGGTGAAGAATTTTAAAGGTGTTTGAATGTGTTGAGGAATGTATCCATACGACGGTAGGAAACAGGAACCTAGGAGGGCTGGACTTCCGGACCGACCTACATGTGACACACGTGGGCGGGGCTAAGGCGGGGCTAAGGCGGGGCTAAGGCGGGGCTAAGGCGGGGCTACACCCAGTTACATCGCTATGTTCATTCATCCTGGTTCAAATAAGGTTATAAGTCACAATAAAAAATAAGTCACATATGTACGTGACTTATTTGGTCGATGTTTAAGCAGAGTATTACTGCTAAAACATGTGCCTGGGTAAATAAAGACTAAACTAACATAAAGCAGCATGGTTTACAAAGAGGCGCCCACCCAGATAATAGATTATAGGTTATGCTCTTACACTTCAGTAGAAATAAAAAAGACTGAGAACGTCATTGAAAGCAATCAATACAAAACTTTATTTCAGGTGACACCAGATTCGTTGTATATATTTATTTAAAAAAAATTGACAGCTATGTTTGTCAAAAGAGAATACAAATAACTCCTCAATATATAAAATAGGCTTTAGTGACAATACACAAAACTACACTAAGTCCCAAAAGTCCCGAAATGTCCTCAGCATATACATACTACATTTTACCCCAGTAAAAGTATCTGTCTTCAACATCCTAGTTGCCTTCCCATGGCTAACTAAATGTGCATCCACAGTGAGATAGCTGCTGGCTAATGGGTGCATCATGTTCAACTGTGTCATACCATGTGGTCATGTGTTAAATAACTGTTATAGTGGCTTCTTCTTCATTCCAAACACTGCGATGAACAGCATTACCTCCACTAATGCAGGAAGCACGCTGTGGACAAATGGAGAGAGATTGAGTTCATTATGCAACGGTGATAGCAATAAAACCAGTGTTTTATATTTATTATTTTCAATATTGTACAGCCCTGTGTAGGGTAAAGCACATGTAATACAGTACATCTGATATACTGGCATAACCTGATTGCACTCTACAAATTAAATCAAGTAGGTCTTGCTCCTGGACTCCATTTTGGTTACTAACATAGGTGATATCAGGTCAAGCACTAACATGTTCATTTTGACTTATATTTTGACTTATTGTGTTAACCTATGCGCAGGGCCGGCCCAAGCCTTTAAGGGCCCCTAAGCAGAATTAGCTTCTTCCTTTCGGGCCCCCCTTCCCACCACCGCGGAGTCATCTGTGCTTGATGATTATTGACACCAACGGCACACCATGTCACGTTATAAACTGCATTCATACAGGAATGGATTGTGAACTACTGTCCCCCTGGGCAAAGCAACATAAAGACCCCCCTCCTCCAATTTGTGCAAAAGTGGGTGTAAATGGGGGAGTGGGTGGGGCTGGGGGTTGTCCCCCAGAAATGTTGAGTTTGGTAGATGTGATTTCCTGTATTCTGGTGAATCCTGGGGATGGCCAGCTGGAGATGGGCAGTACCTTGGTTAGTTCAGATTCACAGCCTATAACCTGACCTGCAGGGCCTGCACAAGCTAACTAATACAGCACTGGCTTTAGCTGCTCCCGAACCATAAGTCTACTTTAAAGGCCTGGCCTATATTTTGATCCATATTTGATGAGATACATTCAGGGTTCCACACAGACGTTGTGGCATAAGCAGAAGTTCATGATTTAGAGGGCTTTTAGATATGTCACAGCACATAGCGTGTGATATTTGCCTGAGGGTCCCCATTCAGACCTCAATCCATAACCCATTTTGTATGATTAAGGAAGCCCTATAAAGACATTGATCTGGGCCCATTGAGAGGGTCATCCACCCCTGTATTAATATAGTTGTTAGTTACCCCAAACAGTGTCTTTATAACCACAGAGGGTACTGAAATCACACATCTATTTTAAACTCTGATATTTGAAGCCTAACACAGGTTGGTTTACTGAACTCCTGCCCCCTGGTGGTCAGGGGGCCCCAAGCAGCTGCTTAGTCCGCTTATGTCTGGGCCGGCCCTGCCTGTACTGGTTAACACAAGGTGCCTGTAAGAGTTGTAGTTCTAAATATATAGATGTGTGTGTTTGACTTCTGGGTTATGGTTATGTTTACATAAGGTTGGGAAACGTTAATATTTGAGTAGGGAGCATCAGAGATGGTGTGGTTGGTGTGGTGAAAAGATAAGAAAGCAACACACAAAACACACACCGACCTGCAGACGGCAAACACAACCCAATATGTCCAGCATTCCCACTGTTGAAAGACAAAGAATGACAGGGAGACGGACGCACAGCAGTGGGCGGCCAGGGCTGGAGGAAGGCTGTTAGGGAAGAAGAAGCCTGAAGGACATCTGTACTGACCTGCAGATGGCTAGGATCCACCAGTAGATGTCAGAGTCCCATTGCTCAAACAGAAAGAATAGCAGGGCCACAGATGCACTGGCATGGGCTGCTGTGGCTATGGACGGCATTCTAGTCATGGAATTATAACACTGGCCAGCACCGTTTCACTCTGCAGGTCTTATTGAAAAATTGGCATTCGAAAACTACTTATGCTGGACATTTTTTATCTATCCTTAATTAGCATGTTTTGCGGTCAATACTCCCAGATGGCAGCCAGGCTGCAGCCATCCGAGCTGGGGAAGCTGCTGGTGAAGGATACACAGAAGCCCCTGGCTGCAGCTGAACATGGACACCCCGGAGAAGAAGCCTCCATACTCGATCACAAACAGGCCCAAGGTGACCGACAGCCCAACTACCAAGCTGGCAAGAGAAGATAGATGTTAAATGTGGCATTTTATAGTACTGTATGCATGTGTTTCTTTATTAATGTGAATGTGTGTAGATACATCACATTATGTTCTTACTTGGCATCTTCTTTGTCGTATTGTTCCTGACTGAAATCCAAAGGTAAGCTTGCCTTGACATTGTTGTCCTTTGAAAAAAATGTAAATGAAGTATGAGCGTGGCGTTATGGCACTATAGGAATACACCGTCCTAGCATAGACAGGCCAGGGTTAGTGGGAAGCACCTGCAGATTGAACCTGATTAAAGGGTCATGGCTGGACGCTAGGGTACACAACACCAAGAGAGATATTCAGATTTGAAAATGATTAGATGACAATATTATATATATATATATAAAGAAGGGAAAATTATTATTACCCTTGACCAGAAGATGGTGATGACGATGACCAGGTGGGCGGTGGTGGTGAGGAACCTGGCGGGGACCAGGCTGCTGATCACCGCCATAGCTGCAGCGGAGAGCGCCTTCTAGGGGCTAGAGTTCACTCATATAGTGTAGTAGTACTTGTAGTACTGAGTAGTACTTGTAGTACTGAGTAGTAGTAGTAGTACTGAGTAGTAGTAGTAGTAGTAGTAGTAGTAGTAGTAGTAGTAGTAGTAGTAGTAGTAGTAGTAGTAGTAGTAGTAGTAGAATCACGATGTGCTACGAGGTGGAGAGTAGAGAGGGTTGCTACAACAACTTGACGTGAGGCGCAACCCCAATTATGAACCGACTGAACTTGGTCTGACTTGATCCGTGCAGAAGGTTCCGGACACGGACCACTAGTGCGGTGACACTGCCTGGGCTATGCTGCCCTCCGATGGAGAAATGTTCACCGGGCTAGAGACAATGCAATTTATTTGAGCCAGGTGGTTATTTACACTCTGACATACACTCCAACAGTTGTGTTTCTAATGATGAAGTGATGCAGACAATCTAAAATTGGAATCAATGAAGGAAATCTTCCGAATTTGGGCAATAGTTTGGTAGCAGGCCTATGAGATCCAGAATAATCCACTGCGGCCGGGTGGGAGGCAGACGCCTCCGAGCCCTCCCTCTCCCTCACTACAAATCTGCGCGAATGATCGGACCCACGGCGCCGGCGTCTCCTCCACACCGAGGACATCAGTGCGCACAGCGCGTTTCAGCTATCCTTAGAATTAAGATCCTCATTAGGTATAACTGTGTAGACATGGGCTCGTTCCACCTCGTGTAATACCTATTATTTTGCTCCAGGCCTTCACCGTGCACAGAAACGGATTCTGTCTATTGCCGAAAGAAGCACAATATTGGATTTTTTTCAAGGCATGGCAGAAGAGAAACTACAAACCTTTACCTCGATAATGGACGCGTTGGTTCGCATCACTGTGAGTGTGACGCACATTGTGCATTTTATCCTCGCAATGTCATTTCATTTTTATAGGCCTGCACAAAATATGTTGAATGTCCCTCAATATCCCGTTTTGGGAGACTCGAAGAGAATATCCTTAATATCTTCATTTAGGATAAGTCTGCTTAAAAAAACGCAATCATATATTTCAAATAATGATTGAAAAACGTGTTTAAATATCCCCCTCCTCTTCCCTCATCTCCATCCATAAACATTGTTACAGCCTTCGTGTATATTGCCAAATATCATCGAATAGCCCGAATAGTCTTACATGTTAACACGATTTTTCTGTGATGATTTGACCCATTAAAATGAAATACAAGGTTGATTAGTGGAAAGATTTAAGTAGCGGAAACGGAATGCAATGCTGGTGCCTAATGTTGGCGAATAGGCTGCTGGACAGGTGCTCACCGCGCTGTGAGTCATTTGGATCGCACGCACTCAGCAGACTGTTATTTTAGATGTGTTTAACTGGCACCCTGCGAAGCAGGCCTACTGGAGAAAGACCAGGGTGGTGATGTGCGTTGCCATAGAAACGGAATGCAGCTCCCGCATCGTCTGACGTGTTGGCCTATGTCAGATATTTTATATTTATTCAATATATTCTAGTAGCTATGATATGACATGATGATATATATATAAATAGTATATAATTATCCGCTTGTCTCCTCTCCTCTCTCCCCCCCAAACTTCTTTCCTCCTCTCTCCTCCTCCTTCTCCCCATACCCCTCTCATCTCCTCCTCTCCTCTCTCCACTTCTCCCCCCTCTCCTCCTCTCCTCCCCCCTCTCCTCCCCACTCCTCCTCTCCTCCCCTCTCCTCCATTGTTTGCTCTTTTATCCCATCCTCTGCTCCCCACATGACTAACACCGTTTGAAATCCATCTTTCAGACGCACACACACACACACACACACACACACACACAAACACACACAACTCAATCTTACCCCGATCGAACCTAATCACCACAAACACACACGCACATTCACACACACTTTGTTGTAATATGTATATCAGTGCGTGAGGGACTGACAGCAGTAGACTTATGTCCATGCTCATTAGTTTGTAATGGACAGAAAATGTGTGTGCATGTATGTGTGTTTGTGGGTGTGTGTGTGCTTGCGTGCGTGTGCGTGTGTGAGTGAGAGAGAGACAGAGAGAGACAGAGACGGATAGAGAAAGAGAGAGGGAGAGATGTGATCCATCATCTGGTTTCTAGGCAGTGGATAGTGGATGTGTCAGGTTTGTTGTGGGAGTGTGTGTTGTGGTTCTTAATTTCACACTAATGATTGGCTCCAGAGCAGGGATGTGGGAGGGAGGCGAAAGAGAGAGATGGTAGGAGGAGGGAGGGAGGGAGGAAGGCGGAGGGAGGGACGGAGAGAGAGAGAGAGAGAGAAAGAAGAATTCCAACAAGGCGGAATCTTCTGCACTGAGAACAAAGACAGAAAATAATAATACAAAATACAAACACTAATAAAATGAAATGAAACATAATCGACTTATACAAAAACACGAGTCACAAAGGCCCAATAATACTTGCGAACAGCAAACCTGGCAACCGCCGCAGGCTGTCAATGAGCCTGTGTTTCAGCGAGCGGCGTTCACACACGCGTACACACTCGTTTAGTCTCCTGAAACGGACGCGTTGCCAGTGCAAAAGGACTTTTTACTAATGGGATCCAAACCGGGAGCACCACACTTAAGTGCGTTAGTGGTGTTCCCATGCAACACCACTCTCACCTTGTCTGCACGCAAGACAGCTGCCTCCGCACAAAACACAGCTAAACTGGCAACCTCCCAAGCCTCCGCCACCACGACCAGGGAAAAAAAAAATTAAAATCCACCGGCAAATCGTCCAGTTTACTACTCGCTGCGCACTTTCATCCAGCGCGTGTGTGACTCAAAAAAGTGCCGTTTTTTTTTCCGCCTCATCCATCAGCAGGGTAGAGGGCCCCGGCCTTTTAATCACCGGTACCTGCAGCTAGCCGGCCGGAACCCCCAGGCTTCGGACCATGACCCCTTTGGCTCAGAGTCAAACGCATTAACCGTCAGACCCTCTAGTCTCCGGGATTTCAAAGAAGAAGATAGCGCATCGTCCTTCAGGGTGCCCTCACGCTGCCTCCTGACCAAAGCCGGGGGGGGGGGGGGGGGGCCCAGGACCAAACCAGCAACCAAACCCCTGATCTAAGACGGAGAAGTCTTTAGAAGGGGTGGATTTGAGCGGTATTATTATGATTTGTATGTGCGTCGATTTTTTCTTTAGAAGATACACCGGGCTTTTACTATCAGACACGTGTGAGCTATGATATCCGATGGGTCATACAATAGCCGGCCATGTGCGCCACATGGGCGATGGGATATCCATTCATTGTTAGGAATAACATCTGGTAGTGCTTCCCTGTTGGTGAGAACTATGCTTCTCAGTTATCGGTGTAGGAGGATGCTTCAAATTGATGTCACACCACCTGCGGAATCGCCCCGCATATCCTCCACTCACATTGGAGTTATTAATCCTTCATTTAAAGATTTAGAGATAATTGTAACGATTATTTAAATGGTAAAAAATATTTAAAGATAAGTTAAGTTGACTTAATGATCAACAACCGAACCACGAGAGCCAAGTACATAAATCATCATGTTTTTAGGTTACTCCAAATCTTTAAGAAATACAAAAGGGCCAATTCTGTTATTTATTAACATAGTGAAATGATAGTCTTCTAGTCGGTGATATGAGATTGACACTACAAACAGACATTTGCTATGTTACATTAATGGAAAACAACGACACACACAAACACATTCACCTCTGGAAATAGCAAATACATCACTACATCCTCAGGCTAAATCAGACAAACGCAGTACCACGCCGTTTATACATGGATAACAATTATGTAGTGGCTAATGCAACCGCAGTAGTTTATTGCAACAAAACAGTTCATTGCCACCTGGCTACCGGGCGCGGACAACCATGTTTGGGACCAGGAAACCAGGACTGAAAGGCGAGGGGCATTCATCACACCAGGCAACGAGGACAGCCAGTTGTGTCATGTTATGATGTTCAATGGATTTCCAGCGCAAATCTCATTTCCTTGTACAGGGAACATTGACAAATCATCACGTTCCACAACGCTGAGTCCCGCCCTCACGTCCCCCTCCGGCCAATAGACTTCACCGATCCATGACTGTGATTGAGTAATTGGGACTTAAGTAATTGAGTCAAACACATACAGGTAACAAAAGGGTTGATGCATGAGTTGCGCATGGACGGGTCAAGGTTGCCTGCTGACGACGGGGTTTGAATCCAAAAACTAGGCGACCCTTGACCCGTATCCATCAAACTATACTTCAAGTCAAAGTATTAATTTAGTCTCTCTCTCTCTCTCTCTCTCTCTCTCTCTCTCTCTCTCTCTCTCTCTCTCTCTCTCTCTCTC
>JAOPUD010000009.1:1662353-1674109 GCA_027122715.1 Trisopterus minutus
GCGCGTGAGGGGAGTAGCTGGCCACTGAGCTGTCAGAATGAGCAGTGAACCCCCCCCCCCAAAAGAGACTCTGCAGCTATAAAAAAGAGTGGGAACAAAAAAAAGGTTGTGGCTTAAACCTGTTAGCAATGACGGATAACAACAGAGACACACACAGACAAGACAATAGTAAGAAACAACAGAAACAGGTCAGGATAGCAACACCAATAAAATGTATGAAGGAACTTCGCCTCGACTACGCTTATGGGCTGCATATCTCTGACTATAATTTTGAATTGGTTATTTTGGAAACAGAAAGGTGTTGCAACGTTTTGAATGATGCATTTAAGAATTCTATATTAAGAGTCGACTTTAGCACGAGTCGTGAATTGATCGTTGAGACACATTTTTAACATCCCTAGTATGTGTGCCACCTGTGTCCTTATCTCCCATTCTGTTGGGTCCCATCTTTCCTCCAGGTGCACAAAGTATTCCCCCTTGGGGCTGCAGCCCAGGAGGGCTCCATGCGGGTGGGTTACCAGGTCCTGTCCATCAACGGCACAACCCTCTGTGGCTTGGGACACTGGGAGGCCACACGCACCCTGAGGAAGGCCAAAAGCCGGGGGATGGGGGTGGTGGTCCTGAAGAGAAGAGGGGTCCTCGCTCCCTCTACAGGAAGAGATGGGGTGGATGATCTAGACGGAGCTCTGAGTCAATCCAGAGACCTAGGTAAGGGTTTATCATGGACATCAGCTCTTACCAGAGGTGATTCACTTGACATGACTTCACCAGGGAAAATGTAAACTCTTGCTCTGTAGACCTAACCTGTGATAGGTGTTTAATTTGGCTGTGTGTGCATCTGATTTTCTTCCAGGTCAGCGTGTGTGTGTTCAGTTGGAGAAGCAGAGCAGGGACCTGGGCTTCAGTCTGGAAGGCGGAGTGGGCTCCAGCCTGGGGGACAAGCCGCTCAGCATACAGAAGGTCTTTCAGGGTGAGTCATCATCACAGTCTCCATATTTCCCTGTACTATCCCCTTAGAATCCCTCACAGAGACACCATGCGGCCATCGGTTGTTTGTTTGGTGGTGGAAAGTAGAACATTCTAAAATAGCTCTTCACATTATTAACTCTGTAATGTGTCATTGCAGTCCATGATATGCAAGTTCAAGTGAATGCCACTCAATGTTACAAATTTCTGAAACTTTCATGTTTATTATTTAATCAATGTATTTAATGGAATAATCCATGCTTAAACACTATGATAAACTACAGAAAATGAGTTCTCTAGATGCAGAATACTACAAAGGTAGTGCTGTACTAATTGGTCAAATATGAACTGGGGTGCATTGTACTTTATCAATATACAATCAAGGCCATAATTTAACTTTAATTAGGGTGACCAGATTTCCTGAAACTAAACCGGGACACTTTGCGAGTGACCGTAGTGTGCGTGCACGTGAGGTCATAGATGCTGATATTAGGCTCAATTTCCACACATAGGACCAGTGGCGGCTGGTGATTAAATTTGTAGATGGGGCGCAGTCAAGGAAGGGGGGTCTGGGGGTCCTTCCCCCGAAAATATTGATTTGGTAGATGTGATTTCCTGTATTCTGCATTTTGGGGATCGTCGCTACCTAAAAAATCATTCAGATTCATAGCCTAAATTCTGACTTGCTGGGTCTGGACAAGCTTACACTGCATACGATACAGACCTACTTAATGGCATTCCACCTGCCATTGCTATTTGTCCTATGGGTGTTATACTGATATTGAGGCAAATCATGATCACTGTCCTATGTGACTACTGCTCACAACAAAGACTAATGGGGAACAAATAATCATCCATTTTTGGTAGGCCTATTTACACATTTATCAGAGAATATGAAAAGACATTGAATGAGTTTCGTGTAGGAGTGTATTTCTATATTTTGATGAATGAGCCTGAAGATTCAGAAAGTTTTTAAACCAAGCATAGTAGTGTGTGTGTGTGTGTGTGTGTGTGTGTGTGTGTGTGTGAGTGACGTCAACCTCATAGAGCTCCGAAAATATGACCTCAACACAGACACAAGCGCTCTTCAGAGTAGCCTACACATATTTTTTTGAGGAGTGAATTTGCTCCAAAATCTATTAGTTTGCTGACAGCCTGCTGCTGTGGAATTGCAGACAGGTGTCATCAGAATTGAAAATTGGCCTGCGTAACAAGCAACAGCTTTAAGGTGGGACGGTCATGCAGCTCCTCCTGTCAGTCCAAGTGCTGTTCAATATGGAAAAGATCAGCTCAACGGGAGCATTTGTGACAGGGAGACACACAGAGAACTGACAAATTAGACATATATTTTTGTATGTTATATCATATATATTATTATATTTTTGTACGGAATCTCTCTCTGCATCTGCCCTCACACATTGTTGAAATCATATGCTCGATGCATATCTGGATGCATGTTTTTAGTTAATGATCGGGCTGTAATAAGACCATGTTGGCTATGTAATCGCAGACAAAAGGGGACATTTCATAGTGGATAGAGGAAACCGGGACATTTTAGCATCCCGACAGGTGTTTGCTGGGACTCGGGACTCGCAATCCAAAATCAGGACCCTAACTTTAATGTCAAGTCATCTAGATGGATCTTTTTATTAAATGATTTGATTTCTAAATGTAGACTAGCTGTAATTTTGAATCTTGTAATCAAGTATATGAGGGAAAATCTCTAACTAACTTGCCATTTGACTTATGTAACAGAGTTAGAAATAGGGTTAGTGTTATTTTATATGATTTTCGCCATAATAAAGTCTTTGTTGTAATGATGTGATTTGGAGCCACCGGTGGACAGTTTGTGAACTGCAGATCTGCGTTTTGTCCCCGTGATTTTGCCGTACCCGATCAGACATGCTGCATGCTCTGCATCGGGTAGGTACATTGTATATAAGTTCTCTTTATGAAATTTGTTTCAGTTGAAAACTTTGACATACTACACATATAAGTACTGACAGAAAGTTTATGTTAAGTCAATGTTTTTTTCCTGAAGGCATGTTTTGGATTTATTTTCGAAGGAATAAATCCAATATAATTCCGAGACGTGTCTCAATCCCTGGCTGCCTTACAACCGTTACACTTAGTACTAATGAATGCTTTTGACCTGCTCCCATTGTGTTTTAAGGGGGTCCAGCTAGTCAGGTGCTTCCTGGGGACGAGGTGGTGGAGATTAACGGAGTGGACACCACAGGAATGAGACGCCTAGAGGTCTGGACCTTCATAAAGAACCTGCCCCCTGGTCCTGTGGACGTCATACTGCGCCGTCCTTTAAAGACATTGCAGTCATAAAGGTGGATGTATCCTGGGGATCACGGGATCTTCACTTTTGCTGACTTTCTGGGCAGCAATGCAAGAGCATCTGCATTAAAGACTGTCACCAGTAACAGGTAGGCTTGGTCCTCCTACCAGCCACTCTTCTGGAAGGAAATAAGAAAGTGAGGCGAAGGAGAAGGAACGATGAAGGAAGGCATATTGTCAACAACGAAGCACTGAAGAAAAAGCCTCTTAGCCTATGGATCACTGTTACAAAGGATGTAATATATTGTGAATAGAAGACAAAGTATGTTTAAAACTATTGTGTTTGCTTAATAAATCCTAAATTAAACAAACATTGTTGCTGCTTGTGTTAAATTACAACTATAAAACTTAAATACAATAGGGGTGTATTATTTAAGAATATACAGCAATATATCAAGCAATAATTCACCATCATTTATTCACCGTTAATATGTATTATTTACTTAACACAACTTTTAAAAGTTTAATTTGAGACAGTAAAATATTAACTATTGATCTGAGTGATCTCGGACCTACTATGCTATAGCACAACTTCTGGGGGAGACAGCCCAGAAGTTCTGCCTTACATGTATTTAAACAGGAATTACCTTTAATAAAAGTACATTCAGAAATCAAGTGCAAATTAAATTTGGTTTAAATAAAAGGTTTAAATAAAATTGGATTATATCAAATCCAGTCAGTGAAATCAAAGCATCCCGTTTTGGTTGTGGTCATGAGAAACCTGAGGCCTTTAGCAAAGCGTTGACCTGTAGCTCAGAGCCTCGCTGAACCAACCCTAAGCCCTAGCTCTGTCCTGAGTTATTCTAACATGTAACATGGTGGGATCTTTCCATGGTGTGTAAACATTTATCCATTCTAAAAGGGAAGGGTTACAACATTGTCAACATAGTATTCAAAGATAATTTCAAAACAACTATGTTTTGAATTTTAGTCTAAGTCTAGTTTTGTCCGTTATCATGTCACTTATGACACATGATTACATGACTGTTATCAGCAGGTCTCTGTTTCCTATTACCATTTAACACTTACATAATCATGAATGGACCATAGTTCAGTGTAATGAGATGGTGACATTTCATTATTGATTATCTTCAAGTAGATACAGAACTGTGCTATGTTTTACAATTTTTAAGTACTTGAATGTTTTTCTTTTAAGGTTTTTTAAGATTTAAAGGTATGTCAAAGAAGGATGTCCTGAATAGACTGGTTTAAAAACGTAACTATATCATTGCATGAAAGAGCAAAAGCTATTACATCATCTTACATAATAATGTCAACATCACCGAGTTGGAGCATGTGATCCCATGTTAATATAATATATTAGATTAAACAGTAAAGTCAACAATGGCTATATACGTCACACTGTACATTTTTGGGCTTTGTACATATGTAATCAGTTATGTTATCATATGTTATATAGGGAGATATGGACGATGCTAACAACTCTGTTCATAAGTTTACACTCTTGGTGTACACAAAAAGGGACTTTTGACAAGGGTCAAAGTCCTTAAGGTTGTCACTATTTGAATATCAACGGGGTGGCTGGGGGGCCTTACTTTTTAGAGAAACAGAATCTCCCGCTTTATGATCTCCAAGTCAATTACAGCTAGATATTAGCACACTATCTCACAAGGGAGATAGTGTGACTGTGTCAGCCAATCATCACCTGTTAGTTATCAAAAGTTATTAAAGCAGCCTAACACTGTCCAACCGTTCCAGGTGGTAAATGTCTGAGTCCAGGTGGAGCAGAGAGTCAGTCCACCCCGAAAGCACTGGCAGAGCACAGTTAACATGACTCTTTGAATTACATTGGGAAGATCGTCGCACTCCACCGCGGATAGAGAGGAAGACTGGCAGGAGGGCCGGCTTCTGGCACCAACAGAGAAGAAAGAAGAGCTCACCACGGAATAACGGCCTAAGAGCCAGGGCTGGATGAGAAACTAGAATTCATCATTATTAAAGAGTCAAGTGACTTACATCTCTGACTTTCCCTGTCAGAGATGAGGAAACTGAGGGTGAAATATGCACTGATACGGGAATGCATGGCAGAGTTCATTGGGACCTTTGTCTTAATGGTAAGTGAATTACTGTAACAGTATCTTGGTTGATTATAGTGATATCTGCCGATCAACGATTTTTATTAATCACATACATTCTTTAGGTTTGTTCTTTTTATAAATTCTTGCCACTTGAAATTATAATTTAGGGTCAAAAGGAATTGTTCTGATCTGTTGCTTGTTTTAATCCGCTCAAATTGTGTATCTTAAACACACATCCATCTTTAAATCTTGTGAAGTGTTTTGAATGCTGGTAAGAACATCATGACTTATAACATGTTTTTGTCCTGCAGGTGAATGTCAAAATAAAATTTGGTCCCATTTAGCCTTGCCAGGGTTGTGTTAACTTTATTATTATACAGCACTCCCTGATCCAGGCCTTGTTATCAAATAATCCTTCTAAATTAACAGCTTTATTGCAGTAATTGTTCCATTACCTTTTTAGATGACTCTTGTTACTCTTCTTAATGTATCCCTTGTTCCACCTCATAAATGTAATGCTTCCTTCTAGCTCTGGGGTTGTACGGAAGTTTAGCATCTGAATTTGTCTATTTATCTTAAATTAGTGACATTAAGGGGTTAATTGGTCTTTTGTATGTACAGTATATATCACGTGTGTGTGTGTGTGTGTGTGTGTGTGTGTGTGTGTGTGTGTGTGTGTGTTTGCTGTGTGTGTATTTGTTCATAAAGTGATCTTTGCAACTAGTCACTTTCTGCCAGAAGCAGGTGTTCTGTAACCAGAATAGCCTTTTGCATTAACCTCTAGAGTTGTGTCCCAGAACTACTCTTACCCAACTTAACTGCCCCTGGCCCCATCTTTATCTTTTCTCCTGGTTCCTCCTGGGTGGCAGATGTTTGGCTGTTCGGCGGCAGCACAGGTCAAGACTAGCAGAGAGACCAGAGGCCAGTTCCTCTCAGTCAACATGGCCTTTTCTGTTGGGGTGATGTCAGCAATGTACCTCACCATGGGCGTCACTGGTAAACCTGAATCAAAAATTTCTCTTTGAGTTGACTGCTGACTGCATGTCTCTTTAGTAGAGATGCGCAGATGGGCTATTATTTCATCCGCAACCGCATCACAAAACGCATCATCCGTCCGCCATCCATCCGTACCAACGTTTGAGATGAATATTCAATACCGTACCTGCCCGATGGTTGTTTTTAGGTCTTGATTAAAATTTGACTATTTCAAAGTGTGCTCAGATGTAGGTAATGATATTTAACAAAGTGTATATATTTTCCATTTTTTGGTTAAACCGCCACCAGCCCGAATTTAATAAAAATATTATTTTTTGACACGTCAGCCGCTCTATCCGCAGTTTAGCCGCGGAGTCTGCGGCTGTGGCTGCCAACTGTGCATCTCTACTCTGTATGAGCCATTAGATACAAGACCGCTATCTCTTCTGTGATTGGTTCGTTAAATCCATCTTGCCTGTCAATCACAGGTGCATTATAAGGAACACTTCTCAATGGAGAAATGTTTTTTCTTTGGTTGTTTAGTCTCTATCTTTTCCACAGATTTCTGCTCTATTTTCAACTGCTAAATCTTACCTACTGAACCGAAAAATGCATAACAAAATCCTCTAATGGTATAATTATCAATTACAGTTTAATGATTCAAACATGAAATGTTTTGTTAATAATAGTAATGTATTATTGCTAACAGCCAACAATGATTAACTGGTGCTTCAACCATTAATGTTCCAAAAACTAGACATTGCATAGTATAATCCTACTCATTATGCTGGCTCACTCTGTGAGATGTAGTTATGCCATTAGTCCATCAGTGCTGGCTCTGCTGCCAAAGCCATTATAGATATGATGTGAGAGTGCCAGTTTTCCTCCTTTGTCTCAAGGATTGCGATGTTATGTAATTGCCACACTTCAACTATGTTGTTACTTACTATAGATAGTCATAGTTATAATGACTTAAGTTACACATGTGTCTTTTGGACTCAATAATTGTGAAAAACACTGTTCATAAAGCTGTGTCTTATAACCCCTGTGGCCAGATGAACTGAGTCTGTTTGGGAACCAACTCTGTCTCCTGTCTGTATCCGTATGTCTCTCGCTCTCCTCTGCTGTATAGGTGCTCACCTGAATCCTGCTGTGAGCCTCAGCTTTTGTGTGTTGCGCAAGGTTTCCTGGACCCGGCTGCTTCCCTACTCTCTCTCCCAGGTGATGGGTGCCTATGTGGCATCTTGCCTTGTCTTTCTGGTCTACTATGGTGGGTTTCATGTAAATATTACTGTACACAATTTTGCAAAGGAAAACATAAATAAATGCACAACAAATTAACAATATTTGAATGTAGGGGGGAGGAAGATGCGCTTATCTTAACCGAAAGCCTGCTCCCGAAAAGGTTTGGTTGACAGCATAAGTTGATACAGCGATGCTAAAAGAGAGAGACTTTCGTGTCCCGGCTAACCCAGGCTTTGAGCGCAACATGCCTCGCTAAGCCACTAGTCGAGGTTCGTAGTACCCACTGGTCTAGAAAGATTCTCCTGAATCAAATGCAGCCCTCCATGAGTCAATTCAACCAGAAAATGTTTCTCTATAAATCACTTGTGTGGTCCACGCTTGGTGTTTGAATTTCATGTTAATGCTTTTGACCATGATTAAATGTTAATAGCAAAGCCATTTAAGGCTGTATTATTTGTATTACTCAAACATTTTTCAGACGCCATCATGGAGTTTAGTGGAGGTGTGTTGACTGTTTACGGACCCAATGAGACAGCATCCATCTTTGCCACATACCCCTCAGAATATATCTCTCTCGGCAGGAGTTTCCTTGATCAGGTCAGTCTGACATTAGATTGGTGTAGGGTGTAAACATGAGTTATGGTTTTGATAATAAGTAGCATTAGACTTTGCTCTGTCGTCCTCTCAGGTCGTCGGGACGGCCATGCTGTTGCTATGCATTCTGAGTCTGGGGGAGAAGAGGAACACACCGGCGCCTCCCGGACTGATCCCCCCCATCGTGGCGACAATAGTCCTGGGTATCGCCATGTCCATGTCAGCTAATTGTGGCGGTGCAATAAACCCTGCACGAGACCTGGGACCACGCCTCTTCACACTCACAGCGGGCTGGGGCAGCGAGGTCTTCACGTATGTTACAAACAACACACTGCAAACTAACAAGTGTCAAAACAAAGGATCAAGTTAGAGTGTATTTGGGCATGAGTGTGGCTCAGGGCCCTTCGTCCTCTGTTGAATTTACATCTAACACCTTCAATCCTCTCACCCTGACATCAGGTGTTACAATCACTGGTTCTGGGTGCCACTGGTGGCTCCCATGATAGGAGCTGTCATGGGGACTCTGATGTATAAGGTCTTCATTGAATGGCAGCTCCCTGACCCGGACCCCTCCTCGGCCCTGCCCCTCCCTCCCACCCCCACCAACGACTGCAAGGAGCTTCAGGCAGCCATAGGAAACGGAGTAGAGTTAAAGATCTCCCGTTTCTGAGCCCAATTTGAACTGAATATGAAGGCATAAGTCCTTAGGATGGTGAATGGACTGTATTCATATAGCTCTGCTCTAGCCTGGGGCTACTCAAACCACCACTCATTTGCAGTTAGTGTCATAGACGGTTACTTCACAATCATCATAATTTTATATCCTGTAAACATCCATACAATGAAGGCAATGTCAACGATGCAAGTGAACAGCCAGCTTGTCAGCTGCAGTTATGGTCAGGTATCTTGCACTGGGACACCTCAGGAGGAGCATGGGATTGAACTATCAACCTCATTGACAGAAGAAGCTTTAACATGGACTTGTGACTACTAGTGAGACAAGCAAGAAGACAGCAATGCTGTTTTTGAGGATCTACTTCAATAAACGTCAATGAAATGATGTAGATAATAGAAAAGGATTATACGCACAATGCACACACACACACACACACACACACACACACACACACACATACACATACACACACACACACACACATACACACAACACAAACACAGTTTTGTTGTAGTTAACCTAGCTACACAGCATGCTTGTATAACTAATGTTAATATTGTTGGATCAACCCCTTTGTGATACATGTAATGTCAAATAAACAGTTTACTTTGATTTGGGTTTTGATCAGTGTTCTTGGAGGTGTTCCCTCAAAGTCATTGACGAAAGTGGCGCTTAGTTGATTAAGCCCGGTTAGAACTAGCTGCAACTTCCACTTGAGGATAAAGCATTCCATCAACGCAGTTCAGCCGCGCCCTGTTCAGGTTAGTTCAAGCCAGGCTTATCGTGGATTATGCACATTCACGAGATATGTAACCAGCCCATAACCCGGAATGTCAAATCATGGATCAAATGTCCGAAAAGGACCGAGCTGAATATTTTCAAATGGCGAACAGAAGCTTCTTGTGGAGGTCTATGAGCAGTACAAGCATATAATACCTCAAAACGGGAACACCGTAACCATTACTAAAAACAGGGAGGCTGCCTGGCAAAAAAATCACCAATCTGTTGAATGCATAAGTAGTGTTAACGTAACATATTTAAATGTAATATTGACCATGGAATTATAGCCAGGAAGATAGTCTTGAGTTAAACTCAGTCTTGCATCCGGTCATAGGGGGTTAAATCCCAACATAATTAGTAATATAGTAAGAACTATTTGAAAAAACAAAATACTTTTTCATTTCTTTAATATTCTAAATGACAGAATTAATCAAATTAATAAAGGGAATTACAAAATTAAGCCAACACCAAGAATACTGTGATATACTCTGGACGTGAACTTGCACGTTTCACAGGGAAAGTGCTGGACCATTCACCCAACCGCTTATTTAATATTTGGCTATAATGTATCAATTTGTATAAAAATATGTTGAGAAACTAGCCACGGTAACAATAGGTAGCAATTAATTTAATTATTGTATTTGCATCTTTTAATCTTAGACCCTTAGTGAAAATATACACCGTTTGTTTTTCATATATGTACTACATACGACAAAATGGTGAGGACTAGGCTTGGCGGAACCTTCTGATGGTACACTTGTTGACGGCAGATGGACTTTTCTGCAACACCGCTCAAGTTAGCCTGACAGTTAACCTGCTCCTGACCAGGTTAGTTTAGTCAGATAAATTGCCATGGTAACTTAGCAGAGATTCCCTTAAGTCATGTTCATGGAACGCAACTCTAGCTGAAATAAGCCCGGCTTTGCACTTAGCTTGGTTGATGGAACACCCCTCAGGTCTGATAGGATAGAAAACCGTACACATGCATTGTATGTAACTAGTTTCAAGTAGAAAATATCTTCCAATTCAGACTTAATGATGTGATTTTATTTCCTTTTCCAGACCAGTCGTCCTTCATACTGCAAGTTAATTGTAAAGGTGCCCATCCTTTGTTTGTGTAGATCTGGAGCTGGAGCAGGACTTCCACCTCAGCAGAAGAGCCATGCATGGTCTGCAGAGGCTTCTTATTGCTTGCCTCCGGGATGTGTACAAGTTATTCATACACTTTCATTTCAGAATACATCTTTTGATACAATATCTGTCTCTGGAATTTCACTGTATTGTTAGGATTCAAGACAGGGTGGACCCAAACACACGGCACAAATAACCACAGACGAGAGCATAAACAGTTTAACAGTTTATTAATCCACGGTTAATAGATGTGGTCCGAACCGTGGTGGATGAGTTGGCTGGCAGCCGAACCAACAGCCACACCGACGATTCAGTGATGATGGTAACTCTGGCAGTAGAGCAGGGTTGAGGTATTGTCGCGATGGTGATGACTGGTAAAGAAACAGAAGTATTAGGGATGCGCAGAATTGAACATGAGTAAACTAGAACACTATGAATTCAGGGCATGAAAAATCAGGAAGCTGCTCAAGTACAAACTACAATCTGGTGAAGAATGGTTCGAAGGCTGGGGTAGAAATACTGGTGAGCCTGATTGGAGATGACTGTCAGGTGCGGGTGATCAACATGGCTGATAGGGGAACTGAGCTCGAATGCGGAGGCCACACCCCTGCACATGAAACACAGAGAGCGACAAACAAGACCTAGTTTCATCTTGTGTGAAGGAAGTATTTCTGAGTAATTTGTGATAGTACTTCCAGAAGAATTAGTGGCAGGACTTCCTCGAGGGACTCCAGCAGAGAGACTCCCGATGTCTTTGTTTGACCATGTTTTCGTTTGGAGTGGCCTGACGCTGAAAATGACAAGGGCTTAAGGGCACAACAATCAAGTCAATTGTTTACACCTGTGCTGTAAGCTTTTTTTCTTCATTACCCCACAACATTCTTCACGTCTCACGTATAAAGTCCTGTCTGTGGACAGCGGTGCTTGCACACACACATACACACAACACAAACACAGTTTTGTTGTAGTTAACCTAGCTACACAGCATGCTTGTATAACTAATG
>JAOPUD010000009.1:1746565-1761232 GCA_027122715.1 Trisopterus minutus
TGTGTGTGTGTGTGTGTGTGTGTGTGTGTGTGTGTGTGTGTGTGTGTGTGTGTGTGTGTGTGTGTGTGTGTGCTCTGGTATGAAGGGACTCTGTGTCCTCAGTGGGAGATATGCAATGTCCCTTATCGGTCATAAAGGAATTCAAGAAGCTGGCTGTGACTGTGCTTGGAGAGCCTAGAGAGTGGACTGAGGCCGAAGTCTCCACTGTGGGCAACATCGTTGGTGAGAACAAGTTCATTAGTATTTTTCCCTGGGACACGTCCTAATTCAGTGGCTGCAATGGAGCTCTGTGTTCATTACATGTTTTTCTATTTAATACTGTCCTATCTCAGTAAATCTACAATCTGAAACCTGATCCACATTCGGTTTCAAGGGGCATCATGATCCCCCCTTTTTTACTACCCACAACTCTCCCACCCACAACAACTGGGTGAGAGATCGCTGTTGAAATGAAAATAAATGTTTTAAATGTATGTTCCTATTTGTCTCCTAGCGGGCCTGAATGCAGACGAGCTGAGGTCTCTGGAGGCCCCTGTCTTTCCCTACCTATCCAAAGACAGCATTCATCTCATACCTGTAAAGGTGTTCTCTGTGAGTCACTTCTCAGCTCCCAACTGCTTTTCTTCATTCCTTGATTATTGTACTCATTCCTGTTGATTGTTTCCTCCATGGGCCTTGTTCTTGGTTCTAAACACTAGAGCTTGATTCAGGTCAATCAGACCCATTTACCAATCTCTTTGTCCTCCAAGGCCCTGTCCCTCACTCAGCTGAGGTCCCTGGGTGCGGACAACTTCTTCATGGTGACTCCCGCGCAGAGAGAAGCTCTGACCACAGAGCAACGCACTGCCCTGGACGAGGCAGTGATCGGCTCTGGTGCCGAGGCGTCTGACCCTCAGCCTCACGCCGCTGATCCCCAATCAGGTAGGAAGATCATATACAAATTACCCAGAGTTAATGGCACCAATCTCAAACATGTACTGGTGGTTTAAGACTACATTGACCAGAATGCAATGCAATCATCACTTGTAAGTTGCACTTCGTTATGGCCGTTTGGGTGTATATTTGTCATATATCAAATATGACCAATGGAATTATACTGTTCTAAACAGCAGCAGTGTTGTTTTTAAGGTTAGAGATAATGCCAAACACAATTGATCGGCTAGCGGCTGTACAATAACGTTTTATTCAAATAATTTTTAATCCACTGTATTGAATCTTTCAATAGGCACACTGTCCCTTACAATCGAGGGCATTGCAGCATTCATGAAGCCCTTCCTCTTCCTCTTCCTCGGAATGCTGCTGCTTTAGAGCTGGACGCCTAAGATCACACTCACGAGCAGCACTATAACGCACTTACTACTGTGAAGAGGACCACAGATCTTTATACTCTATATTTACAAATAGTTAATCAAATATTTATATATATATATTCAGGATTCAATTGTAACTGAATGGAAGGTAATATTGATGGGTCTATACATATGATGCTGTGAAATGTGGAAAATTAAGACTTTAGGTTAAAGATGGTTATAATAGTGAATAATTATAATAGTTGATTCAATGAAATGTCAGCACCATGATGATGTACACAATTACAGAAAAAAACTACATGACATGTTCAAATAAAACATTTAATCATATTTTGTTGTCAAGGCAGTTAAATAGAAGTGACAGAGAGAGAAAGTCCTGTCTATATAACGTAATTAAGTACATTCCCCAGTGTAAATTGTACATCCAAATTGTTTATCCATGAAAATCTGCTTAAAAACAAAGTTATCTAGTTTAAGGCATGTTGGAGGAATACAAAGAATCACAAAATATACATTGAGTTGGTTTAAGTATTCTCATGGGACAATAAAAATCCCTAAAATACAGCAGACATTTACACGATTAAAACCGACACATAAACACACACGCACGCCTCCATCACCCGCTATGCCAAAGAAACAGTCAATCTGTTAAACATTGTGCACAAACTGTCGCACGGTAGCAATTGCCTATAATGTACAAACTGAATGACAAAAAGTAATTTTTGAAAATCCTCATGAGTAGAGAAACTAAGCTTGATGTCACATTACACTGCTGTCAATGACATTGAGTCACACATTTAACATCACAGTTGGTTTGGGCAGTCATATTGAGGTCGCCTGTGAAGACGGAAATAAAGAACAATCTGGAGGACAAAATCTATCCATCAAACTTCAGAGTGGCTTGCTGGGAGATCCTGAGTGGCCGTTACAATCATGATCACTTGTTTCTCAAATAAAATCGCAGTAGTAATGTCGGTTAAGAGAGTACACAGGGTGTAGACAAGACATGAGGAACAGGACATTTAAAAGGCACTTTTCATTTCCTTGCTTTAACGCACTTTGTTCTAAACCTGCAACCTCACTCTTCTGCCATGGCCCGTTTAACTTTTCTCAGCTGCGTTCTTGGCGTTAATGAAGGCCATCCCGTGAGTTCTGAAATGCGTGTTCAGATCGCTGGCTCTGTCGAAGCTCTTCCCACACACCCTGCAGGGCAGTCTGCCCTCCCCATCCCTCCCCGGCACCGCAGCGCCCTGAGAGGCGGGCGACGGCGGCATCATGAGGTCCTCGTGGCTCCCGCCGGGCCCAGGGGAGGCCGCGGGGGCCAGTCGGTCCCCGGGCCCCTGGTGGAGGTCCGCTGGGGTGTCCCGGACCTTGTGGGTGATGAAGCGGTGGCGCGACAGAGAGGACGCCGACGTGAAGCAGGCACCGCAGTGCAGGCACTGCTGGCCCCCCCCGGCCGCCCCCTCCGTGTGGTGCTGGGGGATGTGCTCCAGGAAGACCCCCTGGTCCTCAGTGGTGAACCCGCAGGGGGTGCAGCGGAAGCCTGACTCGAGGGAGGCAGGGGGGGTGGGCGAGACCGCCGTGGAGAGCCGGGTCCTCTTGGCCGGGCTCGTCCCGCCTGCCGACGCCTCTTCCGGCTCGGGCCTCCGGGGGATCCTCCGGCCCGGGACGCACCCAGAGCCACCGTCCTGCTCAGAGGAGCTGTCGTCCAATCCGCTGGCTCCCTTAAGTCACAGGACAGCAGGATTAGTGGCACATTACAGACTCATGCCTCAGGAAGCTCATAATAGTGATAGAGGATGTGGTACCAGTGAGGAGTCCTGGCTGACAGCAGAGGTGCCGTGTCTCAGCTGAATGTGTCTCTCCAGCATCACCCTGCTGTTGAAGGTCTTCTGACCTTTGGTACAGAGCCTACACATAAACACACACAGACACACACACAATAAAAACTCCTGGGCATCTCAGAAGCATGCCGCTAATGTAAATAAGAAGAATGCAAAAGATGGGCACCCTTTGCTCAGCATGCAAAGGGCCTCACAAGGTCACTGCACACAATGGTTAACAAAGACTTCATCTATAAAAACACACTTATTTTTTTCTATTTATTTGTATGCATACAAATTTATACAAATGTCTACTTCATGACCAATAGTCAAACAGTGACCCTGTGTCAGCTGGAGTACAACGCTATGAGATAAACATGGTCTGGTTCTGGGCTGAGAGTTCTAGTTAGGAGTGGGGGGAGCTGTTATCCCCATGGTTACAACAAGGCCAACATTGTGATACTTTGAGTACTGTGGTTGTGTATGAGAACTATAACCATCACTGTTATGCATGAAATGTGCCACACACCACAACGTTATACTACAAGTATCTAAGAAGCATTACCCTGTCCCCCTTTTTTCCGTTACACTGACACATTGGGTCAGGGTTTGGCTTGCTGATCCTTTAAGTAGACAGAGTGGCTTGGAGGGATTTTCCCCCCGAGAGCTGTTAAGGACTCCTCGACAGAACAACAGAACAGAACAACAGAATAAACTGACCCCTCCTCGTCCAGAGACTGGAGAATGGGTCAGTTTGTTCTGTCATCTTGGAGAGAGGCCACCCATAAGCCCTAGCGTGTGTGTGGGCTACCCACTTGCAATGGAAGCCGCGGTTCATGCCCTTGTGCTTGACCCTGATGTGGCGTCGGAGGCTGGAGGTGGTGGTGAAGGTACCCTCACACTTGGTACATGGAAACTTCTTCAGCATGAACAACACACAAATACATCTGGTTAGCTTTGTAGTCATCAAATGAATACCACCAAGATGGCTACCCCTCTTTAAGGGGGACTCAACAGGGGGAAAAGAACCAGAGATCTAATTTTGACATCATTGGTGATGTCAAAATTAGATGACATCACCAATAATGTCCCCCCTCTCATAACACAGCGATCGAAGTATTTATGCCAACTCGTCTGTCATTTTACAATTATGAAATCATTTAGGTTACTACAAAAATAAGGCCAACTTTTGTTATTATTTCTTTATAAATTTCAGCCAAAATATGGAACATTTTGCATATTCTGCAATATTCCACGGTTTCCAGATTCCATGTCAGGAATTAAGTCAGATAGTATGTAGAGGGAGGCTCTTTTGGGTGTGAGCTGACCTTGCCATGCTGCTGGGCCATGTGGGCGAGGTAGAGCTCCCGCCCTGTGTAGTGCGTCTGGCAGGGCAGGCAGCTCCACGCCGCGGGGGCCCGGGGCCGCTCTCCGTTCACAGCCTTGTACTCGTCCTCCTCGTCCTTCCAGTCCTCCCCATCCGAGCTCTCAGTCTTCACGGGGGCTCGGGGCCGGGAGGCGGGGGCTGGGGGAGGCTCTGCCTTGGCTGTGACCTTATGGGAAGCCTAGAGGTTTGAGTTTGAGGTGGGGGAGGGAGGTGGAGAGGAAGGGCAACTCATGAGGTGAGAGATGATTCTTTGTCACGAGTGCGTGTGCTTTTGGATTTGGACCCGTGTAAAAACCATTGTTGAATAAAATTGGAATTGTATGCAATTTCTGTAAATACTAAAGGAATAAACATGTTATCCAAGCTGGCCGTTACCGCAATGTGGTCCACCAGCGAGGTCCTCTGGGAGTACAGCTTGGGGCACTCTGGGCATTTAAACACGTGCACTGTCTGGTTGGCCAGGTGGCTGTCAAAGTGCACGTAGAGCAGGGACTTCTGGGTAAACACTGTGTCACACATCACACACTTATAGATCAACCTGCGGATGAGAGAAAGAAGAGGTCCCTGTTGAGAACGCCGTAGACAGGAGTCACAAAGGCTAGCCAGGCTGAGCTGTTTGTGTGCGTGTGTACTTGGGCTGGCCCCCAGTGAGGGTGGGGTGCTGGGCTGTGATGTGGCTCAGGATGCTGGGGGAAGACTTGAAGGCCATCGGGCAGCTGGGGCACTTATGGAACATGTCACAGTGAGCCATCTGTATGTGAGACTTGACCGAAATCAGACCCCCGAACACCACCTGGCAGCTGGAACACCTGCGGAGGTGAAAGGACATGGAGACAGAACATAAGCTCACCTGAAACACTCCAGGTCTTTGCTGACCTGCTACGGACCAGCGGTGCTCACCGGTATCCGATGCGTCGGGTGAAGTGCAGGCAGGCCTCCTCCAGGTGGGTCTGGAAGGCCGCCTGGCTGGCCGCTGTGCCGCCGCACTCGGGGCAGACGTGGGGGGGGAGGGCCTTGTGGATGCGCTGGTGAGCACTGGCGATACAGCTGTTGGAGAGCAGGATGGGGGGAGAGCACTCCTTGCACGGCTGGAGGGGTGTGAAGAAGACAGGTTAGCAGCGTGGTCGTATGAGGTGGATACCACCTGCATTGCCGTTAGTAGAGCGAACTCACGCTACTGAACGCCGGGTTGAGCTCCTGGAAGTGAGTGGCCACCTCCTCTTTGCTGCTGAACTGCACGAGGCACTCAGGACACTTGTTGCCGTCGTACTGCACCGCTTCGGCCACTGCCTTCCTGCCGGGGGGGGTCTGCTGCGGCTGGACAGCGGGGGCCGAGGTACTGACGCTGGGGGTGGAAGAAGACAACGGCCCGGCGGAAGAAGTAACTGAGGAAGAGTTGGGGAGAACAAAGAAGGCAGATTTCATAATGACCACAACCCGTATATATTCCCATACTACTCTACAGTATAGGGGTGGGAATCACAGGGTACCTCATGATACGATACACGATACACGATACACGATACACGATACACGATACAACGTTGAATACAAATTACTGTGAAAAGTGCTGGATTTTGGTCTTTATTCATGATCCAAACTGAGGATCGTCTTTGGCAACTTCAGTTCAGGTTTCCTTCATGTGTTGAGTGCCACCTCGAGGAGCAGGGAAATCTGTTTAGAGCACCTTATTTTATTAATTCAAATACGGATATTTGGGTTTTTTTAAGTCTTAAAAAAATATGCATATCGATATTTGGCGCCAGTGTATCGATTGTCGTATTGCACAAGCAAGGGTGACGATAACGGCGTATTGACATTTTGTTCCACCCCTACTACCTACATGATGACCGTATCCAATATCCAAGAGGGTGTGTGTTACTGACCGACGGCTGCGGGCTCCGGCTGTCCGATCATCTGCTCCACGGTGACCGGCTTCATGATCAGGTGGGAGCACTGCATGACCAGCCCGCGCTCCTTGTGCTCGCGGGCGTGCAGCAGCAGGCTGCACTTGTTGAAGAAGGCCAGCCGCTTGGCGCAGTGGTTGCAGGTCACCTCGATGCGCAGCGAGCGGCGGTCGAAGTGCCGCGCCAGGCTGCGCTCCAGGGCAAAGGCGTCGCCACACTCCAGGCAGCGGTAGCCCTGTGGCAGGGGGAGAGCTCTCCCAGGTGGATACGGTGACAGAGGCACACTCATACTCTGTAACTTTCAGTCATGTTCTAAACACAAATTAAACAATTTTCCATCACTTTCCAATTCAAATCAGTAAAAAATTGGAATCTGTTCTTGTAACTAAATTATCTTAATATAAATAATAAGTATTAATCAACTACAAACTAAATGAACATAATCAGAAATCAAATCTAATAATTCTTTATTTTACGATTGAACTTTCAGTGGGTAACCCCTAGGATCTTGGTGTATAATCAAAACTTGCCAGACTTCCAGATTAACTATAAAGGACATGGAAGCCACTGGGGGTTGTTGTTACCTGTGCGGGCAGGGGCAGACCCCACTCGGCAGGCGGGGGAGAGCTGAGGTCCGGCTTGTAGCTTGGCAGCAGGTTCTTGCTGTTGAGTATCTTGTTGAAGGCCTCTACCAGGTTGGACTGGCTCTTGGAGATGATGGCCCCCGTGTTGTTCACAATGGAGGCGGGCCTGCTGCTCCCCTGGGGCGGCTGAAGCGCGGCGGGCGAGGACACTGCCAGCCCGCTGGTCAGAGTCTTATAGCCGAGGCTGCGCAGGTCGGCGCCCGCTGACCTGAACCTTGGAGAGGAGGAGATGGTGGGCAGCGCTGCTGACTTGGTGATGCTGACGGCTGCTGCGGAGACCTTTGCTTTGGTGTCCGCAGAGCCTTTGCTGCTCTTCACCTTGCTGGCGGCCACCAACATGGCCGTGCTGGTGTCCTGGAGCACTGACGCTGCGGCCGGGAGTTCGCCTCCCTTTGCTGTTTTTTTCAGAAACTGTTGGGATGTGTCAGTCTTGGGTTTGCTGGTGAGAGTGGCTGGTGGTGGGAGTGTTGGTGGTGTGGAGACCACTGCTGCCTTAGAAGAGGCTCTGCCTTTCCCCGCTGGGCGGGTCACAGTCCTCGTGATGGTGCCCGTAGGCGTTTTCACCATCTTGATTTTGACTTTAAGCGGGCGGGAAGGGGATGACCCTCTGCCTGTGGCTGCAGTAGTGGTCGGCACAAGAGCTGCAGTGGATGAGTCTGCTGTCAGACTCTCCTTATCCATTTTCTCTTCATATTCAACGTCCATTTTATCCCCATCAGCTTTATTGACAACCCCTGTACGGCTATCCTGACTTAAATCACTGTCCATGGGCTCCACTTTGTCCAGACAGGGCCCTTGGCTGAAGGAGGCAGGTTTAACTGGACTGCTCTTGGGGATCACATAGCCTGTTTGATCGGGCGGTGGGCTCTCGGGAGAGTCTCTGTCATCAATCACATGCTCAGGGTATTCCTCCTCTTGTAAGATGGTGTCCTTTTGGTTAGTGGAGATGTGTGCTTGTGGTAGCTGGGAGACTAAGGGAGGAATACTAGATGTGGACGGCAGCTTCTTGGGACGAAGTTCAGGTTTTAAGGACGTCAGCAAAGAGGAGAGACGAGGAGCACCTGGATGTTTACCAGACTCTTTTTCAGGAGAGCAACGCTGCTTCGGGGATATGGACCCCTGGGGATATTTTGGAGGAGAGGTAATCAGCAGCTCTGGGCTTTCATGAATCACTAGTGGGCTTCCTAAATCAGGCTCTGAATCCTCGTCATCGGACTGAATGATGTGCCTTAACCTCTCTCCTGTACTCTTGGCCTGGGTAGGACCGGAGGCTTGGGTGCTGTGATGATAGCCGGGCTTCTGTTGTAGTTTGTGTTTGAAAAGAGGCGGTGGGTTTTGGTTCAAAGGAAGAAAGCGTGTGGAAGCTAATGAGGTCGGAGGTAGGACGGCAGAGCATTCAGAGATGATTGACGACTGAGGGTAGAGGAGTGGTTTCAGCTTGCTCATGAGGTCGGTTGTATGTTTAAGAGATTCTATTTGAGCTAGTCCCCTCTCATTCTCTTCACTAGGGGGCAATGCAGAATCACTTGACCAGTGGTCTCCATTGGCCTGTTCCTTAGACATGATGCCTGATCCCTCAAAGCCATTGGACTTCTGAGGTCCACTTCTAAGGTCACTGTGTGCTTTCTGGCTCAGCTGGGAAGCAGGAAGAGGCTCACCTAACTTGCCCTCGTGTTTAGAGTCTAATCCACAAATAAAAAAACTGTCTGTGCTATCAACCGAAGGTTTGGTATCGTTTGTGAAGGTGTTATCAAGTTCTCCAGAGGATTCAGGCCTGACTCTATTCTTCACTATTACACTGACTACTGGTGGGTTGCTTTGGGAAGCTGGCGAACACGGAAAGCTAGACGGACTACCGTCCTCTCTTCTGCTTTTCCCCGAGTTGAGCTCCTGCTCTTCGTCCTCTTCTGGACTCGACTGAATGGCTTCCTTTGCATCAACGTCAGGAATGTCAAACGCTGCCAGCAAGTCGTCAAAATCGGGGGTCTTCATATCCCCCATTACCTGCAAAAAGCGTGAGACCTGAAAGTGTACAAACAACTTGCTAAATGCACGCAATAGTAAGTTCAGGTAACTTTTAACATTTCTAATCAAATAAGGCTAAAGTGAAACTAAAATAATAAACAGGATCGTCTCAATCGTACCTATTTGTTAGACGTAGTAATGGGCTATGTAGACACGGCTCAGCGTGTCATGTCAGTCCTGACACCAGTGTTGCCAGATTTCCTGCCCGATCTTGCAACACAAGATCGGGCATCGCAACAGCGCGCTGAAGCCAGGGTTGCCTGATTGGGCGGGAAATCTGGCCCAATCTGGCAACGCTGCCTGACACGTTAGAGCACTGGTTAGCCACCACAGCTTTAGCTTAGCTGGATTTCGTTGTTTCAACTTTGCCTTTTTTTTTATATCTTGATGTCCCCGCTGTATTATTGTAACGTGTTTCTAATTCGTGTGACATATATGTAGCCAACTTTCATACATTATACTAACTCAAACGTCAATAAAACTTTGTTTACCTGCTAGGAGACTTGTTTCCTGCCTATTTTTTTTTTTACTTTCTGGCGCAGAAGTTAAGCGTCACTGGTCGACAGGTCCACGGTTGTATGAGCTCAGAATGAACCCTATCGGTGGTGCATAGCTACTGTGCCGAAGCCCGCTAAAGCGAGAAAGCTCATCCCATTGGCAAAAAAGTTGTTGCCATTTATTTACATTTGCGGTTATTTTACCTGATAAAAATCAAGGAAAAAGAAAAACCATCTAGATTGACATGGAAGACAATTCCCTCCCAAACTTGTTTCATAGAGTGGTTCACCAAGAGTAATTTTCATATTGTACATTTATTAAGTAGTTGTTGCGTAGTCATCGCAATACAAAAGCCTCAATTATGTCCAGACTAACACACATGCACAAATAAACCCACACACATGCGTGTCAAACGTGTCAAACATGTTTCAAATAGAAAAATATTCAAGGAAGATTACATGAAGTTTAGGGTTATAAAGAATGTCTCATCAAGTGAGTTCATGAGGCAAATCGCCTGGCCTTATTTTGTTTATAAGTCCTACACTCTTTATTTCTTGCTTTCCTCATCCTTCTTGGCATCAGGTTTTGACCCTGTTTGGGGGGCAAGAGAACCCATTGCATTACGGATGGCTTCGTTATTAGGATCCACTCCAGGGAGATTTTCTAAGACACTCTGAAGAAACTCTGGGTCTTGCATGACGTCATAGTCCTCCTCATCCTATGGACATCAGAGACAATACAAATCAATGTACACTAATAACAAGGAAGATGTTGCAAAGATTTCCTTAGGAATGAACTCTTACCTTGGCCTCACCGGATTCCATGTCAGCCCCAGTGTCCATGTCCTCACCTCCAATCTCTGAGACAGAGGGACAAACTTGCATTGTAAACCAATGTGAATGAATGTAATAGAAGGCTGGATATCTATATGCAAATCAAGGTCATGCTTCTCAAATGTTTTTAGTGACCAACCTCCACCCTGCATGGACATCTGCAGAGCATAGGCGATCTGCTCATCCTCCGTCATGCGGCTGAAGTCAGGCAGAGCAGGTGTGGCTGTGTCAGTCTGAGGGACAGACATCTTCAACAGGGCCTCCTCACTCTCTGCAACAGAAACAAATGAAACACAGGAAGGAATAAGAAGAGAACACTTGGCGAGAGAAGAGAACTCAACAGAACCGAACAATGAAGTTGGATTGCGTGCCAAACGGAGAGGTAGACACTCGCTTACCATCTGCAGGGGAGGGCACCCCGGCCTCAGCAGCAGACACCACAGAAGCTCTACGGGCCTCATCCTCCTGTCTCTGTCTCTGCTCCTCCATAGATACTCTCAAAGCCTGTAGATAGTTCAGAGGAATGATGGTCACCAATTGTCTGTAAACTCAAAATTGTTCCCAAGGCCTACTGGCCTTATGTAAATCATCCAAACTTTTCTAATAAAGTAGGAATAACCAAAAAGGTTAATGCTGCATGTTGCAACATATAAAACAATGTATACCAAGGCCAGTTCAGGGTCTGCGCTTGGATCAACTCCAAACTCAAAGTCACTGGCCCCAAGGCCGAGGATAGCACCGCCCTCCCCAGCCAAAATGGGTGAGGAAAGGAGAGCATCAGCCAGGCTGGGCCCTGGAGGGACTGTGACCAAGTGAGATCCCGCTCCCTCTTTTCCATTCAGGGTGTTTATAAAGGTAGTCAGCTTCTCTGTGTTTATCTCCTGTGGGTAAAACATAAAAGGGAATTAGGTACATGGTCTGGCCAGTGGTTGATGCTGAAGGCGATGTACGAACGAGGTTTAAGCTTCTCTGTCACGACACAGTATAACGACACAGTGAGTGTGGATGTGTGGAACTTCATCTGGACAGCGGCTGCTGGTGATATCAACATCCGAAAGATGGTTAGGCTTCTCAGACAGGATGTGTGTATGGATTGGTGGAGCTGTTTGGGTAGCAGTTGATATTGATTTCTGCGTCCAATAGCTACCAATACTTCTCAGATATTTATAGTATAATGCCAAAGAGTGGCATTTCATATACAAAATCGCTCAATATAACGGTAAAAAAAGAATCACATGGGTAGGGGTAGTAACCTTGAGGATAAAACGACACCTTCCTAGAACTCATAGCCTAAAACACATTTTGAAATCTCATGGGATTCAAATTCAACCTGAATCAGGGGATTCCACTTACACCTTAAAGAAGAAAAATATGTACCTCCTCTCCAAAGTTGATGATATCCACATTGACCTTTTCTTTCTTGAGACGCTTGGCCATTTTAATCAACTAGGAAAACATAGTTCAACAAATCAAAAACACATTTGATTATGGCCAGAGACAATGTGTGCTGACAATATCAGAAATACTAGCTAGGTGTAAAAGTTCAGCTCATAATGAAGCCATATAATAAAACATTGTTTAGTCCAAAACTGAAATCTTCTGGCATAAATATTAAATAACATATCAAACATATGCAGTTGATCAATATGTCCAATAACATTAGCTGTACAACATGTACTGTACGGTTGAGTGCAAAATTGTTGCTTGCTTGACACATGTTTAAAGATCCCATGGCATGCTACTTTATGGATGCTTATATATAGGTGTTAATAGGCCCCTAATACAGTATTTGAAGAAGTTCAAGAAATTCAGCCTTGGTGCAAAATGATAGCCACGACGAGCCAGTCCCACAATGAGGTCTCCACAAACGTGCCGTTTTTAGAGGTGGGTCAAGGTGTTTGGTGGGGGTGTGGCCCTGAGCAGCTTGCGGCCACGGTACCATGCGCTTTACAGTGTAATATAATATATATTATCACAGTCAAAAGCTGTTTGCGCCTCCAGATGATATTATGAATCTCAAACGACTGCATCGGGTTCTCAGTCACCTCTGCCCGCCGGAGCCCCGCTGCCCGTCAGAGCCCCGCTGAACTGCTGCCCGCCGGAGCCCCGCTGCCCGCCGGAGGCCCACAGGGCCCAACCCCGGGCAACGGGCAGCGTTCAGCGGGCAGCCGGGCTCCGGCGGGAGACAACCCCGGGCAACGGGCAGCGTTCAGCATGGCTCCGGCGGACAACACACACACATGTGGCACGCGCACGGTCCTAGCTCATTGTCTAATTGGCGGGCCAATTTCCTTTTTTCAAAGGCGGAGCAGGATACCTACTGCTCGTTTTACACCTAACGCAATTTTTAGCTACTGGGGAACCATAGGCAGGCTAGGGGAACTCATATTAACATTTAAAAATCTCATAAAGTGAAAATTTCATGCCATGGGACCTTTAAGGAAATAACAAATTGTTCAATAGTGGCAACAGACATTGAGTACAAGACGCCAAACTTACATCCTTCTCGTTGTCTTCAACTGGACTGCCAACAAATGCAATGATGCGCATCTTGTGGTTTTTCCCCTGTCTGTGCTTTAGTGCAAGCTGCAGAGGAGACAAAAACAGTGAACCAGGGACTATAGAACCATTTAAAATGTATCTCCTAGAAACGAATGCACTTGACCCTGTGTCTATTGCATGCCTGATGCTGAGCAGGGGGCCGGGCAGAAAACCTCAAGGGTCTGATTGTATTATTTTGTTCAAAATTGTGTTTTGTGCCTCTTGTGGCCCAGAAGCTGAGAGACAGTTAAGAGGGACGGGAAAGCCGGTCTAGAGGATAAAGGCGACAACACGCAGCATAGCACCACAGGTGGCAGTTGAGCCTGGTTCAGTACAAAGTAGTAAAACCTTAGTGTCACTAACATTGGGTTACTTGAAAAAAGCTAATACCATGTTTTTGTTTTTTTATCAAACATCTTAACTTGTTGCTTTTAAAAGGAGAATGAAGAAGATTATAAGCTATTTGGAGGCTGCAGGGATTTCCATCCAGTCCCTCTACTCACATGTGCCACCCTGATGCCTGTGCAGAAGCAGATGTTTCCACAGGGCTGGACAGCGTGCAGCTTGGACAGAATTCTTCCGGTGTCTGGAGTCAACGTGGTCAGCACTTCGCAATTGCTGACAGAAAACATACATATTTTTTTATTATTAATTGTACATTTTTGCTCAATGTATACACAATGTGTTGCTTTCTTACTTGGCCATTGTGATGAGGCCGACGTTGTTCTCTGGGTTGCTGCGGGTCTTGGAGTGACAGACGATATTCACTGCGTCCTGTTGGGCTTGCAGTCTTGTGGGCAGGAAGTCTCCATTACGCATGTATTCACTGTTGTCCACACTAAGAGAAGACAAAGTGGTCTGATGAACCCAACTATCCAAAGCTTAACTTGAGTCTGGGGTTCCAGTGAACATTGTGCTGCCGTTGGACAGCATTGACATTTGTCAGAGCTTTGCAATAATTAGACTATAGATTGTATCAATCCTTTAGCCACCCAATTAATATAGATCAATACCAGATGAGTTGTTCAGGTCCAACAGTCGTGTTTTTCTCAGCAGAGTTAGCCTCATCAATCAGGCAGTCAACACAATACAACCTGAGTCCAACACTCGTTTCAAAACGTATCTTGAAAAAAATCGTTAAGGACGAAACCGGTGTTAGCGATACTTTAGAGAAACAATGTGTGGTGAACTTCTTTAGCAACCTATACATGTCTTGAAGATGGGATGACATTGTTGTTCGCTAGCTGGGAAATGACTCAGGCGTTCACTGAGCAGGCAGTGATGATAAACAATGGACTCACAGGTTATTAAAGGTTGACTTAGGACCAGAGCGAGGCCACCGGGTCCCCTACTTTAAGAGGCAATGTGGATAAGAAAATAAAAAAAAGAAACAAGAAACATTTACACGAAATATAAAATTTTATGTTCTTACCAAACCATAGTACTTTCGAGCCCCATTTTGGATTCTCTGCTGGTTGTCAAAGCTACCGGGGGGGATTGTGGGTAATGGTGTTCGTGAGAGCGAGCGAGAGAGAATGAGTGACTCACCGAACACAACCTGGCCTTAAGATAGGGGGGGGAGGAGAGAGCGCACTCGGAGCGCGCGCTCCGCCTTGTTCCCCCTCAAATTAAGCACTGGCAGTGCCCTAGTGCATGTAAATGTAATGGTCCAAAGAGGTAATTTTAAAAACCAGGACAT
>JAOPUD010000009.1:1770427-1793532 GCA_027122715.1 Trisopterus minutus
ACACACACACACACACACACACACACACACACACACACACACACACACACACACACACACACACACACACACGTTAGCCAGTCAACGAGATGCGGAGCACCTGAGGAGCAGGTGGAGAGCATGGCTTAAATAGCCGTCTTGGCGGCTCTCTCAGGGCTCTCCCAGGTCTAATGTGTGGTGTGACCACTCTTCACGGGTGACGTGATTCCGCCCAGATGGACAGGACTGTTGATTCCTCCAAACTGTTTTTGGTTATGTTTGGAATAGAAGATAGAAGTGCCATGTTGGCTTTAACTAAGCTCAGAATCGTGTGCTGTATGCAAGGAGGCGGTTCACTCCCAGAGCTGGGTTGCCACAACACACACACACACCCCCAGTTCATTCACAAACAATCTCAAACCATCATAACAGCATTGTGTCATCACAGCACACACATTTAGAATGTCAATCAAGGATTGTGAGAGCTTTTCAAAGTATTTAAGTATAATTGCTTGCTGCATAAGGGATGACTGAATAAATATATCTCTGTAGATCACACTAGTAGTATCAAACTATAATATTATTTTATGTCCAGCAGCATCCACCCTTGTTGTGTGGATGCTGCCTACAACCAATGCCTACAACCAACCAGCCAGCCTAACAACAAACCAGCTTTCCTCTTCTTCTTCTTCCTCCTCTCTCCCCTCCTCCTCCACCACAGCTTCTCAGTGTCACTAGTGCCAGTGTTCAGGGTCCTTCAGCCCACCTCACAGCAGCAGCAGCAGCCCCCACTGCATACGTGGGTGAAGACACGATGGAGGGGGAGGGAGAGGGCTGGATCCGCTGTGGATGCTCTTTATCTCCACTGCCACCCACCATAACTCTCCCAGAACTGCTTTGTCCTCGGATAACACCGAACACGCTTTTTACTGTGGGATGAAGAAGAAAAACAGCCAGGGGAACATTTAGTCACCTCAGGCTCCCATCCAGCAGGAACAGGCAGCAACCGGAGATATAGGCACGGTATTTATAGGGTGCATTATGTGAGCAGGGTCGTATGCCTGCATGTGGGCGAGTGTGAGTGATGCCTTACAAAACAGATGTTGGTCTCTGGGATGATATCCGATAATGAAACCACATCTTCATTTCCAGACAGGTTGCCAGAATGGTCTGCCGGTGATTCTGCTCCCATACTGACACAAAAAGAGTCAGGAAGGAATAATTGATTAACCAAATATTCCAGACAACATGCAGGGAGAATGTGGAGCAGTGGGGCATAGTGAAGATCTGTAGCCATCATTACCTGTGAGAAGCACCCTGGTCATGCTCCGTATTGGCAGGTTTGTGCACTTCCACCCCAACCGAGCTGCACAGGAGTCATACGTTTGAAACCAACAGGAATGCCATGGATGATCTGCCCCATCAAGGGTCAGGTAAAATAAGACTCTAGTAGAGGCAACATGGTAGCCCTCTCACCGTCGTAGAGGAGAGGAGGAGGCCATCCCTGTGCTGCCCAGAGAGGAAGTGGACAAGTTGGCCTCATAGTCAGCAGTGTTCTCAGCCAAGGGTGGGGTCCTTGGTACGAGATCTGGTCGGTCCGACTGCATGCCTGACCGCAAAGAACATTCATAAAAAAAAATCATGCCAAAATCTGCAGGGTCACCATCAGGCTGAATATTGTGTTGGATTCTCATGTGTTCACACTTACCACTGTCTCCGTCTGCCCCTGTGCTTTTGAAATGGCTGTGGTACATCCCTCTGGTGTCGCCCGCCACCTGAGAGAGCGGGGTGGGGCCTCCAAGGGTCGGGGCCCTCCTCAGGCCTCCGGGGCCCCCACCACGGCTCTTCTTAGAGGGAGAGGCTTTAACTGGAAGGAGAAACAAACAGAAATGATCACTCATTATTTTAGATTTCATTATCTCCAGCTAATCTTATTCCCCATTTCTCACAATTAGGGCTGCCCCCGACCAAAGATTTTGCTACTCGAGTAGTCGTTAGTACAAGCCATTAGTCGACTAGTCGTCGCACGTTTATGATGATTATTATTTTATTATTATTATTATTCTTTTTGGGGCATCAGAAAATAGTTAGAGTTCCAGGGCTGAAAAAGAATGTTATAGGTAACATTGTTAACACTGTGCTACATTACAGAGAAATACAAAACCATAATAACAAGCCTTTAAAATAATACATTTACAAGTGCACGCACAGAGCGAGCCGCCTGTTAACAGCACAGCAGTATTGGTTCTGAATGTGTCGGATCAACCAGCAAGGAGACTGAAACTTTGGTAAATTTATTTCCAAAATGGAGTCTGCTCCTCTTCATCAGTATGGATTTCTCCTGCTGCTTTTCCTGTTTCTTCTTTGGTGCGGGGCCGCTCTCTGAGCAGCTTCAGCTGGAGATAAACTCTCAGCCAGATCCAACACCATCAATATCGTAATAAGTTTGATTTGATGGAAAAATTATGATTTTTTTTGCGACTAACCATCCAATGAAAACTGTCGACAGACTCTTCTCATCGACTAACGTTTGGTCGACTATTAGAAGGGCAGTCCTCTTTACAATACTCGTAATTACGATAAACATTTAATAAATATTGTCTCTTACAAACACTTACGTGGAATTTTCTTAAACACTGTATTACACATGAACTGCTGGAACCGCTCAGCGTAGAAGCCCGGTCTGTGCACTGAAACAGTGTCCTGCAATGGAAACCATTGGGATCAGTGGCGTTCTGGTGAGGTTCTCATTGGCTGTCCAATGAGCCGACTCTTACCCCGTCGTGGACCAGGGCCTTCCACGAGTGCTCCAACTTCTTAATGAACCTGAAGCATCAAAACAAGGAGAGGTGGAGGAAGAACGTCAATCATTTTATGTCTAACGAGATCAAATTAATGACAAGAATTTAATAATTCTGTACGAATAATTTACCTTACCGTTTTAATGCTATTGCCTGCAACAACAAGTATCTATACTTGTGACTGATTGCGTTGATGTGGCTTTCACATATTTTCTAAACTTTTATCCATTTGCGCTTTTGGAAGTCCTAAAGAGGAGATTCCCCTTGTATGTTCCTCCTAGGTTTCAGATTGTTCTTCCTATGACGACTGAGGTGGTTTGCCAATGCTGTTGTTGACATTTATTTATGTTCGATTTTTGTCATATGTGCATGACTGGAGTCTCCCACAAGGCTAGGCAGACCTACTGCTTAAAGGTCCCATGACATGCCACTGGTGTGGTGTGATTAGCTGTTACAAGCCATTTTGAAAAGTCTGTTATGACATCGCAGGTGGGCATGTCCACCTAGATGTGTGCAGGATAGGTCGGTCTACCAGCCAACCCAGTGGACTGTAGCAAAGGTTGCTCATCTATCTGTCACACATCTAGGTTTACACGCCCACCTGTGATGTCATAAGACAGATTTTCAAAACGGCTTGTAACAACTAATCACACCATGGGACCTTTAAGGTAGCAAGCTGGTCACGTGTTTAGGGGAGGGGCTTCGGAAGGAGGCCTGAAGGGAGGGTGGGATTCTATCGGTTGTATATCTCCAAAACTGCAAGAGCTATAACATGTAATCTCGGCACCAAAAGAAACATAACACCTGTGAGAATGTCGGAAAGTGAATCAATCAATGTGGACACTACTCAGAGTGAATAAAGCTAGAAGCAGACGTTTTTTTTTCAGACTGAAACATATTCCGAGTGAACACCACCTAGAGCATTATCAGTCTGTAGCCCTACATTACGAAAGGGCCAAAGCACAACATCTGATGACAACCTGGGACAATATCTGATGTCAATAAGGTGTAGTAGAGCAAAGATATAGGTTTTAATAGATGTAAGTTAAGGGTATCGTAGAAAATAATGAAGGTTTAAAAGGACGTCTCTGCCAAATGTTTGGAATTATATTAGAGAGAAACCAGGTCAACAAGGTGGGGGGGGGACCTGTCCCTTTGTCATTCATAACACCTTAGAGGGTCCTGGGCTGACTGGCGACCACCAGACAGATATTCCTCTGTAGTCAATGATATCAGTCTATAAGCTGCTTTCACATATGGACGTACAACCGTCTACTCTCCATCTATTCTACAGACATGCTTCGGTCTACGTTTGCATGTCACTAAGTGGCACCCGCACCCTAATCGATAATCAGCCTATTGCCTTTTTTTCGCTGAATGGTTTAAAATATATTTTAATGTAGCACTGCTTTTCAGAGTCATTTGTGGTGAACGCTAAAGGATAGGTCTCTTGTAACCCTCAAGGTTTGCATCTTTCTTGTTCGATGCGGATGTTGTGGATGCAACGGAATATATGCATCGCTGCAGCAACATTTAACATGATCGCGATGAGTTCTGCCCATTTTGCCTGCGTGCTGTCTGCGGTCAAACCAAAACAAACCCGATCCCGCCTCTTGAGAACCTCGACCCTACATCATGTCCCGCCCCTTGCAAGCCCACCCACCTTAAGCAGCCAGAGAATCTATTGATGACTGAGCGACACCAAACTCTGCATATCAGGCATCAAGTGCCCTCACGGTCGAACCTCCTGCTCCACAAATGGAGAAAAGACGGAGGTCATATGTGAAAATGGCAAATTTCTCAGTTAAGTAAGGTTAACTTTAGGTATAAAGCATACAATATAAGGTAAGTATTGTTACAATGAAGCCAAATGTTAAACACTATTGATATTACCTGGCCTTCCTTGGTCAACCAGTGTCTGCACTCAGACATTTACATGTGTTCCTAATTCACGCCAGTTACTAGTTGCCAAAAGTTGAACCCCCGACCACGTCATTGACATATAAGTAGCCCCTCAAAGACGGCAGGCTCATGTCACAGTCAGTACGTTTACATGCACAGCTTAATTCGATTAAAGCTATAGTTCGACTACGCTCTGCAACTGCAATTGTCCGGTTATACATTGCGGTGAGTAAATTCATTGGCCGAAGCATCATACCGTCATACCCCGGTACGATAGGTGGCGCTGTACCCATTTATACTAGTGGTAATAGAGCCACCGGTTGACCTCTTTACGTCACCACCAGCAGCTACATACTCAGGCGGCATTCAAGAAAGATGTTTTCAGTAGACAGCTGTCAGTTCACTTCGGGTCCATATAATTTCTCAGACGCTCCATTGTTCCGACCTCTCGGTCGTATGCGGACTCCTCCGGCAGAGCAGCTGGAGGAGTCAGCATACGACGAGAGGTCGGAACCATAGAGCAATGGATTCATAATATCAGAGAATACCTCGTTAGTTCATACATACATTGATATTGAATGATACACTCCTTATAGGGGGTAACTACATTGGCACGACACCGGCTTCCTCCATCTTCTGCACCAGATTTTTTAATAACTCGCCGACCCGAAGTGAGTTGACAGCTGTCTACTGAAAACATCCTTCTCCCACCGGAGTGGCCCCTCCGTCGCCCGACCGTATACGGCATTCCCCGCCGCGGCGCAATGAATGAATAAAATTGTATACACATCGGGAGAAAAAACATTTATTTTGACAGATGTGCCAGAAGTTACTACTTTAAAACCTTGACACATTTAGAAAAGCATGCACTTTTAATTCAGCCTTGGGTGAAATCGAAGCGTAGTGTCTGTGTGCTTCCACCTTAACACTGAATGCATGCCATGCGCACTCCCGGGGCCGGGACACAGTTCTTATAGGGGGCAACTACATTCACCGGCTTCCTCCATCTTCTGTGCCACCTTTTTAAATAAATCGCCCTTCCTCGTTTTCAGATGGCGACAACAACACGACTATCGTCTCCTTCTATTTCCGGCTCACGGCCCCGGGAAAAGTTCTCGAGCATGCGCAGAACGCAATTCAACACATAATCCAATCCCATTCCATACATGCAAACTTAACTCGACTATGAATCAAATTGTCAAGGTGTCTTAATTCGACTATGAGTAACCCAATTTGTTTCGATTTTAGCTTGACTATGTTTACATGCATCTTAATAATCCAATCATAGTCGAACTAAGCCAATAATTCGACTTTCTTGAGTGTCATGTAAACGTACTGAGTGAGCTTATTCTGGCAGTGTGAGCTGGCTGACTTCACTTAGTTAACTAATCCATACTCTTGTTAAAGTCAGACACTACCATTTTATGATTATGACTGTAATGTGTAATCTGTAACTTCATGTAACTACAATGTTTAATATGTAGCCCTTTTAAATGTAATTCTTTCAAAATTACTGTATTACTATATATACCGAATGTATTGTGGATAGCAGGGGCGGGAAGATAAATGTTTATTGGGAAGGGGAATGGCGCGTAGATTAGAGCATTTTGATTGGCCAAGGGCATGTTAGGGGTAGCCACACAATGGGAGATATAACTCGGGGCCTAAAGATTGTTCGGGAGTTCTTTGCAAACCAACTCAGGTTTCTGTTGCTACTCTGTGCAGTCGCAATAAAGCCTTGATCATTCAACCATAGTCCTTCTCAACCTCTCATATTTTGTAGTATTAGATTGTCAGTTGTATCCACAACAAGGGCCAATGCAAATTTGACAATATCAACTTGATCCCAATTAGGTGGATATCTTGGGAAACCATTGTACAATTTGGACATTTGACCCAACTATTGCAAGGTCTAGGCGAATTTCACAAATGATAGTGAACCAAAGAAATCGCAACTGCACTATGTGACCACAAGATGGTGATGAAGAACATGTGTTCTGATATTAAGCAATTTACTAATTTCATCTGAAACCCTTGTTAATTCCCAAAAATGGATTTGTAAACTTCAAAATTATGAGCAGACACTAGGTTACCCGTGTATGGTGGTTTATAGCGATAAAACACAACTTCATGACAAAAACAACCTGTGTTACTGTCTTGGTTGTAACTAGAAAGGGTTATTTTTTATTTTTTTTGCCCCTGGTTCAGCAAGTTTTACTCACATAGTGTTATGGTTTGAACTATTAGAATCAGAGGAGACTCAGCTTTAAAAAAATATATATATATTCATACATACATACATACATAAATACATACATACACACCAGTGGCAGCTGGTAGTTTTTAAAGTGAAGGAAGGACTGCTCGCTTGGTTGCCATTGGCCTGCTTGCACGGTTAGTGGCGTATGGTGGCATAAGTATGTGAGACTCAAGTTGTTTCAGGGTGTTTTGGTACACAAAATAGCTGGGAATGATAATAATGTGAATAAAATGTATACAAATCGACCAGTGACTGCATTGTACTTTGAAAGCTGGTGGACAGCATGTCTTGGACTACAAGGGGGGCAGAAGGAAAGGATGCAAAGCCAATTAGTCAAATCTTGGGAAGTTAAAAATGTGTTGACTCAACGATCGATTCTCGACTCATCGTAGTCAACTCTAAAAAAATAGAAATCGGAAAATCTTTTTTTTTATAAATATATATTTTTTATATGTATAAACTTCTTGAATGTCCTGTTCAAAACGTTGCAACACTTTTCTGTATTCAAAATAACCAATTAAAAATGATAGCCGGAGATATGCTTCCCATAAGCGTACTCGAGGGGGATCGCATTTCTCGAGCCAGATTAAACCATGCCATGTCGCCAAACTATGACTGTGCACCTGGAAAAAATGTACAGCCAAGCAGCAGCAAGAAAAATTAAGACACAAGACCAAAAGCGAGGCCATTTAAAATGCATCATGCTCTGAATCATTCACTAACATCCTTTCCACAATATCAAAATGAATGGTCAGAGTAACAAACAATTAAAAGAACAAGAACATTATTTCACAACTATTTACATGGGCTGTAAGCCTAACATTGTTAATGGAGGTTTCAGAATTGTTGGTCATGGTGTTATGCCAATTAAGATTGAGGGATCATTTTTAAGTGATTTCAGAAAATAGGGAGGCCCAGCGTGTTTATTTCGGGACCATGCCCAACTTCAGGTGGTGGAAATGCCAATATAAGCAAACCTAGCCGCATCCAACGCACCACTCGGTGGAAACGCCAATATAAGCGAAGAGAGCCGCATCGTAACGCAACGAACAGTATCGCACTGCTCGGTTGAAACAAAGCATACGACTGAGCCGGTTCGTAACTTCGTTCTCGCAGACTAGACTTGAGTGGATAACCCCTCCCTCAGGTCTGCTCCACAGCCAGGGCTGCGGCCTAATGGTTCATAGCGCAGCCAGGGCTCCTGCTTATTGGTTCATAGCGCAGCCAGGGCTCCTGCTTATTGGTTCATAGTGCAGCCAGGGCTCCTTCTTATTGGTTCATAGCGCAGCCAGGGCTCCAGCCGGCCGGTGAACTAATTGGAGTCAAGGTAGGCTGAGGGAGGTCCGGCCTTAAGCAGTAATTTTCAATAGACGACAGGGGGGCTTATGTCCCTTTCCCCAGGAAAATGAACATTAAATATACAAAGGCATTTAAGTAGCCATATTTAAGGGCATTAATTCATTGCAGTAGTCTGGGCAATCTACATTTTTTATTCTCAACAATTTCAAGAAGGATCTTCCCCCCTCTCCTCACTGGAGAAGCCTCCCTCCACTGATATACACATACATACACACGTCATATATCAATTACGTGAAACGACGGATATTGATGTGCATGTGCAGTTATAAAATACATAATTGTTGTTGCATGCTTCTTATTTGCCATATCTTTGAAATTTGGGGGAGGGGCGCTAAGCCTGGTGAAAGGGTAATTGGGGATGAAGAGGTTAATGGGACCTGTCATCATAAATCACCATCTACTTATGGAAAGTGTGCATCTGAATTCTGCAAAAGCCCAGAACTCAAAGAATCCTTAAGCAGCATTTATTGCTTAATATGTACACCTTCCCTCTCAGCTTTATGGAAACAAAACAAAAGTAGAGTACATGCCTTAACAAAACCCCACAGGGTCATTCTAGGCACTCTACACCACCAACCTGTAGGACTGCAGGATATCGATGATGCCGATGTAGAACAGCAGCTGCTCTCCTTTAGCGTTCCGCGCTGGGATCCCCCCCATACTGCATCCACAAGGTCAGAGGAGCAGACACAACCAGGTGTCAAGAGGTGTAAACAGCTTAAAGTCGATTGAATAAATACATGTGGTTGGTGGAGAAGAAAGCAACTCACTGGTCCTCCGAGTCCATGGCACCTTTCCCCCGGGCCTCTCCCTGGATCGACTCCATGGCCGTGCAGTAGAGGCTCTTCTGGGTTTGGGGTCGGCGCTGGTCTGGGGTCACGGCCCCCTCTGAGCCCACACTGTCACCTGACGGGCCCCCCGCACGCTCCCGCTCCCGACTGGCCAGGTCCAGGTTGTGGATGCCCACTAACAGGCTGTAGTCCATGATCTTGAAGCTCTGCAAGAGCTACAGCAGTATATGCACAATACAAGGTAACATGTAGTTACATGTCAACGCAGGTACTTGTGGTTATGCCTCTTTATTCAGGCATAAACCAATAGGCAATTGTTTGTGGCCGACTCACCAAGCAGTCCCTCTGGATGGTTTTGCAGAGGGCATTGTAATTGTCCGCTTCCAGCAGCAGACCCTCGGGCATGTCCTGGATGAAGTCCAGATCCTTGTGTGTGGGCACCGCCTTCTCCCTCTCCTTGGGCGAGGCCCTCCTCTTGTAGGTTGAGCCCTTCATGTCGTACTTGAGGTGCATGGGAACGATGCGGGGCAGCAGGTTGTTCATCACCACAATGCGGATGTTCTTGCCGCCGGCCTGCACACAGTACAGCCCGTAGAACTTGGGCAGCAGAGTGCGCTTGTTCTGGTTCAGATTCTGAATAGGAGAAACGATAGTTATGTTATTATTACTCTAGTTCTATGACTGTAGGTGAAGCCTAGACGGCATAGCCTACATGACATAGAACGATTGTTATGTTATTATAAATCTAGTTTGATGATTGTAGGAGTAGCCTTCATGAAATAGGACAAGAGGTATTATTTATATAATCTCATAGAATGGTCATTCAACAGATGCATTCGTCCAAAGACCGCTACAACCAGACGCTGAGCTATAAATGAGCTTATATGCAAAATACGATTACAATCATTATCATCTATCTATCTATATATATATATATATTTACCCTAGCATTGGGTTTATCTCACGCTCGTGTGGAGGACTCACCATGAAGTATCCTGGCAGGAGTTTCTGCAGAAACTCTGCCTCCTTGTGCTGCACAGTCTTGATGATGAACTCGTCGTCACTGGAGACGTAGAAGAGGGATCCGCTGGCACCCGAGTTGGACAGCTCGATCAGTCCATCGTTACACAAAGAGTACTGCAGGGAACAAAAGTTGACACTTACTGGGATTCAAGATAGGAAGTAGACTTCAAAAAAATAAAGATGAAACCATAGAACTGTGGTGTGCTAGTGTGGTTGGGAATAGAACTGTGGTGTGGTTGACAGCTGCGTGCCTACTGCTCTTTACTCCGCTTTACTAAAACTTGCCAACACTTTACTTCTTAAAACACGTTTTCCAAATTTTGGCTTATTCTTGGAAAAAATGTTGATGAAGGGTAATCCAATATGTGTTGCTTGTAGCAGAGGTTGCATTCCCCTTATTTAAGGATACTTTTAGTTCTGTCTGGTTATTGAAAAAGGGGAAACTATAAGATGATATGAGAACCTATGGTGTACTGACCAGGTAGTCATCAGGCCGAATGCCAAACAGTTCTCTGAAGTAGCGGAAGGCAATAGGAGCGTAGGTCTTGAAGCGAAAGTCACTATAGTGATGCGCAGGGGTCAGGTTACTGCCTTCACTGTAATCAGAAATAAGCATCATTAGTATGATAGAGAAATCTATACACAGAGAGTCTAACCATGTTAAACAGCAGCACCTTTGACTACAGCCCCTGTTACTTACCTGGGGAAGAAAATGCTTTCAACTACCACAAAGTCCTGCATTAGCACATCTCGTTCTGCTTTTTGGCTCAAGCTGCCAACGGTGTGAGTGATGCCCAGCTGAATGGCACCTTTTAAGGCTGAGGATGTGGTCTAAAGAAGATGGGGAAAATTCAAGATGTTTATGCGTCATTTTTGGACCCGGCAGCTTGTGTGGATTACAGTCTCTTGCAGTTCATCCCTTAAAAAGCAGGTCTGTGGTCCGTTATTGTGTTCAACATGGTAGAAGAGGGTAAGTGTTTCTAGATACACACACGTGTCTGTCAATCTGTGTGGGTGTATTTGTGTGGATGGGGGTACCCACCTTTTTGTAGGTGGTTTCTCCAGTGGTGGTCTCAACACCCCGGTGACCAATAGTTTTTTTCATACTCTGAGCCGCAGCTGCAGAACTGGCCATCTGAGGAGGAAGATAGCGAACAATATTTAACAATATATAAATTGTACTTCTGCAGAATGGAAGGTGAGTAAGTATTAAGTAAGTAAGCTTTATTTGTACAGCGCCTTTCACAGACCAGGGTCACAAAGCGCTTCACAGTTAAAACAAAAACAATAACAATACACAGTTAAGAAGTACATACAAATTTAAGTTTAAAAGGCCAAGACAACTAGGTGACAATCATAGCAGCCCCAAGACAGCTAAGCAAAAGCATGAGCAAACAAATAGGTCTTTAGTTGCTTTTTGAAGGGCACCTACAGCAACCTCACTTGACTTCTCCATGATTGTCTCTCTAGGTCTACTAAAGATCTCATATCATGCTTTTTTAGGGTAAATAATTGCATTTGGGGTACTACTAGAATAGGGTCACATGCCTGTATGTTATCATTCTCACACTGTTCATTACTGCAAAATCAATTTCAGCATCTTTCAAATACTATAGACGTTTTTACACTGCCAAATATGGCCATCTTATCCACGCCTTTTTTGCAGCACGGTCCGTGCGTTTACACTGCCTGAGGTAAATGACCTGGTTGAGCTAGCACCCCAACTGACCCTCCCAAACCCTACACACATTGGCGGATTGGCTTTCATTCCGTTGTAAATGTCTCCGTGTAGGGTGTTGTCTAGAGACTAAGCAGCGAGCAGTTCTAACTGGAGAGAAGGTGAAATGGGCGGGAAGGTGATGCACTCTCATTAAACGAAGACGGGGAAAGATGGTGCGATCTACAAGAAGACGCAGAGGAACTTTGCTTACGAGGATTTCGTTGGGATAAAAAAAAAGTGGTCAGCAAAATGAATATGTTGCCGCTTATGCACTTGTAAATAGTTAATCGTGTTTGTAGCCTACACTCAGATGTATGCTCACTCTTGCATGCGAGTCTCTTGAATCATAAAAAACTTAAAACATTCATAGTATGCAAATTATTCGAAAGAGGTCTACTCTCCGTCCGCAGCCCCGCCTTCTCCCGTGAACCAAGAAAGCCCACACACAGGCAACTTGAGATAAGACGGTGAAATTGCCGGACGTGCCAAGCCGCGACCGAACTGGCTTGGCAGTGTAAAAGCTCCTTGTTTTGCATCATGTTGGATCATGCCCCCCTCCCGAGTAGCCCAGTCTGCTGTGATTGGTCAGCACGCCTTGTGCGTGTGTCGACAAATTCACACCCCAGAGAAGTTGTCAACATTGTAGCCGGGAGGCGCGACTTCTGCACTTCAGCAACGCCCAGTCTGACCTGACACTGTTACTGAAGTAAAGTTTGAGCGCAAACGAGCTGTTTCACATATGACGCATTTCCACCACAGGGTGCGGGTTGGTTCAGTCTACAAAGGTGCGGCACAGGTCGCGTTTCCACCGCCAAAAGTGGGCATAACCCGGACTGAGCTGTATTGAGCCGTACTAGTCTCGCAGTACTACTCCATTGAGGTAATGAGAGCCTGAAAGGGTCCCAGCAAGTTTGAGCTACACACGCCATCCGTTGATTGGTCGACTTCAAGCCATGTTCTGTGTTTTGTGGCCAAGGCAGAAGTGTGACATATCTACAACATTTGGTGAACACATTTACATATTATGCACCCTATAAGAGTAAGGACTACTTTTCTTAACTGGGTTAACTTATTTTTGTACAAACAAGAACTCTCTGACACTCTAAACCTCTTGGCCTGCCCAGACCGACTGGATCAACATTTACTTCCTCAGCAGTAAGTCTATTTCAGAAGGGACCTCTATTTCAGAAGGGACCACGCCTTACCTCGGGAGACGCCACTTTTCGAATCCCGCTTGACCCTGTGAGGAGACAAAAACAGAGTGAATAAGGAAATAAAGCATGGGGAGCAGAACCACTGGTCAGCATATCAATAAGAAAAACAGTCCAATATCAGTCGTAGAAGAGTCAGTCTGGTGTGTGTCACTCATATGGACTGAAAGCATTTGGCATGGAATATTTTGACTGAATGATTCAGAAGCCCTTTGCCCGTTAATTAGCAGAGCTATTTTCAGCCATGTCCGTATGTCTAAAAGACCAAGAGTGAGCCATGGCCTAATTGTAGCAGTAGTAACCAAGCGCTGCTCCCAATACTATGACTGCATGAACTGGAACTACTTCTCTCTTGAGCATGCTGCTCTAGATAGGCTCCACCCCAAGGACCTGTGTAACATAACTAGCTCACAGCCAACATCCTAGCATTTGTCGAGTCACAGTCAAGTCATATTGCTCAATGCCTCAAGGAAAGCATACCAAGGAAAACATTTAAAATGAAGAACTACATTTCATTTCAAACAAATCCAAAATATAACAATATATGCAGTTTAATTTTCAACCATTCCATTAGTAGGTCTGCTTTAGCCTGTAACCAATGGTAGCATCTATTTTAGCCGAAATGACCAAATTAATTTATGGATGCACTGAAACCGAAACCAGTACTCTGGACTCTTAAAATGTTTTATTTTTTTTAAACGTGGTCATTTGTCCTATTGATAGTAATCTATGCTATTTTATCAGTCTGCTGCAAACGCAGGTGGGCTCACGACACCCGGCGGCGTGGTTTGTCCGTAGCTCTGCCTGGGCGGCGGTTTACCGCAGCGTTGAGAGAAGGTTGAGCTTTTCAGAAACGTATTGTATACCTCTATGGTGTAGTGGGTGGTGAAGCTCTGTCTGAGCAGCAATTTATTTAGTACCTGGACACCTATAGTATATCGCCACAGTGTGTGGTCACTGGTGCATTTCATTTACAACATCACTCATAACGCTCATACACAACGGTACTAAGAAGGTATCACAAAGTTGCCATGGGCCGTAACCGTGGCAATAACACGCCCTGCTCTTATCTATCTCTGTGTGTTGACACCAAACGGTGCGACACAATTCAATACAAAGTCAACGTAGAGACGCGAATCGGGCGAAATGTGTCACTCGAAAAACCTGCGGAAAGATTTGATGGACGGCGTGACATTTTCCCCTGCCGCGGGCGAGCGCGTTCACGTGGATTGCAGTGCGACAAATTTCGCTGAAGTTGAAATATTTGAACTTTGCCGCGACATTCGCTTGGCGACAGCCAATCAGCGTTCACTCCCTGTGTTATATACGATACATATAATATCCCGGCACAAAGCTGTGTGTGTGCCTCCGGATGAAGTTATGAACCCATAAACGAAGGGCATTCGGACGCCATGGTTGATGAGAATGAAATGGCATACAGCCCCGTTGCAGGGCAAAAGATGTTGCGCGACAAAATTAGCTTGACATAACTGCACAGCGACAGATTATGATTTGTCGTGCGACAAAACTTCGGCAACAGCGCGACCAGGCGAAAAATGTGTCTTTTGGTGTGAACACACAGGCCAACAACACAATTTTTGGACTGTTGGAATTACCGCTGAAAACGTGGGTTCACTTGCCATTTGCACCCAAATGTAAGTACTTGTACTTGGTCTGAAAAAAAGTCAAATCAGTACATCTGTAGTTTAATTATCTAATTAGTTAATTATTGAGTGTAGGATAAATCATTAAAGCATTTGCTCAAAGATGATGCAGTCCTGGTAGCAGACATCATTGCAACATAAGGGAATGCCATGCAATGCAACCTCATCATGAAAACATCTCAGTACACATGGAAACAACACCATTCTGCCATCTTCCCTCTACTCTTGTTAGGCAGACACACGACAACACTCCTCATGCAGTTTCAGCTGAAACACACACGCACACACACATGCAGGTACCTCGCTGTAATGCTCTTCGCCAGAACTGAGTCCTAATATCTGTGGAGCAAGATATGATCAACCCAAGATATGCTTAAAAAAATAGAATATAGAATCTATGGCTATGGCTTTTACTGTTCGTACATTCGCTGAATTACGTGGCCGACCACTCGATATGTTGTGTCACCCTGTGATAGTGTGCGTGCGTGTATAGATAGATGCCCCCTCAAAATCACCTGAGTCTATTTCCAGATGTATTCCCACAGTCATTGCTGGTAATTGTTGCATGACTTCAAGCAGGCCATACTTGCATTTTGTGAATGTGTTGATATTTTCATGAGTGGGCTTCTCGCGTCTCTTTTTCACATTCCTTTCTAGATTTTCCTTTTCATATGCAGGCGGCCCAGTCAGTGTGTGTCATATGCGTCCTGCCGTCGAGGCTGCTGGGGCCTCCTGTCACCTCACATGTTGAACTAGGTTCAGCCCCGTCTTTAGGGGTACAGAATGACACCTTAACGGTGAGACAATGCCCTCCTCCAACATTCGGATATAAATGCAATCTGGTAAAACTTGCTATTGTTTAGGTGGGGGTGTAATCATAATATCGCTATGGAGTCAATCACGACCATCGGTGGCATTTGCAATGCTTTCCATCTAGGGTTTGTAATTGTTGTTTAGACTCATTAAACACAGAAAAACAAACACGCTGCCAAACATATTTAAAAAGTCAGATGATAGTTTCCATCTGAATCTCATCTCTGTTATAGCTGCATCATCACAACTGCGGCACACATTAGTAGACAGCGAAGAGAAGTGCCTGCTTCATACAAACCAATGCAAAGCACGACAGCTTTGCTGCTCTGATTCAACATTTAATCATCAAGTAACCTGAGGCAAGGGAAACATTGTAAACGGTCTTGTTTCTATGCAACTAGATAGGACTGGAGTCACAGCCACCTACAGAAGACTATTCAAATTGTTGTAATTTTAGCTTACAAAATGAATGCATAGACAAAACATCTTGAGACAAAATGTATTGAATGAGAAATGTGTCTAGACGGCCAGTGTAATAACGTTAGCCTGTCAATTATATGTCGGCCATCTGTCCCTGTGTACAAAGCACTCCCCAGTGCCAGTTCTCCTCACAGGATGTCTGACTTACACAGGACTGGTCCATCTCTACATAACATCGATTTATTAAGTGACGGATGGATATAACTGTCATGCAACAAACAAAACCAGAGACCCTCCTGGCACACTTCTTGAACACAACTGAACTGATCTAATGACAAGTTGGCCATTGCGGAGCAGCACATAGGAATGCAGATAAGTGGAGCACAAAGGATTAATATATTAAAGACGTGTCGGTAAGATGTATCGGTGCTCTGTTCCAGTCTACGAAAAATGAATCACAGTCATCATATTAAATATTAATTTGAATAAAGATACACCAGATGAACGGCACGAATCAGAAGCAAGGTCTACTGTACCACTAAACACACACGTTGCAGTAAAAAGTAAATACGTCGCGATTTACAAAGGAGCACCCAGAGCAACAGGAGGGGTAGTTAGTTATAACCGTGAGTCAGTGCCGGGGATCGGCAGTCGCTCTTGAGGTTCACGTTAACATTACAGATAAGGATGTCAATCCATCAGGGAGGAGCGGGGGCCGATGTCTGAAACATGGTTCGTCGTAAAGGAATGTTAATACAGATCACTGTCTGGAGTGAATTACCCCAAAATATATTGTTAACCAACAAGATATGATCAGCTGATGGAAGATAAGTGTATTGGGCACTGCTTTGGGTAGCTGTTGTCTCTTAGCCGCAGCGGGGAGACTGGCCATTATATCGGTCTGGTAAAGAACCACACGTTTTAATATTAAACGAACATCGTGATAAACAAGGTAAAACGTTGTTGATGGTTCACTTATTTTCACTGACAGTGTAACCACACGTCGGATATCACATTTCCCCTGCCATGTTAGCGCCACACCGGCTAACTGGCTAGCTAACTCCTCGGTCTCTGTGAGTTAGCCAAACCTACGGATTTAAGTTCGGCGACCGAGACTGGTTTTGAATAAGATGTGACACAGTAAGCGTGTCGGCTCTAATGCAATAACGATCCCCGGTTGTCGAATAATCCTACATTAACAAATGCATTCGGATTCGGTCGATGCGAGCTACCTGTCGGGGCTGCTGATCCCGGGTCGGCTGCAGCGGCGGTCGCCATTATGGTTCTGACTGCTCGGAGAGCGGCCAGCGAGCATTTTCTCTCTGCTCTTTAACACCCCTAGTGGACCAGACTGGCAGTAACCCCTAGTGGACCAGGCTGGCAGTAACACCTAGCGGACCAGACCGGCAGTAACACTAGTGGACCAGACTGGCAGTAACACCTAGCGGACCAGACCGACAGTAACACCTAGCGGACCCGACCGGCAGTAACACCTAGTGGACCAGACCGGCAGTAACACCTAGTGGACGAGACCGGCGAGTAACGCATTGAAATTAAATTCAATATTATTTGTATAGGCCTTAATCACAGGTACAGTCTGAAAGGGCCTAATTAGCAAGTAAGAAATCGAGGAGGAACGCAGAGAGGGGATCCCCCTTCCAGGGATGATCAGAATGTGTACCATAATTGACATGCATACTTATATACAGGCAAAATATTTTAAATCTGTGATGGGGTGCATGTAAACACATATTACTACTTGCAATAGTTATTGCATGCAGTACTAACACAGTATATACTCCAGGATACAAATGTAAAAGTTATTTGTATAATGCAATGGATTGTATCTTTTAAATGGATTTTAAACGTTTTATTACCATCTGTATTTATATACGTAATATAGCAGCTTGCAGACAACCTGTTTTTATGTCACTATGGTAAAGCCCAATGGCAATATAAAGTGAAAGAATAAAACAAGAATAGGTACAAGGGTTGAATGTTGGTTTAATCAAGAAATCCCAATACATTTCCAAAAAGGAATATTACTTACTAATGATTAGTATGTGAAACAGACCACTGTCTAATATACACAAACATGGTTATTTCTTCAGATTTACCCTCAAGCAGTGTATGTGGATTACACCACACTGAGCAGCACTGCCTATAGTTTAAGCTATACTAGGTCTACATGTTATTGCTACATGCAACATGCTTTATGAATGTGTTCCCTTTCTTCTCTTATTTCAAAGTGCTCACTAGGCCCCTATCTGAATAAGATGTACAAAATGTCTTTAGGAAAGAGGACACTTCTTCGTCCTCTGGTCTTTCTTAATTTGCTTGGAGATGGCATTCATCAGTATTTTGGAAATGCATTTGGAGGAATCCACAGAAGTGGTGCAACACTTGGCTACAAATGGAGCTCTTCTTGTTGAGCAAATTCCTTTGTTCTTTATCTGTAAAGAAAATCAATGTTTATATGAACACAAACATATATTATTCACAATTGACTGTAGCCCCTCATAGAAAACAAAAACTCACCTTTAGCTGAATACAGGAAGTTCTCTGATTGGAAGAGAGATGGCAGCACTGTTTCACAAAATTCTGAATGGGAAGTCCTGCCAGCAACCTGTTGACACAATATCCAAATCAGTTTTTGTTCAACATATGTACAAAGAAAAGATTGACTCATGGATACATGATTAATGTGAATATTAAGGAAGTGCTAGTATTTCACAACTCTACATGAAAAGTAAGAGAAAAGTAAAAGAAAGATAGGGTTGGAGACAGTACTTCTTTTTGATGAGTTTGTGAGTTTCACAGATCTGGCCAAGTGAGGAGTTCTGCAACGTGGGTGTATAAGTCGACAGATCGACATTATAGCCAGCGCGGGGAGAACTGGAATGGAAACAATCATATCTCTCCTGGCCCTCTTCCATCTCACAACAATGGTACTTCATCTTTCTCTCCTTGTCCTCTCTGCAGAACCTGTCCATCTCCTCCCGCCACTGAGAAAACGCAAGGATATATAGAGACAAGGACATATAGAGACAAGGTTATATAGAGACCAGGATATACAGAGACACGGTTATATAGAAACAAGGATAGATAAAGACAAGGCAGTGGTTTATGTCAAAGGATTTTCTACAATATCGAATAATTACAAATGGTTCCATGGCGTGTTGATGCCAAGGTTTACCTTCCCATCTGCACACTCGAGTACTTCCTGTTTTCTTTTGCAGCACTGTTTGAATCCCCGCTCCAGGCGGTTGACGGCCTTGGTCTGACGGACCAACCAGCCATAGCCTCTGCGTGGTAAGCAGCGGAGGTCATAGAATGGGCGCAGCTTGCGGTGAATGCAGACCGATTCAATGTCGTCGACCCTGGGGCGCGCAGGGGGGAAACTGATGCTCACATTGTTGGACAGAGTCCTTTGCTGTATGGTGCCTCTGAGGCTTTTCGGTGTCAGCATTGATCTGTGAACAGGATCATCGGACATGGTTAACTCTATGCATGTTCCGCAGGGATGTCATGATGAAAATAGCATGCAATAAGATCAAATATTAATCTCAATATATATTTAGTTGATTAACCGTTCTAATTATTAAGCAAGATAGAAACATGAAAACATGTATTAGTATTATATTTTAAAAAGGGGATTTATCAGCATTGTTTTATGTCAGTAAATAGTGTAAAAACACAGTAAAAACGTCTCCACTAATTAACATATTCATGATGCAGGGCACCGCTTTAGTACACCTTTGTGGTGCGTTTCTCAGGCATGTGTTGGGGTTGAAGGAGAAGCTGGACTGCACAGGAATGGGGGACACCGGGAGCTCCTGCGTGGGCAGGTAGGAGGCATTGGGAGCGTCCTCCTGGAAGCACTTGAGTTGGGCAGAGCCCTGTTCTTTACAGCAGGAGTACACACGGTCCTTCACAGAGGTGTCCATCTCACAGAAGGTGGCCACCATCTGCTTCCACTGTAGTGTGTAGAGCACATAAATAAAACACACCTGGTTAGTTATCATGATGTAGGAGCCATTCAGCGGTGCATATTGGTGTGTGTTGTTGCAATCAGTGGGTGGCACTACAATTTAATATGTCTACCAATTATCAACATTCAAGCACACTATCGTTATATTTTTTATAAATCTGTGGGTACATGTCTACTTCCTGAATAGTGTTCATGATGTAACATTTTTAAAAGAAACTGTAGCAAAGTAAACCTCAAAACAGAAGGATCAAGCTTTGAACGAGAAACAGATTTACTTGACCGTGTGTACTCCTAACTTGTATAAGGAAAGAAGCAGGAAATAAAAGGTTATTTCAGCAATGAAGGACTTTGAGAATGCTTACCGCCTGTTTGACACAGCACAGAGTCAGGTCCTGACCCCAGGTCTGATTCGCAGCACAACAATCGCTGAACAACGACTCGGCGAGATTGACTGCTAATGCCCTCCGCTTGAGCTGTCCAAACCCAGAGGCGGGGAAGTAGGTGTCTGGGTAGCGAGGCCGGTGGTCAGCGTGGAGGCAGATGGCCTGGAGGTTGTTTGGCATGGGTCTCCCCGGGGGGAACTCCACTGGGTAGTTCAGACCAGGTGGTGCCATACCAAAAGACCGAGGCCCAAACACTGGAGGACCTGGTTTTGGAGGAATTGATGGTGATGAATGCATTGGAAACAATTATGGTTCTTGCCACTAAAAAACTTATTCTGGTTTGAAACAAATGTATTTAATATTACCTCTTTCACTTAGTTCTCCTAACAAGTCCAGGCAGAAGGGAGCAAAGGCCATATAGAATAGAAACATATATTAGATACATCCGAAATAAAAGACACATGGTGAAAACACATCTGGAGACCAGAGTTTGGAACATCACCAGTTAATGTGATCACTATCACCTACTTGGTACCTTAATCTAGCATGTCTAGTCAAATCAATCAAATCAGATCCCCGGAGTGACGCAAGAAAACATTTGGATAGGCCTACCATTTGGTTCTATCTCTACTGCAACACGAATCTCCTGCTGCATAACTGGTTTGTGTGTAGACAAAGGAATTAAAACATTAATGCATTCATTTTAAAAATAGTTCATCACTCTACTGTTGAGAATAATGGCCTAATATAGGCTACCTCTCATGAATTCATCCATGTCAACCTCCCGTTGCTCTATCATTTTTTGCTCCACCATCCTTTGCTCCTCTAAGACCAACACACGGATTACAGAGTTAGAGTTAGAGAGAATTAAGCACAAAATAAAAAAATAAAAGTGTGAAACAGCAGTATACGAAATTGTAACCTATGACTAATAGACCGGGATTGCAACAGGCTACAATTACACAAACGCAGATGGATGCATTTTTTTTAACGCATTAAACGTGAAACAATTTCCAGTAAGAAATTGAAAGTCAACAAAAGACGCTCCTTTACCTCCACTCGCTCGGCCGATCCAAAACAAGCCCGCACACGCACACACCAGAGTCCAAGACCAGTCCATTGAAACGGGGGGCGATATTCAGATGCACGATGTGTGCCTTTTGTCCTCTTATCTGTCAACTATATTGCAATTATGTGCTCCTAAAGTAGTCCCTGTCGTAGCGACCGACTCGCCTGTTGCACAGTCACGGTGTGTCGATGACAGTGGAGGTCTGGCCGCCGAACAGCATAGCTGACGCTTGTTGTGTAATTTGAAGGAACAAGGCGGAGAGAAAATGGGAAGGGAAACAGTTTTCCGCCATGAGTCATCGGTGATCATCTGTAGCCTCGATCTTCTGCAGAAAAAACAACGTTATTTAGACCGCGTGTATTTGAAGACCAACATTAAACTTTACATCCTACACCATTCCTTAAATGTTTTTTATTGTAACACACTGTTCATTAGCCCTTGGGTGATACGGGTTAGGTAACATATGTTTATTTGTTGTGTATTTTATGTTCCGTGCAAAAATTCCGAAACTAACTTTGTGACCTTTACATAACTTCCGTGTCTCCTGCCCTCACTGCCACACGCACACGCACCGTGAAATTCTAAATAGGAACAGTATGTCCTGCCCGCACTCTAAGATAACCCATTTTAAGGCATTATGTTGTTTATTTTCTAAATTGTATTTGTATATCCTGATATCAATAGTTCCAACAAAGTGTTTTGAAAATATCGGATCAGCATCCTCCCCCATAAATAGCTAAAACAGGCATACTCTTGTGGAAGGCCTGGCAGCATGCAGTTGCGAGTCTATGGAGTGTGTGAATAGTGTATTGGGGTAAAGAAGACTGCTGTACAAGACAGGTCAGAGATCAGAGGATGACAAACAAACCAAAGCTTTGGCACTTCTCCCCGAAACAAAGCGTGTACTGTTATACTATTGTAAAAATGTCATCTTCCATTTTTGTTGAAGATGACAACTGCTTAACTTCTACACAAATAGTTTTTCAAACAACTAGTGTGACTGTGTGAGGAAGTAGAAGGGAGGGATTGTGTGCACTATTGAAGAGTATAAACATGAGATAAGATGTATCAGATCTCTGGAGCCCCACTCTCGACTCCCTACGCAAGCGGGTTTCCTGCTGTTGTTAGGGAGGGATCACTTGACTTCACTTTAATAAACACAAGCCTTCGTCAGTCATTTCCCCTTATCCGAGTTTCACCATCACTCTGCATTATTGTTGTCAGCACATCTTGTTTGATGTGTGTTTTACGGTTGTATCTATGAAAGCTAAACATGGTTTGTTTATACCCACTGTCCATGACAACGTTTGGTAAGATTCTCGTAAGACACAGGCTTGGTCCTTGATCATTTACGTCATTTTTTGTGGGCTAACTTCATCTTTTATTATCAGCCAGAGCCAGACTGGTTTAATATATTTTACAGACTCAGTTCAGCTATTTAAGTGTTATTCAATAGGGTAAGGTCATTTTAAAGAAAGACATATTTTTTATTCTTCAATGTATTAACAGTTTATTGGAGATCTTGCATATGACTACAATCGTAGCCTTCCTTAAACACCCAACACCCAAACAGGCTTAGTAGACCGGCAATTGCTAGTTAACATGTTTTTTTGTTGAATCTATATAGAAACCACAAAATATTCAAGGTCATATAAAAATAAGCTTACATAAAAAAATAGCTTAGACACAAAGAAATATAAATATATATTGCAACATTTA
>JAOPUD010000009.1:1837749-1852036 GCA_027122715.1 Trisopterus minutus
ACTTTACCCTTTGGCCATGCAAATGTGGTGCTAGATGGTAGATCAGTGCGCTTTTCTGTAGTGGACCTTCAAACACTATCGGTCTTAAACGGTCTCCAATGATAAATAACACACTGGCTCACTTGAAATGAGGTCCGATGTCCAAAATCCTGAACTACCCCTTTAAATTTGCATGGTAATATGTAGATGACTTTACCCTTTGGCCATGCAAATGTGGTGCTAGATGGTAGATCAGTGCGCTTTTCTGTAGTGGACCTTCAAACACTGTCGGTTAATAAACATTAATTATTTAATTTAATTATTTTTAATTATTTAAACATACATTATGTTGAGCGATTGTCTTCCCTGGTGGCTGTGGTATTTTGGTAGCAAGTGCTGTATCTGAGGAACTGACTGGTGATTTCAATTGTCCAATCCCCTAGACTCTTTCTGTGAAAGACTCCTCCAAGTATGGCACGTTTGTAAATGACAGTCGTCTACCAGAGAACCAACCATTGATCCTGAAAGCAGGGGACAATGTCACATTTGGGGTTTTCCACAGCAAGTTCAGGTATACCATACTCCTCTTTTCTACTGATATCTTTACCTCCATTTATATAGCTTATTGGTTCATTATTTGAAGTAAACCCAACTTGTGAGTTATAATTGTAAGATTATTATTATAACCTCAAGGTCCAACAACTGTGTTATTGTTCTGTTCATTCATAATTGTACTATTTTATTTCCTACTATGGGCCACTACTACGCATTGCTCACCCACTGCAGCACTACGCTTGAAGACCATTCTCCGCTCCATCGACTAATTTTGCTGTTGCATCAGATGCAGTGCAGGGGGGTTATTCAGCCTAATACCTTGTTGTCTGTAGGCCACCTAAACTCTAAGCATATCAGCAGTTTGAACCGACTGGATGGATTTAGGCAACTGGATCGGACCTGTCCTTAAGATCTTAATTCTTTGAACAACAGAAAATTGAGACGATTGTCTTCATCATACTAAAATAGAAAATAGTACAGTTTATACCTATTGGAAGATAGGTTTATGAAAGGTGATGAAAACAAGTTGTTTTCAACAAGTCATTCATTCCTGAGGGACCCTTACATGAAGTATCTGTCTCCCCCCCCCCCCCTCTTCCTAACCCCCCAGTGTGGAGCACGAAAAGCTTGTTGTCTGTTCGTCATGTCTGGACAGCAGTGAGAAGAAGTTGCTCTCTGATGCTCTGCAACCTCTAGGGGGAAGGCTTGTCAACTCCTGGACTCCAGACTGCACCTACCTCGTCATGTCTTCAGTCAAAGTCACCATCAAGGTCAGAATCCCTCTCTCGTATTCTACCGAGTGTGCTTGCTTTGTGTTTGATTAATCAAGTGTTGGTGTGGGATGTTTGTGCAGACTATTTGTGCCCTTCTGTGTGGCGGGATCATCGTCAAGTTGGAGTACTTCATAGAATTCAGTAGAGTCCTGAACCTGAGATTACCCCCTCCTGAAGCCCACAGGTGAGGTTCAACCCTGGCCTCTTTAGCCTATATACACATACACATACACACTAAACACACGCTCAACTCACTGAAGCAGGTGTGGATCCACACCACAGTGTAATGCTGGCGAGTCTGTCGTTTGGTATCTCCAGTTTCATCCCAGAGATCGATGAGCCCAGCTTGAATAAAGAGGAAGTGAACCTCTGCTCAAACCCAGAGCGTCGGCAGCTCTTCTCTGGAAAGAAATTTGTTTTCTTAAACTCAAAACAGGTTAGACCAATAAACCCCTTCTATATGAACTAGTCAAGTGTATACTGCATCTGATTGCTGCTCTTGCACAGTACTTTATTTCATAAGGTCAAGATAATTTTCAGAATATTCTGTCAGCAGACTGTTTGTCTCAGTACAGTATGTACCACAGATACAATATGGTTTGGTTTCCTCTTTCTACCTTTCTCTCACCCTCCCTGTCTCTAGCTGAAGCGTCTGAGTGCCCCAGTGAGCTTCGGAGGTGGGGAGAGCCTGCTGCTAAAAGAGGGCTCGCTGTCAAGGCCCCTGCTAGAGTCTCCAAACAGCTGTGTAGTGGACCCCGTGGGTTCTGGGAGCTCCCAGTTACTGTTGCCTGGCTTGGCCGTGGGCTGGCTGGATGGTGTGAAGAGGCTTGTACACGAGTACGCTAAAAACGCTACCATCATCACACTTCTATAGAGTCGCACCTGCGCTGCTCACCCTCGAGTTTCTCCTTGTCTGTGTACCCAACTGAAGTTCTCTTGGTTCGCTTTGTTCCTCCCATTGTAGAAGTGGCTGTCGACTCATCACAGAGTCTGAGATCGGATTAGCAGCCATCTATGTTTCTTGTGACAAATACTGCAATCCATCTGTTGCCTTCAGTGATTCAGGTAGGGGGAAGAATGTCCCACTGTAGAAATCTGTGATTTACCTCTTATTTTGTTATTTAGGATTATCAAGTTGTGCAAGTATGAGAAAATGATGTTCGAATAAATATAAAATTGGGTTATATAATATAGTGAGATCATCATGATATATAAGATTGAGAAATGGAACACATATTACTGACCAGGACGCACCACGTAAATATATTGAATCGTTTTTTTTAATCATATGTTCTCTTCAACAAAAATATCGCCTTGGCCAGACAGTGGAGATATTATATTAAAAAATTGTCCTATTCTTTAAAGCCAATTTAACCGGTGGATTCTATTCACCCTCCTGGCTACTTAGCCATACAGGGTGACCATTTTACTGTACACTCACATGGCCAAGAGATTGACCAACGACTGTAGTAGTAGACTATAATCCTGTGTCTATTCAAGACTGATTTGATGAGCCAACCTTAAAGTATTTGAATCAACATTGAGACATTTTCCTGACAATATATTAAGTTGGTGTTAAGTGAAATCACCCATCTGTGATATGTTATACCATTTTAACAGTTTAACATCTTTAGATCACCTTTTCCTGAAATGAATGTGTTCTTTGTTCTCTCTTGCCTGTACTGTATTGTGTGTGTGTGTGTGTGTGTGTGTGTGTGTGTGTGTGTGTGTCAGACTCAGTTCAGAGTGTCCGGCCCCGGCTGCCCCCATACGCTTCACTGTCCCAGAACGTGGCCATAGAGGAGACGATGCTGCAGGCTTCATCCATCAACATCACCGCATACGTCGGCAACACAGAGGCCTCTCAAGGGTACTCTCACTGGACTATACCTCGCATCCCCTTATAGTTACCAAAAGGTCCTACTGAAGTCACCCCTTCCTTGTGTGCCCCCACACCCATCACTTCCTGTGTGTCTTGTTTCCCCTCCCCGGCCAGGCTGGGGATGAAGGCCGCCGCAGGGATGGATACGGTGGGAGAGACCCAGAAGACGTCCCAGCCCAGCAGCACCCATCCACCCTGCGAGCCCAGGCCCAGAGCTCTGGGAGCTGGACGTGTGTCCGCTGTGGCCGATGCCATGAGCGCCTCCTTCCACACCGTGGAGAACACGGGCTCGCCGCAGCAGGAAGCAGGCCGACAGCAAGGTCAATAGATACGTCTCGTTGGGTTGTGTTTGTGTTGTGAACCTTTGATTGGTTGCCAAATCCACAATGTCACAAGTTAATCCCTGGATAATCATTAAGGGATTGGGCCAGTTTGACCGCAGGTTCATTGTTTACATGGGTGAGCTATGCTCACCAACCCAGTGAGGGCAAGTGTAGGAGGGTTCATAATTTCAGTCATTTTCTACTGCCCAGTGGTGTGTCAACATGGACACTGAACTTGTGGATTTGTCTGTTTGTGGGCACTGTTGGTGTACACCACAATAGCTGGGCTGTATGCACTACAGATACACCCAGCTGTACAGTCATGGTAGCAGCTAAACACTGTTGGTGATAGAATCTATGTCAATGGCTCGCCAACAGTTTCAGAACTGGCCTACAGGAATGAGGGCGAGTTTAACAATAGTCATGATTAACATCTGGACATAGACAATGTCAACAGTTAACCCAAGGTCCGTACATACCGGCAAGTCTCTCTGATTAAGTGGAGATTATCAGTCAAATTAAAAAAATCTTTATATAAACATAATCCCAGATATGACGTACAGCCTTATATGACATGATATTTATATTAATAAGAGGTAGAAAGGCGATGTGCAATGTAAAAATCAGTTAAATATTTTTTACCAACCAGGTGCAAAGAATGTCGGTGTCTTGCCATCCAATCAGAAGAGCCACATTGGTGTGGAGGCGTCCTCACAGAAACGCTCTTCCCAGAAACAGAAGCCCCCAGCCCAGCGTTCCCCACAGAAACAGGCCCCCCTCACCAACTTCTTCCAGCCAGTCAACAAAAAGAGGTATACCATGTTTAGCATAGACTTTTTATGAATATTTCTTTTACTATTCACAGTTAGTCAATTACCATATAGCTTTATCTAAAGCAGCTTACAGTGAATAGGTCTGAACCGCATCTTGTGAAGCATGCCTACATTAAGACTGCATGCATTGGGCATTTTATTTCAGGATAACAATGCTAGTCGTATGAGCATAACATGTTTTATCCTAGAATTACTTATTTTCTTTCAAATCATCAGCCCCCGGTCCGTTCCCTGTCTTGTCCTCAACGGGTTATTATCTCTCCATGTTTAAGTCATGTCACACCCGGCCTTGTCCTGCAGGCCTCGGGGAGATGAGTTCTCTGCTGAGGAGTCGGAGCCCAAGAGAGTCCTCCAACCAGGGGCCTCCTCCTCACCAGCTGCCCTCAGAACACCCACAGGGGCCCCGAGTCCGTCGTGCTCAGAGTTCGATCTCTTCGCGAGGCCCCCGGACGCTCAGTCACAGGCAGGTGGGCTCTCCTGTTCATCACAGCAGGGGACGCTGGGCAGGAAAAGGAAGGAGCTGGAGGAGGTGGAGGACAAGGAGCTGGAGGAGGAGGAGGAGAAGGATCTGGACATGGAGGAACTGGAATCCCTTATGTCTGTAGAGATGGAGGACTTTGGCGAGCCATCCCGGGCCGATCCGGACCAACAGGCACGACTCGTAGGAAACCGCTCGGTGGACAAGAGGAAGCCCGGCTCCACAGCCGCTGTGGAACGCTCCTCAACAAGCAAGAGGCCACGGGTTGACCTACGGGACCCCGGGGGGCCCGGCCCGGGGCCCGGCCCGGGGCCCAGCGGCTGCCCGCTGAAAGGCTCCACCTCCATCACCACCACCCAGAGCTTGGAGGCGGAGGAACGCATCTCCTCCATCACGAGACACATGCCCCTCGCGACCGCGGACCGTGCAGGGGGTGAGCTGCGGCCCCGCGGTGGCCAAAAGGAGGCCCCGGCTGGCTCCGGAAGTCAGGAAGCGCTGGCTATTAAAGATGAAGATGTGTCTATGGTTGTGGTGAGGCCAGCGACGGCTCAGTTGTTAAATATTGTAAGCAGGCATGGCCCCTGTATGTAACCAGTCTCCCTGTTTTGCTCCAGGATGGTTCAGAGGCATTAGGTAGCGCAGCCCATGGACAACCTATGGAAATGCTGGAGAAACCGCTGAAAGTATTCAAACAGGACAACACAGTAAGGGGTTTCTTTTTCTAATGGTTCTGTTTAAAATGTTGTTATTGAGCAAGAATTTAAATAAATATACTCAACTGATAAACATTCCATTCTTTGTCACTTCAGGCCTCTGAAGCAGAGGAAGATCTTCCGAAGAGGCTGGTGTTGGTGGAGTTTAAATCCCTCATGGTCACAGCGCCTCCTAGAGGCAAACCCCAGAGGATACAGGGACCCAACTCCACAAAGAACTTTAAATGCTTTCGCAAAGTCAGTCGAAGATGCTTTTAATCTATCTGCAACCCTAAAATTCTTGTGATTATTCTCATTAGTATTTGCTCATATAAAGGTGGACGTATATATGTATACATCTAAACATCCTTGTGTATATCCTAAAAAGTTTCTAAACTGTAGTAGACAATTCTTTGATATTGATATTAATTAAATTTGTAAAATTCCAAATGTCATACACCTAATGTAATGCACATATTTGCGATATACAGGTTTATTATTTCCTCTTTTTGGCTCATTATCCTCACATAGCAACTTCCATCCTTGGTACCCCTGTGTTGACCTGGCTCACCCACTGTGTTCCTGGGGCAGGTGCAGGGGTCAGGCCTCGAAGGGTTACCCCGGCTCATTGGAGGTGATGACCTACTGGCCCACAACAGGGGCAAGAACTCTGAGCTGGATGACTTGCTGAAGGATACTACTGAGGTGAGGCCTCACCCTCACTGCTCCTGGCTGAGCTGGCTGTCCCGCTGCGGGATTCACTCTGACGTCTGTGTGTGAATTTGTGAATGAATGGTTGTCAGCAAAACCCTCTAAATGTATAATGTAATTGTTTCTGATGTGTGTGTTTGTTCCAGGAGGAGAAGCAGAGCAGGCGGGACGAGAGCCTCGGAGATGATCTCTTCAGGTGGGGACAAATAGGTTTTTTCTTCAGTTTAGTTCTGAGTTACCTCTTTATGAAACAAAACTGAAGATATGAACTCATTTGAATTTGCACCACCAGTTGCAATCTCTCAAACATAAAGACATATTTAAGCACCCCCTTTTTAATCTAAATTGTCCTTTCTGAGTGCACCAGGCATATTATCTTGTGCACAGGAACATAACGACGACTTGTTATTGAAGGACTTATTCTGTTCTGCTATTTTTACACATGCACCCATGAACGCACACACACTATGATATATGATTTTTGTCAATAACATCTAACAAAACTTCTTAAATATCAAACAAAAGTAAGAATTTGAGAGAGAATAAAACCCTGTTGAAGCCAATCTCAAGTAAAACAACAAAATGAACCAAATATTAATAAATTACAACGATTAAGCAAATAAAGTGATTTGGGTATTATTTAAACCCATTTGTTTTCGGCCTGGAAAAAAATGCCCCCGCAATAAGTTTGCGTCCAAACTCAAACTAAAGTCAGGCAGCAAATGAAGGCGCTGGCAGCCTGTACGCAAAGTTGACAGTGGGAATTGTAAACTAAATTAAACTAATGTGAACTATGTAATCATACATGGAAAAGAGCTGGTTTCCATGATGATTTGTTTGCAAGTTAAAGTTTTCCTTTTGAAATGTATTTTTTTAGCTTCATTGTCCCTCAAATTCTTATTTTTGTCTGACATTTATGACGTTTTGTTTGATAACATTGACACAAATCTGATTCCACACACACACACTCACACACACACACACACACACACACATACACACACACATCCTGTATATTAATGCATTGAGGTGTTATTTAGAGCCACCTCGGCTTGTTTCAGATTCAACCAATCATAATGGTGCAATTCCTACGTGATAGGAAATGAAGAGGATAGGCTGTCTCTTAGGCTATTGTGTTTTCTCAGGCTGAGCAAAAGGGTGCGTGTGTGTGTGTCTGTTAAATATTTGGTGCGTGTGTGTGTGTGTCTCTCCAGGCTGAGCTGTTTGATCACTGAGTCACCCTGCTCAGCCAGTCATCCGTAGCCGGGGAACAGATTCTGTCCCTAAGAAAACTATCTTTTCATATTTTGGTTAAGGACAGACCCTGCCATCCAGAAGTGCTTTATTGGGAAGGGTGTTTGACTTGCTCAAACACTCTGTGATTTACAGATCCTAATTTGGTCTTTTTTATGGTTTGTGCAAAATGTCACTCAGGACATTAAGGAATGTTCCGTGTGTGTGTGTGTGTTTATAGGTACAATCCATCCAGGCTGTTGAAAAAAAGATGAACCCTCCACATCTATCAGTGCTGCAGTGAGGAGGTGGTGGACAGGCATCAGGATAATATAACGGCCCTCTCTAATAACATTAGCAGACCTGCTGCTTGTTGATCTTAGGAACAAGTTAATGACAGTTTGTTTTGTTGTATCTAGCAGGCCTTCATGTCTCAAGCACTAATTGCAGTTTGTTTTATATGATGAACAAAAAAAGACTTCAGATTTGTTTTTGAAGATTGTATTTGTTAATAAAAAAATACAGTTTATAAAACATCAATAATCCTATATTGTTTGTACTAGAAAGGGAAGTCGAAGCTTGCATGCACAAAACTACTATTCCTGTTTCTAAACCAAGAAGCCAAACAATTGCCCTGGTTTCATAACTATCAACAAATATCCTTTTCTAATAGGATGTATTTATCTATTAACTTATTTCTTTAGATAATCCAGACCAACATATAAGGCACTTGCACAATGCTAGAAAACATGAGCAAGTTTTTTGTGCAATTGGTTGATGCAGAGAAAGTCCATACACATCCACAGCAAGTTCAAAGGAGCAGAGAGAGGGACTAGAATTTGGCACATATATCCGAGAGGCAATTACAATCTATTTTCTGAAGTAGCAATGTGGTTTTCCAAGGAGACAACCTCCTTCAATGCCCTTACTGCTGAATGATTTTGCCCTTCTTATTTCTGAAGAGGCACTAGGCTGTGAGTGGATGCTCCTGTATGAAGCTACCTGGAAGGGAATCTAGGTCTAGACTGGCTTAGAGGTCTTGGTACCTCATCAACAAGCCAGGCAACCTAGAGTTGATGGCATATCACAAACTATTATACAGAGGGAATATATAGTTAGTACACAAGCTTTAAGTGAAATCATTGACAACTAAACAAAATCTTTAAAAAGTCTAATCTTTTTTGTGCAAACATTGTATTGAGACTTGCTTCATTTCCTTCCCATTCTGCCTGACTAAGAATCATTTTCTGTTTCAGACACTATACAATTCTAGCTTTTTAGATGCTTTCCTATTCTAGTTCACTCACTGACCTCTTGTATGCCTCTAGTAGAAACAGAAATGGTCTGCTTCTGTTCAGTATCATAAGGCTAATGAACCACGAGATCAGGCTTACATTTTGAGCATTTCAGTAAAAAAAGCAAGCTACAAAATTTATGATTAGCTACTTGACACAATATAATTTGATGGATTAGAGTATTGATATACCCTGGCCATTTTAGAGACTCAAGGCTACAGCCGATACTTCATAGTGTTAGTGGAGTATAACACAAACAAACGTACAACATAAATACATAAAACCAGTACTGCTCAAGTGGTTGTTTGATTCAGTCCACTATCCATATAAAACCCCTAGATGCAGAGCAGGTTGGAAAGCAAGGCCAAGGAGCAACTTGGGTTAAACTTATCTTCCAACTCTCTCAGGTTGTCCATCATTAATGGATTTAATTGCATTTGAAATCATAGAATTTCACAGTTGTATTTTTTGTTGTTGCCATTAACACCATGTACTCTGCATTTAATATTCAATATAATATTTCCCAATATAATATTAACCAAGAAGGGAAATATGTTGGTCAAAAGAATATAAATCTTAATGCCATTGTATAGTTGGCAGTTACTTTCAAGTTACTCTCCTTGTCCAAACTAAGGTCACACTGAAGGAAGAATGGCAGCGGGTTACAGGCTCAGAGTTCGCAGGCTAGTGGAAAGTGTTTGGAGATGTTATTTTTGTTTTCTGCCTAATATGGCAAATAGTTTTTCTCATGTTTGCATTGATATTAGGGCATTAAAGAGTGTGCAGCACATGCCATGCAAGTATGCATGCGTGCATGCATGTCGGTACAGCAGTCACCCGCAAAGCTGTCGATGAAGGCTACCGTCAGTCTTCAAGCATTCAAGTTTTCCAAGACAATATTCATCCTCAATATACGTTGTTGTGATGTTGTGAGCTTAATATTTAACCCCAAGCCCAAACAAAGATCATCCTTTTTGATGTAATGCATCACTGTCATTCATAACATAATTTACACATAGAAGAGAGGTGGTAATGAAAGACACATGTTGAAAATGTTTTAAAAAGAAAAATAAGATCCATACTGAACAGTGGTACACTATTTCCTATATATGAGGACCTTTCACAGTCAAACTGCCCTCTCTAATAATCAACTGACTAGGTTTAACTTGAGATGAGCAACACTGTCGTTTTTATCTCTATTAGTAACAGCTTTTATCAGGTGTGCTCTTCAGCCAACAAGCCACTAACAACAATAACATTCTAGATGAATGTTATCGCCCCGCCGCCGATAAGCTTTTCATTCTTCTTGAGTCTCTTCATTAAACAGGAAGCTATGCCTAAAGCTCCACCCTTTAAAAAACGAACAAAGTTGTCTCCTACCAGGGGGCCCATCGCAAACAACCCAGGTTCCTTGGTGCATTCAAAGCTGAAGGGATGGATGTCAATGGGGTTCTGCTTGCAAGAGATGGGCTTTGTGGGGTCAATACCCAGATACTGGCCCTGGCCCTTGAGGAAACACAGGTTGGGGTTTGTCCCGATCAGCACCAGAGCCATGGAGATCTTGAACGCTTTCAAGGAGTTATTCCCCTGAAGTACACACTTCCTGTCAGGTTGAAAGGAAACCACACAGTGCTCTGGGAAACTAGTGTAGTCAGGGGAGAGATTGCTGTCACCATTGGTAGCCATGTTACTTACGGCCTGTGGGAACTTTGAGCATATTTTGGCGCACATTGAGGAGGCAACACTCACCGCCTGTGGTCCATTAGTGACAGAGGAAGCAGCCATGCTTGTCGTGTGAAGTTGAGAGCACATCATGTTGTAGACTGTGTGATATTCTGGGTACAAAGTCTTTGGCAGCTGTTTGAAGATTAGGTCAGGGTTGTCAATGTTTTTACGAAAGACGTGCAAGACAGGAATGTTAGCACTGCAAGCGCATAACACTGCGTCAGCAGCACTAAGACCAGCGCCTACAATCAAAACTGGATCAGAGGTTGAATCCAGTTTTCCCTGGCTCACAGCCAACCCCAGGTCAGAGATGCTGTGAAGTACAAAGGGAAGTTCCTCCCCCTCTACAACAAGTCGAGCAGGAAAATCTGATGCACCGGTGGCCAGAACAACATTCTCTGCAAACAAGCAGAAAGGGACATGGCTGTCCTTCTGCACCCTCTGGTACCCCCTCACTTCCCAGAGCGTGCCCCCTCCTCCACTATCTACACACTGAACTCCATTTCCATCAAACGCTTCATTCTCACCATTACCAACCCCTCCACTCTCTTGCTCCAAACCCTCCTTTTCCACAGCCTGCGTCTTGTGGCCCCGGCAGAGTTTCTGTACAGAGGTCACATATGTGTTGTCAATGAAGTTCTTCTGCAGTCCCATGAGTTTGACATAATTACGGTAGTAAGACGAGATCTCCTCTGGGGTGGCTCTGTCATTGGTGACACCCCTAGAGAGTGGAACATAGAGAGGAGAGAGAATATCAGCAGCTGCAAGGAATGTTTGGTCCATGGCCATCCACCTGTCTCCAGCCTGCCCGCAACCTCTCAATACCTGCGTTTTCCATTGGTCAGGTCTCTGTAGTTCACCCCAGGGAGCTCCATCCAGATGCCAAGACTAATAGTCAACATGGAGCCTTCCATCGCCTAAGGTAGAAAGAGACACCGTGATTAAACTGGGGATGAAAATGCCATTCTAAAGGGGACAAGTGAAAGTGTGTGACGGTAACGTGACCTAATGTATGGAGATGCTGACAGCGATAATGACAGTTAGGAAAACAAGTTCCTTACATGCCAGGCCCCTCCAGGTGTTGCACTGCCCAGAACCAGGTGTGGGATCTGCTGCTGCTTGTCCCGTCTCCACTGAACGACCGGGGGGAGCTCATAGCCAAAGTCTGCGTTGGGGTGCATTAGGGTATCAAACAACACTGCCACCGGGTTCCCTGACCTCCCCTCCAGGCCTTCACTCAAATACTCAAGATCCTGCCGTACAAAGGGAAAGAAATTTACAGAGGAAAGTATTAGCAACCTGTGTTTCAAACTGCACGGGTTCCAGCCCCCGGAGTGTGTTTACCTGTTCAGTAATGGGGAGATGCTTGGCCTGCTGTAGCTTTTGGTATAATATGGGGTTAGGGTGCACTGCCCCGGTCTCTAAGTAGGGTTTGTAGCCACTCAGCAGGTAAGACAGACAGATACCTGACGGCCCATTGCCTAAAAACAGAATAAATCATTAGAGAGAGAGTTTAAACATAGAACAGGAAATGAGGAACGGGGTCATGAGTCATGACTGAGTCATGCTCACCTATGACGACTACAGGGAGGGTGGGGGGACGATCCTGTGGTACCGACGTTTCTTCCAAAAGAGGCATGGCGGCAGTCAGGGCCAGCGCCAGCTACTGGGAAAGGAAAGTAGGCATATGGAAAATAAGAATAAAGGAAGAGCAAAGTGGATGCTATGAGACTGTGAGAACAAACAAGACTCATCTTCATTCCCACACTGCATTCATACTGATACTGGTTGAGCCCAGTTGATGCTAACACAACACAACAGTGCTCCTGGTGCCATCTCTGTCTACCGGGCGTCAGCTGAGCCACACACATGCACAGACAGAATCAAAACACCAATTCATCCCCTTGTTATCTCCCCTCATTCTCACTCTGGGCATTGATATTCCCACACACCCTCTGAACACGTGGCCACTCCCGCCACAAGCTCCCACAACAAACGGTGCCCCCATGCTCGCCAAAGTCCACAGAGAGCCCCCCCCCCATTCTACCAAACATGGCCAACGGCTAGACTAGCCTTTGTTGACTCCAGTGTCGCTTCCACAACAAAGGGGGATCTCTGGTCAGTTTCATGGAGGCTCACTTCTGTTGTGAATGTTTGCCATTGAGCGTGTGTAGTGTGTGATGGTGCATCAAGCGACAATGCCATTGTGGGTCCGCTGGGCGGCAAATCCCCGGTGATCACTCCTCCGAGAGGGCCCTAATCCCAGCGGCCCTGTTTATCTCGGTGCTACCCTTTTCAACGGCAACAGGAAGGGAATGTGAATCCTGGCACAGTGACAAACCAGACTACCCAACCCACCCCAGACCACCCCTCGTATACCCCCTTTACCTCTGCTTTTCAACTGCCGCCATGCCCACTAACACACACATACACACACACACACAGGTTTGCGCCAAACATTACCTTCAACTGCTACCTGGCTAACGTGGCCCACCTTTACCTCAACTCCACCAAACTGGTTTTGCCATCTTGCAGCCCTAACGTGTCAGCATTTTGAGAATATCTAATAGCACATGGGACTGGCAACATTCAAAGTTTGATATTTGATCAGATTCATATCTGCTCTCTGTTTCCCAGAGTGTCTCGTTGTATATGGCATGTAAGTCAACTGGTGGTGGGATGTGTTCTTTGGAAACTGGTGTGGTCTTTTCTGCAAAAACAGTGGGGCTCTATAGGGGGATGTGTATTTAAAGAAAGTGTGGGGTGATGGGAGTGATGCAAACACAGTGTTTCCAGATGTACACAGCCAGTCTGCTGCTTTATATGATATGTCATTCTGTGTATGCATTGTTTACAACTTGACGTCATCCTGTGATAAACATATGCACTAGGTCAAAATGTGTTCAAGGAAATATGATAGACTATGAAGACTTACATTACTATCAAACCACGGAAATTGGATTTAGTCATATTGAACACAAATTATATTTCATTTGTAGTTTGAAGTTATAAGGCTTACGTCATTTGAATGTTTGAAGAGAGAGGAGAGAGAGAGAGAGAGAGAGAGAGAGAGAGAGAAAGTAATAGGAAAATATCAGAAGCATTTGCACTTAAGCATGTTGTTTAGAAAGTGGAATTCATATTGGACTGAGCATAGTTTCTTCATGGTTGGGTTCATTTAAACATTAATTCCAAAGATAACCTTACGAAACCGACAAAACATCTAGATATAAGCTTCTCAGCAACATATTTTATATTAGAAAACCGAAAAAGCGATATTAAAGACATGTCATTTATATCAACCCCTTTAATGTTCAAACATGTCCCTGTTGTTGTGATGAGACCCTACGGTACCCTCTCCTCCTGGCCGGTCACTACTCCGCTCAGCCGCCTCAGCAGGGAGGCTGACCGTCTGATGCACGAGGAGCAGGCGAGCTCCGGCTTGCATCATTACATCATTTAGGTCATTCACACTTCCCTTCTCCCTAACCATCCGCATCACTTGGTTAAGGGTGAACTGCGTTTCTCGCGCGCATTGCCACTTACCGCGGTGTGCTTTATCCGTCGCTCCGCTCGCTCCTCTTAATGACGGCCGCGGCGGCTGTGTTCCTAACGGTATAAATATGCAGACACTAGTGGGAGGATCAATGTAGGCAAAGTCTTGCGTGAGATTGCCGACAATAGCCTATGCCAGCCTTCCTCCCTCTCTCCCTCCCTCCCTCTCTCGCTCGTATTCTTCTCCCCCCCCCCCCACACACACACGCGCACTCTCTCTCTCTCTCTCTCTCTCTCTCTCTCTCTCTCTCTC
>JAOPUD010000009.1:1852152-1862217 GCA_027122715.1 Trisopterus minutus
TCTCTCTCTCTCTCTCTCTCTCTCTCTCTCTCTCTCTCTCTCTCTCTCTCTCTCTCTCTCTCTCTCTCTCTCTTTTTATGAATCTAAACCAGACAAGACCAGACCTATTATACAGTCTCGGTGATGAACATCCACTGTAGCCCGTGTATTTCCAGCGCAGAGATAAACCGGCTCCTGCGTTTGAGGGCATCCACCGTTACGGTGCGCGGCGGCGCGCGGCGGCGCGTGCTCACACAGGGCCGCTGCTCGCCCTTCAGGCTGAGCGGCGGATCGCTCATTGGCCAAAGAAATCAACGAGTAAACACAGCTATCAATCTCAGAACGCTGGTTTGATTTGATTTGTCACGTCAGATCTTTCCCATTGAGTTATTCGGTGTTGTAGTGTAAGGAGAGGTTTCTTCAGACTACAAGTAGGCCTACAATGCTCATCACTTATTTATTATTATTATTATTCCTGTGTTTACTTTTGAGTAGGCCTACAGGCTGCATTCTGCTCTCTACACAACCTTATACCCGCGTCATGCAAATGTCATGTTCTGAAATAAATATGTTTAAGTAAACTTGGATAATGTTAAATGCTTTTCTGAAGACAGATGATGGATCGAATGGCGTGTTAAAGGTTAGTTTGAAGCAGCGCAATTAACACCTAGGCTAGCCAATAGGAGTAGGCTATGTATTGAGAAGAAGAAGGGGGGGGGGCACCATTATTAATTATAATAATATATATTGTATTATTTCGAGCAAATGTGTATTTTATTGCCTAATGGTTTAATCAATGATGGCAATTGTAGTTGTGCTTCATCTCAAACTTCAGTCACTGATCATTATGATGATGATCATCATCGCGGTGCGGGCCCCCCCGCAGCACGTGGTGCAGCGCTCGGTGCGCCTGGTGGGCGCTGCGGCCTGCGTCGAACCGCGCGACGTAAACAAGAACGTAGAAGACACGCGTTGGAAATAATCACGACCGCAGAGCAGGACCAAGCTGTGGTGCTCCAGGGGAAACCGCTAGGCGTCAGAGATATGATTGATTGATTGATCGATTGAGGATGCTGTGGTCTTTACGTGCAATGGAGATGTGTGATATGTCATTGACACCATGCCTCAGGTCATTGCTAAATAAAAAAAATAATATATATATTTTTTAGACTTTACTTAACTGGGTAACAGTGCGCATCAGATATCTATATGCAACGAATAACAGTAAACAAGAGCTGATGTGTGTTTGCGTTTGTTTATGAAATAAATAAAATCAATTGGCCTTAATGACAATACACGATAATGGTAGTTGTGATTTAAATGTCACACCTCGACTCGCTTCATAGTCAATAAGAGGCATGAAGTGTTTTCGTAACGTATTGAGTCATGTTTTTAGATGTTACTATGACTACGGGTTTCCCCGCCCCTCTGTGTCGCATCAACCAATGAGGAACGAGTACTGCGGTCAGTCCCTCCTCTTGCTCCACCAAACACATGTCGCTTCGCTGCTAGCTGCCACTAGCTTTAGCAATATGAACTGTCTCTACATCATCAGCTCATATTAAAATGGTTCATCTAAGTAGGATTTGCTACCGGAAGGTAAACAGCCACCGCAGTATAGTTTCGTTTATTATCTCAAATGGTGTTTATGTGGTTTAACGTACGTAGCATTTGTGCTACGTTAGCTAGGTAACCGTCTTGAAGGTGAACGCCATCTAGTAGGCAGCCTCTGCCATCTGTTTATAGGATGTATATTATTTACTGTATATGTATATGCTTCATTGACATTGTAATCATGTGCTCTGTGCAGCTCAATTTCATGTCTAATACAGCAAGCTGAATTCATTCCCAGGATGCTAGGATATATACTTGCTATTTATATATATATATCTATAGATATATATAATACTAGATCACTTGTTAATAAATAAATAATGAATCCATTGTTCCTGGTCCCATTGCGGACATTTCCTGAAAATTTCATCCAAATCCGTCTTTTCCAACTTTTCGAGTTATGTTGCTAACAGACAGACAGACAGACAAACAAACTCGAAAACATTACCTCCTTGGCGGAGGTAATAATATAACCCCCCCCCCCTGTTCTAACCCTCCCTGTGGTCTTTATGCTCAATGTAGTTTTTAAGGACAGTCTGGATGTTCTGAAGAAAATGTTCAGGGAAATGGATGCAATGTTTAGTTAAAGATGTTGAATGCTTGTTTTTTATCTGCCAGTATGGGAACTTGGTGGACAACCTCCGGCTCTATGTGCGTGGAGGCAGTGGGGGCATGGGTCTTCCTCGCCTCGGGGGGCAGGGAGGCAAGGGAGGAGATGTCTGGATGGTGTCCAAAAAGGAGGTGACTTTGAAGCGGATCCATGACAAGTACCCCCATAAACGCTTTGTCGCTGGCGTCGGAGCTAACAGCAGGTGAGCCTTTTCCATTAAGCTTGAATCTCAAATGTATCAATAGGAAGGTTGAGGATCTATTATGTTTTATAGTAGAACCAAAGCTATGTGATGTTATTAACAACAATACCTTTTATTTATCAACAGCGTTCGAAGGTTGAAAGGGGAGAAAGGAGGGGATTATGAACTCAATGTTCCTGTTGGCATCACCGTCACTAATGACGATGGCAGAGTTATGGGTAGGTCAAATACAATGTCATTGTCACCAGCACCTGAGTCTTTCTTTCCTTTGACTTTCTCTCTTACTGCCTGGCCAATAAGGTGAACTGAATGCCGAGGGCGATCGTGTGTTGGTGGCTAAGGGAGGACAGGGAGGGTCCTTTCACTCTGCGTTCACACCCTCCAAGGGTCAGACCAAACACATCCGACTAGACCTCAAACTCATTGCAGACATCGGCCTGGTTGGGTGAGTAGAGTAATTCTAATCTTGTCCCAACATGAATGCACGCTTCTACTGGAGTTGACCAATTACAATGTGACTGATGCCTGTATGTTACACACAGGTTCCCCAATGCTGGGAAGTCCTCCCTGCTGACTGTCATCTCCCACGCCTCACCCCAGATTGCTAACTATGCCTGTAAGTAGTCATCATGCATATACATTCGTTAATTTGTCTTAGATTACATCTCTTCTTTGTCAGAAATAATTATGTTCCTCGTCTGTCCTCATTTGTCTTCCTTTATTCATGTCTGTGATTGACAGTTACTACATTAAGGCCAGAGATCGGTAAAGTGATGTATGATGATTATAAGCAGGTATGTGGATTGTTTGTTGGTTTTCCTATTTTCTTTGCTATATTGCTATATATTATATATATATTGCTGTATTGGATTGGCTATTGTAATGGATGTGGTGCTGTGAACCCTTAGATCTCTGTGGCAGACCTTCCTGGTCTGATTGAAGGGGCTCACCTGAACAAAGGAATGGGCCACAAGTTCCTCAAGCACGTTGAGAGAACCAAGCAGCTGCTGTTTGTGGTCAGTGGAAAGGGTTATAGTAACTAAGATTTGGTATAGTACCTAGTGACTAAGTTAGGTCATAGTAAGTAACTTGTGATTGTATAATAACTATTAACTAAGTTACGGTGTAGTAACTAAGTTAAGGTGTAGTAACTAAGAGGGTATAGTAACTAATAACTGGTACCGTAGTTAAGGTATAGTGACTAGTAACTAATTAAGGGTATAGTTACTAGTCACTAGGTTAGGGTATAGTAACAAATAACTATTAGAGATACCAAGAATCAGCTTGGGGAATGTGTCATTGGCTCATGGTAGCTGATACCAAGGTATATAGTAGTAGTAGTAGAATAATGGAAGTGCTGAATGTTCTCAGTATGGACATGGTCTCCCACCGCTGGCTCTAGGTGGATGTATGCGGATTCCAGCTGGCAAGCAAAACACCATTTAGGTCAGCCTTTGAAGCTGTGCAGCTCCTGACCAAGGTATGACAAGAGACGGTTTATTGTTTCTCCAATTGGTCAGTGTGAAACCCCAAAGACCAGATAAAAGATCATAGCACATCAACACACAGAGTGATCATAGACACAGTAACCTAAAGCTATGGTGAACCCCTGTTGTGAAGGAGCTGGAGCTGTACAAGGAGGACCTGCTGTCCAAGCCCGCCCTTCTGGTGGTGAATAAGTTGGACCTCCCTGATGCAGAGCACAAACTGGAAGAGCTTCAGCAGCAACTCCAGAACCCTGAGGGTAACTTCAAAACAGTCTACTAGCTGTACAAATGTACTATTTGTGCATAGTACATTTAAAATGTACTATGTAAGCCAAATAAGCCGAATAACCCCTGGTGACCCTGGCCAATGGCACTATAGTGACAAGTATCTTTTAAAAGAGTGAACATTTAACAGAAAGCCTACGTAGCCTAATAAAATTACTCATGTTAAATCCCTATCAGCAATAAGGGACCACAACCAGTTTAAAAGTGGGCATTGGAAAGCAAAGCTCTTAGTAATCAGCATCTGTGTTTGTCTTGACTGTCTGCTCTGGCACAGAGTTCTCCCACCTGCTGCCACACGACATGATCCCCAGGACCAACCTGGCTTTCCGAGACGTCATCCCCGTCTCCACCATCACAGGCCTGGGTTTAGACAAGCTGAAGCGCCGCCTGCGTGGGTCGCTGGACGAGGAGGCGTCTAAGGGCTCGGAGCCCCTCCACAGGGAGCGTCTGGGGGCCCTGAGGCCAGGCAGGACGCCCCTGCCCGTCTGGGGGATCTGAGGCCCGTCTGGGAGCCCCAAGGCCCTCTGGGGGACCTGGGGCCAGGCAGGACGCCCCTGCCCGTCTGGGGGCTCTGAGGCAGAACCCCCTGCCCGCCTGGGGGCTTTGAGGCCAGGCCCTGAGCTGAACTGTGTACAAAGGTGCTAGATGGTTTCTCTGGACTCCATCATTATTGGTGTACGTATTAGACTGCAGCACGCTACAGCCAAGTGTAAATACTTATGTAATGAACGGATTCATTGTTTTGACATATAAAATGCATTTTTGAACTATTTATTTCAGTGTGATTTTTATTTCCTGGGCTGCCATGAAGCAAATCTTAATAATTCCCACCTGTATGTGTTTTCCAGATGAGAACTGGAAAAGACATTTCACCAAACAAGGACATGTTGAAAGTTTTATTTTATATTAAATATATTACAATACTGAATAATTAAGAGAAAAAGAAAACGGGCATTTGCATTGTCAATTTATGTACAGCAGAAAGCATAAACAACATTTAAACAAACCAAACTAAAACCATACCAAGTTTGCAGCTATATCTGATACTATTACCTAGTAAATGTGGTTGCTGTGGGTGAGGATCAGCTCTGAACGCATTGGATGGAAGGTCACAGCTTGGCAGTTGGTGAGCTCAAGTGTACTGTTGGGTGCTGAACGTCTGCCTGGCTGTCTGGTGTGTCTCCGTAGGGGAGAAGGAAATCACAGTTGTCCTGTTGGATATCTCCAGGCAGTACCGTCCTATTATTGAGTGGATGCAGCACGGTTGTCTCTATTCTCTACCACTACGGTCAAAGACATGAAACCATGGCAATTTTGCAAATGGTTTGGCCACAATATCTGTTTGTTGGCCAATGACAGCGAAAAGGGTCATTGTTTGTTGTTGGCATACTATGTTGAATATATTGCTGTAGTGTTCCTCATACTCTGCACACACTTCAATGACGAAATGAAGGCTTGTGTAGCAAAAGAAAGACAATACAGGAGCCTGTCGGTACAGTAATGGTTGTTATACTCAATGCTACTATAGCTTCCCTTTATCCTCCTACTGTGGAAACTTACAGATGGACACAAGCCAGAGGAACGACATAGGAACAACTCCAAAACTAGTGTTTAAAGACCCAAATCTCCTCCAAATCCCACCCAAACTAGCCAATGCACAATAATGCACTTAATTTAATTACTGTTTGATTAATTGCACTGCATAATACTGAGAAAGAAGAGAATATTATAAAGGTAATTAAGAAAAAAGATATATCTGTCATCCAGTAACAATATCAATCCAATATTCTGGGGACATTAGCTATACAGTCATAGTGCTGACATAAATTAAAATTAACAGGGCCCACTTTAAACAAAGACAAGAATGTGAACGAACGCACAAGAAGCATTAAGGCAATTTATGCACATGAAAGGCGATGTGGAGCTGAACAAGACATGTTGGTGATGGATCTTGGTTTGCCCACCTCGAAAAACAAAACAAAACAAACGATCTTACCTCTAATATGTGCACGGTGTTTTTAGTCTTTGCCAAACCCATGGCTGGATGTTATATTAAACCTAAACCATTGACTGACTGAATTATTTAGCAGACTATTAATAGCCGTAAATTGCCGTCAGTGCATTCTGTGGTATAAAAAACAGAGTAAGACAACTTCAATAAAGTAAAAATTATTTCATTGACATGCTTTTTTTTAGCCCAAATAGTCTTGCAGGTAGCCCAGCAGAGGACGGGCATGATGTGCTCATTGCCCTGTCATTCTGTTGGTCGTCATAAAAGCTTAAACAGCAAGCACTATACAGCATATTTCATCATTTACATAGGTCAATCCAAGCCATCGCAGATGAAATCCAAAATGCAAATATTTAGATGTCATCTATTTCCATGTTATTTCATTACAATTGTCATAATTTGACTTAGCTAAGCGGCCTCCCCTGATCCCAATGCTACGCTATATAGTCGTAATCACGGCCACGCACGCCATTCAGAAGTAGAAACTAAACACATCTTTACATGAACCAAGTGAGATTTCTGAGCGAAATCGTCCATCACCAAGTGAATAAGACTAAAATGTGGCGTTCACATCTACAACTTTTACCAAAAACACATCTCTCTCCCTTTATCGCCCCTAGTTAAACAAAATAAAGAAAGAAAGCTTTACAAGCTTCGCCATAACACTGTTCACGTGCTAGGAAACGCCCCTCCCAGCTATTTGACCAATGAGGGCTGAGCACATCTGGGCCACGTATAAGCATATCTCCCCGAGAAGGATGTAATGGACTGAGATGAGACACTGTTACATTCTGCTGTGGATGGAGAAAGCTTGGGGGGAGGGGGGGGGGTCACATGGTTTCACAGGAGGAGGAATGAGGTTCTGCAGGGTTCAAAACAAACAGACAGACATAAGCAGGGTATGATAGCCTGATAGCCTGGGGAAGACCCCCAGGAACCCCTTCAGGCTTCCCGCTTTATGACACAACACAGTGTGAGCAATGGGGAGAGGACGCACATCCTCATCCCCTTATCCTTAATAAAAAAAGAAAACACAACATTATCATGGTATGTATTTAACTGTACATATTTACACCCATTATTCACTGACCCGACCCCGCAAGGTGTGGCAGCGGGATGTGAGCAAGTTGGGGTCCATCTTCTCAAGACACGGTAGCTATGATGATTATTGATACATTGAGAGTTGGTGATAGCAGTAATAGAAGTGACAGCCTACACAGTGAAGAGGAAACGTCGATGGCTAGGTATAAAATCCCTGCTCCTCTGCATGCTTTCCATCCAGGTTGTACCAGCGCTCTTGTCCTTACTTCGACAATAGACGGAGGTTGTCTATAAACAAAGTTGTCTCATGCATACAGTGTTGGGTTTGTCTACAGCGGTTTGCGTGCTTTTGAAATGTCTCCATTTGGAGCGGAGATAGGTTGGCCTGTTGTCCGGTTCCGCCTCCTTTTTGAGAGGAGAGCCAATAAATGTTTAGAGTTAGGTGTGGGTATCACCGTGGGACTGCTGGGGTTGTCAGTAAGCCAGTCGGTGGGAGCCAGGGGAACAGAAGCATGTTGGGGGTAAGGGGAAAGGAGGAAACAGGCTGGATGGTGGGGGTATGTATGGTCCTGAAGGCCTGAGCACTCAAGAGCAGCTCAGTCTGACCTGACCTGCAGCGGGTCAGAAGTGGACCAGGAGCCGAGGTTCTCTCATCTCAAAGACGTCCAATGTATGGACAATTGCTGCCTGCTGCTGTTGAGCAAGTCAGACTAAACAGGTCCTTGCAGAGAGTAATACACATCAACCTGGGATTAGTTTTCTGTTCTGCTGGGGCGCGCTCACGCTCTCATTGTCCGGTCAGGTAGTGTCAGTTAGTCTTGATCCATAGAAAAACAAGAGAAGGTAGGTAGAACAAGGTAGTTCTCACCGACTTCTGCAGATCAGAGGGCAACGCCGGATGTTATATTGAGGTCTCCCACAGCTGAGGAAGAAAAACAATTTCAGTTTAACAAGAGCTTGGATTTCCGACATTTCCCTCTTATTTCTCTCTTTGCTTGTTTCTCTCAGCTCATACTCTTGTCTTGTTTGAGACTCTAGTTGATTGACTTACCCTGGCACTCTGCCTGTTGGCTTTCCTCTTGTCATCGGGGAGTGGGGGCATGGGGTAGGGGTACCTACGGCTGGACGCAATGGACCCTGTGGAGGAAGTGGGAGACTTGGCAGGAGACAGTGTCCTGAGGAAGATAGCAGGTCAGACACGGATCAGGATCAGGATCAGACGGGAACTTCTCTCTCTGTCCCTCAATGTGGGTGTGGTGGTACGTTGGCCAAAGACACAGATCTAACCATAGGTTTGGATAAAAACAGCATTCCAGAATTTCACTCTAGGTCTATGACTTTGGGCAACGTCCTTTGACTGATGTTTCAGTTCTGTCCAGTTTGAGAGCGGTTTCTCTTAAAAGACATCATGGAAACGTTTACATTTTAAAAACAAAATTAAAAAACAAATTTTTTGAAAGAAAGATAACTCATATTCATTATTCAACCTAATCCTTATATTTTGTGGTCCGGGCATAGGCCTCTCCTCTCTTACCACTCACATCCACAACCCCCTGCAACAACACCTCCTCCCTCATCAACCCATCAACCTGTTGCTGACGTGTGGATGAGTCATGAGGTGGCTCTGAAGGTTATTGTGGATATTTAAAGACTGAGCGTTATGAGGTTGACAACAACTACAGACCAGGCCTGCTTGGTATAGCAACCACCCAATCAGAGAAAGAGAGAGAGAGAGGACTTTGAAACACAATATTGTGTTTCAAAGTGTGACCTTAGTGTGACCTTTTTCTCCATACTGGGTCCTGGGTGGACTTAAACACATCATAGACATTTTGGCAACGGTACTTAATACATTTTTTGGGAATACGAGGTACTTGTGAAGATGTTGTGTTCAGCATACTTCAATGAATTACATTTCAATTGGAAAGCTGTTTCAAAAGAAGCTCAAAAGATTAATTAGTGATGTTCTTTTCAATAGACCTGAACTATATCCCAGGAGCAGAGCGAGGATGTCAGAACGTGGCACGACACACAAAGGTGTGTGACGCGGAGCAGGCACAGTGTGACACACTTGACCACGCACATATGTACAGTTAGCATGCAGAAACAGAGTGCTGCACGAGTAGGACAGCGTGTAACATGAATCAAAGGAAACCTTAAAACCCAACATCAACATCTGACAACACATTATGACAATCATTATTATTTATACTATTTGAACTGCTCTTTCAAGAGAATCAGTAAGCTTATGAATACTACATGTATTGTGGTCTTTATCAACCCGCTGATGGGGGTTAACCTCAGCCCCAGGAAAGGCCAGACGGGAGGGTGAGTGGGATGGTGGGAGGTGGGAGATTAGGAGGTGGGAGGTGGGAGGTTAGGAGGTGGGAGGTTAGGAGGTGGGGAGGTGGGGAGGGGGGGAGGAGGGAGGGGGGAGGGGGGGAGGAGGGGAGGAGGAGGGAGGGAGGAGTGAGGGAGGAGTGGGGGAGGAGTGGAAGAGGAGTGGAGGAGGAGGGAGGGAGGAGTGAAGGAGTGAGGGAGGAGAGAATGAGTGAGGAAGGAGTGAAGGGGTGAGGGAGGAGTGAAGGGGTGAGGGTGGAGTGAGGGAGGAGTGGAGGAGTGAGGGAGGAGTGAAGGGGTGAGGGAGGTGTGAAGGGGTGAGGGAGGAGTGGAGGAGGAGTAGAGGAGGAGTGGAGGAGTGAGGGAGGAGTGAAGGGGTGAGGGAGGAGTGAAGGGGTGAGGGAGGAGTGGAGGAGGAGTGAGGGAGGAGTGGAGGAGGAGTGAGGGAGGAGGGGAGGAGGAGTGGAGGAGGAGTGAGGGAGGAGTGGAGGAGGAG
>JAOPUD010000009.1:1906204-1918307 GCA_027122715.1 Trisopterus minutus
TGTGTGTGTGTGTGTGTGTGTGTGTGTGTGTGTGTGTGTGTGTGTGTGTGTGTGTGTGTGTGTGTGCGTGTGCGTGTATGTGTGTGTCCGCCTGTTTTTTTTTTTGTGTGTATGTGTGTGTACAACATTACAGAATAGAATGCTTCATTGGTTTCAGCCAACTGCACTTGCTCAGTGTAGAATCCTCACAAAGTATATTGAATCTATGTTGAATAGGTGCCGGTGTAAAGGCTCACAGGCTCACTACATCATGACTTCCTACATTAGATGTGTGGTCTGTGGGGTTTTAAATGCATGCTGTTGAACTTTCCCTCTGCAGGTTTGTATGAGAAAGGATGAAATCCGATGCAGTGAGCATACACAATGTGCCGCAGAGATGGTTTATATAACTGCAATGTGCTGTAAACGTTGCTATGAAAAGATAATGCTTATGAGGCAATTTAAGTAAATACATACAGAAAAACTTACTTACATACACAAAAAGTTGGAGTTTAATGAGAGCTAAAAGAGAGAGAGCGAGGAGATGACGGGACAGATGATGGGAGGAGCAGAGATGAAAGAATAGAGAAGTAATGAGCGAGAGAAAAGGGAGAAGAGAGACAGAAGTAAAGAGGAACGCAAGAAGAGAGAGTAGAAGGTAGAGAGGAAAAGGGAGAAGTCAAGAGCTTCTCTCTCTCTTTGACTTCTCTCTTCTCTCTCCCTTCTGGAGAGAGGGGAGCAGAGAAAGAGAGCGATGTAAAGAGAAAGGGAGGAGAGGGAAATAAAGAGAGAGAAGAGAACGGAGAGATGGAAGAGAGATAGAAGAAGATACATAAGTAAAGAGAGATAGGAGAGATAGAAGTAAAGAGAGATATGAACAGAGAGATGAAAGAGAGAGTGAAGAGCTAGTAAAGAGAGAAGCTCTTCTTTCTTCAGCAGAACTGATCAATATCATAGCCTGACAGGTCAGAGCTGCAGCCTTTACCGTAAAACACTGGCTATTATGAATGAAGCTCTAAACCACACACGCACACACACACACACACACACACACACACACACACACACACACACACACACACCTGCATGCCAACACACACACACACACACACACAGACACACACCTGCAGACCGACATACACACGCACACACACACACACACTCACCTGCATGCTAACACACACACACACACACACACACACCTGCAGACCGACACACACACACACACACACGCACAAGCACACACACACACACACACACACACACACACACGCACATCAACACACACATCAACACACACACACACACACAAAAAAACACACAAGAAGACATAATATTCATCCCAGACCACCAAAAGGCCTCTAACAGAGGAAAGGAAAGAAAAGAATATGTATCCCTGTCCGTTGTAAAAACCTCCATGGTCAGCTATTATGACACTTTCCCACTTCATTCACTTCTTGTTGGTGACTAGTAATAATGGGCAAACTAGGACTTTATTGATATAATAATAAAGAACGCAAAGAACAGCGAGGACAGCCAGACAGACAGATAGGCAGACCTATAGACAGACAGCATACCACACAGACAGACTACCAGTGAGACAAACAGCCAGAGGGACAGACAGACGGTACTCACTGGTTGAGTTCCACATCCAGGATAAACTTCCATCCGAAGGCGTCCACCTGGAAGCTGGCCTGGGCCACGTGGTTCACCTGCGGAACAGAGCGGCCCAGGATCAGAACAGCACTGGTTAAGATGGATACTAAGGGTGTTTCAAATGGGGCTTTTCCCTCCTGTTCCTGATTGGCCCGTCCTGAGGACAGATGCCTGCACAGTGTTTAGAAACCCGGAGCAGATGTCGGTGAAGGTCCCCTACTGACATTAAGGAACCAGGAGCTTCTCATTGGTGTGGTCAACCATCTCCCGGCGGAAGACATATATACACACACACACACACACACACACACACACACACACACACACACAGTGAGTCAATTATGCTGTTTCATGATGGGATGCAGTGTGATTGGTTTGGGTGGGGGAGGGTTTAATTTATACGCAGCGCTACATGCACACATATGGTGGGGGCTTTATTACACTGCCCAGGGGCAATATCATCTCCCTGCCGTGGTGCTGGTGGATATCTCCAGGAGTCCCAGAGCTTAGCTTACCAAGAGCCAACCCTCCCCCAGGCCCGGCCCACGGCCCAGCCTCATTATGGGGCAGACACTGCATGACAAATCACTGGATGACACTGGTTTCCCTCCTGTTTGAAATGGGGAGCGCTCCAGTCTTCAATCAAGACCGATCTTAAACCACATCACAGGATCTGTGTGGGAGAGCCCATTTCCCAGTTCAGCCTAGCTTGGCCCATACTGTCAGAGGATCGCTGACTTTTGTTTCATTGATTATCCAATATGCAAAAGGCTGACTCTCAAAAGGCAGAGAACAGTTTAGAAATAAAATAAAAATAAATTAACATTAAGCAAGCCACTGCCCTGAGTGACTCTTCCTCCAGGACTCCGGCGCGGCGCCCATTTGATGCATATTGTCATTTGTGCACAAGCAGGAAAATAGGTAATATAACAAAAGAATATGAATTCTGCATGTCACACGTTTCTATTTGATCTAATTTGTTGTTGATTAGTTGGCCTTAAAATAGCACACACAAAGTATAACTGAAGATAAAGGTTAATAGGAGGTATAGTAAGATTACTCCACAAAATCCAAACCCTGATATTGGATTTAACCTATTTTGAATAATTGAATATTACCAGAGACAAATTGACATTGAATACTTAAATCTGCTGGCTGACGACATTGCAATGGCTTTACATTTGGAAAAACCAAATCGTTATCTTACTGCAGGGTCACAAAGGGCCAGGTCAATATGGGAGAGGTTGCTTTAAGATGCAGAGAGGTTTCCTGTATGATCATGCCTGACTAACCATGACCACAGCATACATGCATTACAGGAGTTCAGTGCAGCTCCCATCATCACCACACATAGCCGGTGGACTCCCACAAATTCAGAATGAACAATTATTCAAGAGAATACGAATTTACCAGGTGACATAATCAAGGTGGCAATGATGGGGCCTAACCTGTTTCTCAAGAGACATGTTTTTCTAAGATGAATGTTAACATAGCATAGTCCGATCAGATAGCGATTATTTGGCACGGGCTCCTGTCTCCGCGGCCTTCTCATTGTTTATGAAGGCGTCCCGCGGTGGCTCCATCCCTATGTCTGTCTAGATCTAGGCCTTATTGGACTGAATCACCAGCATCAACCCATAGCCTCCTAAAAACAACTATACACATGCGAGGGAGCACGCACGAATAGAGAGCATGTAAACAACAAAAACAGAAAAACAAACATGGTTATTTATTTATTTATCCGGACGTCTCCCATGGTAACCGCTGAGCCCGAGGCCTCGTGGTGCGGAGCCACAGTGAACACAGGGGACGGGTACCTGCGCCGCGCCGGGGCCGCTGGCCCGGATCCGGGTGGTGAGCTGGTCGTGGATGATCTGGCTGCGGTTCAGTCGGCTGTAGACCAGGCGCAGCGGCACCGTGTCCTCCTTGCCCGCGAACCGGCTGGCGTCACGGAGGCTCTTCGCGCTCGACAAGGCGTTTCCTGCACGACGAGGGAGAGACCGCACGGTGTAGATACCTGGACCAATGCGATTCCGCCTCGGGAGCCTTGTTATTGTTCAAATGCTGTCCCGAATTGGGATAATTTCGGGTTGTTTATTTATTATATTCGTTAAGCTCACCGGCAGAATTCCTTTCATAACATAAAAAATGGACTGCATGCACATATTAAATATTTGAACGGCGTCGACTATTAATATCAAGCCACATTGATATTTTCTTCACTCTCGCCTTTCCCCATCTCAGCAGTACGGCCTGTTTTTCTGCGTCCTATAATAAAGCATCTTAAATCACTCATTCGCCTACCATTCCGGGAGTCCTCATTTCTGGTGTGAATGACATCAATCAATCCATAGATGCACAAAAGAGAAATCCACCATGTCGAGTACATCATCATCCCCCTCTCCCCGCTTGTTGAACCGACGAGAAGCAAAAAACGAAAACCTAAATTGCACTCCAAATAAAAGCCTCGCAGTTTCCTGCCTGCGCTACGGCCGCTCTGCGCCGTGGAGGCTGGGACGCGGATGCGCGCTGGAGCGTCTGGTTAGCGCAGTCACTCCGGCGCGGGGGGCCATCGGGCTCCTGGTTCTCCCACAAAAAAGGCGAGCACGTCTGAGGAAGGCTGAGCACCCGCGGAACACACAGCGGAGAGAGAGAGAGAGAGGCGAGGAGAGAGAGACTGTGAGGAGGGAGGGGATTGGGGGACCTCCAAACACGTGAATATCCACAAGCCCTCTGCAGGACGTCAGACTATAAGCGGGATGTCGCAAGCTCTGGCCTATATGGAGATCGAACCCGCCTGTACTACAGGGAGCTGCAGTGCACTGCTCAGTCACTGCTCCCCGGGAGGAGAGAACAACGCAGCCGAGGGATAAGGGAGAAACACGTTTAAAAATGTGAACACATCCTAACGACCAAGTGTTTGGGCATGGCATGTTTTCCAGATTGTTTTTGAACCGCCAAAAAATGTACGTGAAACAGGAAGTTATAGCACTGCGACCCTGATGTAAGCACGGAGGATGAGAAATAACAGCTCATTTAAATCCCAAACAGTAGGGGTTTTAATGCGTTCAATTTTATAAGGACCTCTAGATTTTGAATATGAAAAAGTATTCCTATTCTAAACCTAGATGTGATCGGTTTTGTATTCAATAGTTTATTTTTATACATTAAACCGTTTAAGACAAGAACAATTTAAGTTGAATGAAGAACTGAACCTGTGTTCAGCCTCATAAAATAAAATGTTTATTACACAAAAAATATCCATTTTAATTGCCTTCAGTTAGGATTTGCTTGAATCTTTCCCTTAAGACAGTCAACTATGTCATGTCTATGCGATGGAAGCGAGTCATAGTTGACACTGATTTGAAATTGGCCACAATTACATTGCATCACAGATGACACAGTATTTCCAGAAATAAAACTGTGACTTGTAACTGTGTTTCGAACTCTATGGTGTAAAGACTTCCCTTCCTCCATCATCGAACCCTAGAAAGTCAAGGTCCACGGGGTCGGTGGACTGGAACAGCTGCCTGAGTAAGGGCTCGTCTGTTACATCACATGAGCTAGCCTGGCGACGACAACCAGACCCCATGTCCACACTGCGCCTTTTACGTTTTTGAACTTTGACCTTCCTCTGTATTGTTCTTACTGGAGAGGGTCTTTGTGGGGGCAGGTCAACTCCCTGGCCCTCTGGGATACCAGTCTCTCTCTCCAGCTCTTGAGCTGGCAGTGTGTCCTGAGGGGGCGCTGATGGAGAACCCAGGATGCTCTCACAAACCGCTTTCTGGAGACAATGTGAATGAGGGAACTTCCTTGAGGAACATCCACTTTGAGAGAGTTCTTCATGATACTGTGGCAATGCCCTGGTCCTGGTCCTGGTCCTGGTCCTGTTCCGACTGAGCCGGGAGAGTCTGGCAGAGTCCACAGCAGGAGAGCTGCCTCTAGAGGGAGCCAGTTCTCCCTGAGGGGTAGGAGTCGGGACCCACTGAGCAGCAGTCTGGCCGCTACAGGTGGGAGGTGTGTGACGGGGTCCAGGTTGGGCCGAACACCCATCAAGGTTCCTCAAGGTGCTCTCTGCACGGCTTGCCTTTGCAGAACCAGGAATGGGTTCCATGGCAGGTCTATGAGAGGCTTCTCTGCCACCAGCAACTGTTGAAAGGCTGCAGAGCTTCCACTTTCTCTCTGCTGCGGAAACATCTGGGGGCTTGTGTAGCACTGTCCCATGCGGTCCTTGGACGGCCACGGTGGAGGAGACACTGCACTTTGGTCTGAAGACAGAACAAAACAAACCAAAGATGAGCAGGACTGGGATACATGTAGGTCTGTCAGAGCAGACCCAGCAGTATATTGTGTGGAGAAAATGTCATGGATTTGAGATACCTCTTGTTTATAGGTTTGAAGAGAGCCAAGTCACATTGCATGGTGGAGACTAATCGGTCCAGGACCGAGTACTCACTGCCTTTGGAAAAGGCACGATGACTCTCACTCTGGACATGCTAAAGACAGGAATCAGAAATTAGAAATTAGTACTCTCAAACATAATCTTCTATCAGAGACTTTACAAAGATATTTTTCCATCAGGATTTCAGCAATACTTGGGATGCATTGCTAAGGGTTTTTCAGATTTTTTGATGAGCCGAAAAAAAAAGGCATGTTATCAAAGCAGCATGGAGTTTAGTTTGGACCAGTGAAGAGTGGAGCCACGCGGTTCTGACCGGTCACTACTTTTGGGTGTAAGGGACACTACAGATATGCAGAATAAACAAACCATCCCTTCAGCGAAGGAGAAGGAGGCAGAGGGATCTCTGATTATTGGAGTCAGGACACCACTCTCCGCGGTGCATTAAGGAAAGGAGCTATAACGGGTAGCACCATAGGCTGCCCAACACTGATATGACCCTACATAAATCAATGTCATAGGTTCTCCTGTAATAAGCTTTGCCTGTATCCATATGCAAAGGCAGAGAAAAGGACTGCAACACTGTTCTGGGTCCTCCACTGGGAAGAGGTGTCACCATAGGGGGCTTTGGATAACAAGCAGTGAGCCGGTTCCATTGTCATTATAGGCTTGTCTGTATGTAATGGATTTTACAGCATGGCTTTAGATTGTTGTAAAATGGCGTGATGGCCAACATACATGGTAATGCCCAATATGTGTACGTTTGTCCGACTGTGACATTGCGCTGGCCCTTTGAAGGCAGCAGGCCTCCCGTTTATTCACTAGTCAACCAATGCGGAGACGGTGACAGTACAGGTCTTTCATTTGGACAACTGCAGCCTATGCTACTGTTAATCAAGTTAGTATATAGTTTTCATTCATTATTGATTGGGGTTTATTTAGTGATTGTCAGACAGTACGTTTACATGCACAGCTTAATTCGATTAAAGCCATAGCTCGACTATGCTCCGCAATTGGACAATTGCAATTGTCCTGTTCTACACGGCGGCGAGTAAATCGATTCATTGGCCGGAGCGTGTCATACCCCGGTGCGATAGGTGGTACCGTACCCATTTCAACTAGTGGTAATAGAGCCACCGGTTTACCTCTTTACGTCACCAGCCACAACAACATAGTCAGGCGGCAATCGAGAAAGATGTTTTCAGTAGACAGCGGTCAGTTCACATCGGGTCCATATCATTTCTCCGACGCTCCATTGTTCCAACCTCTCGGTCGTATACAGACTTTTTAAATAAATCGCGGCCCGAAGTGAGTTGACAGCGGTCCGCTGAGGACATCTCCCGCCGGAGCAGCCCCTCCGCCGCCCGACTGTATACGGCATTCCCCGCCACGGCGCAATGAATGAATTAAGATCGTAAACACGTCGGGAGAAAAAACATTTATTTTGTCAGATGTGCCCAAAGTTATTACTTCACAACCTCATTAATCACCCACATTTAGAAAAACATGTACTTTTAATTCAGCCTTGGGTGAAATTGATGGTTGACCTATCGAAAAATCTGTGTGCTTCCACCTTTACTGAATGCATGCCATGCGCGCTCCCGCGGCGGGGATACAGTTCTTTCTTATAGGGGATAACCACATTCACCGGCTTCCTCCATCTTCTGCGCTGCTAGACTATCGTCCCCTTCTACTCCCGACTCACGGCCCCGGGATAAGATTTCGAGCATGCGCAGAACACAATTCAACGCATGACCCAATCCCATTCCAGATATGCGCGCTTAGCTCGACTACGAATCGAGCTATCTAGGTATCTTAATTAGACTATGAGTAACCCAATTCGATTCGACCTTAGCTCGACTAAGGTGTATACATGCATCTTAGTAATCCAATCATAGTCGAGCTAAGCCAATAATTCGACTTTCTTGAGTGTCATGTAAAGGTACTGAGTGTAATGACGGTTCTTATGATCATGTGATACTTTCATTTGAGTCACGTGAACAGCTCCTGCAATCTGCAAATATTAGGTTGATCCGCTGATCACTGATATATGGTCAATAATGACTGGTGGCAGATCAATGTGTGGATCGATACACAACAAAACTGACACACACAATGGGACTGCCTGTCAGGAGGACGTCATATCTGAACTCACCTTGACGAGGTTGTCGTACTGGAGCATGCAGCACTCACAGAAGCCCACCTGCTTCTTAGCTCGAGTCTTCCTGGCTCTGCCAGGACCCCACTCCTCACTGCATCAGACCACACAGCACGGTATACTTATGTGGACTAAATAGAGTTCTTCATTACAACATAAAGGCAGTTGAAACAAAGTGAATCATTGTTCAGTCATTGGCATTAACTATTTTAATAGTTAGTGATTTAGGAGACGGGCTAGGCATACCTGTGTCCATTTTTATGTTTATCCTTTTTGTCAACACAGAATGGAGTGCAAGGAGGAGCAGTCGCCACGTTGATCTCAGGCATTTTAGACATGGCAGCATAGATTGGCCGATAGTGTCTGCAGATGGAAAAATATGCTTTCAAAACATATTTCAGTCTCATCACGCTAGCTTATGTTTGACTTGAATTGATTTACCATTTCTTTATTTGAACCCATTCTCTCACCTGCTTGTGTCCTCAACCTTTATGAAGGGTGCACTGATGCGTTTGGCTGGAAATAGAGTTCAGGAATTATAAATTAACAAAGTCATACATATTTTCCATAGTAAGAATGTGCAGGAACGCAAACAGAATAATTGCACAGCAACAGCAGATATTGAAATGTTCACCTTGGAATTTTGGAAAGCCTGGTCTAGGTTTGGATTCAGGTTTAGTCTGCAAAACAAATTAAACATTTAATAAAAAAGGATTTCAGAAAAATTCTTCAAACTTTGAACAAATTTAGTGCTGCATTACTTGCTACAATGTTTTTGCTGTCAACTACATACTCGTTTTTTGACAGTACTAGTAACAGGTTGGCTGGGAACAATCTGTTTCTTCCTCTTTGCCACATACGTAATTACATCTGAAATCAGAACATCAAAACATGAATCTTTAAAAACCACAAGTCAGAACCGTTTTCAGCCTGTATACTAGAAGTTTAACATTTTGAATGCAGCTAACCATCAATGTAAAGGACCTTCACTCCCCACTCCAGAGCATCTGACAGGGTCTTATCCATTTGTATCCTCTCCTGTGAACAACAAATACTTAGTCAACCTATCGGCCGAATCAGACACCCGATTTTCGTTGCACATATAAGTAACAATTTGTGAATATTTATAGGTGAGCTTTGCAGATAACTGACAGAACATGTACTACTGTTTAATATAGCAGCAATACAGTATTACAAATCATTATACATTTAACTCCAATACTGCCATCTGCATTTGCAATAAGAATACTTAATTGTAAATTAAATTCTCGTTTTCAGTTTTTGTGTTGCAATAACATATCGGCGACATAAATGATTATGCATCACATGGAAGCTTGCTGAGCTATTTGATCCTATAATAGTAAGCCTGCCTGTTGCTCGAAGTAATGCATAGTGCATCAGAAGACCCACCTGCTCTTTAACAACTCTCTCCACCAGAGATTTCCCACGACTTTTAGCCAACTGCAAAAACAATAAATTGTATTTAAAGCTTCAAACCACAAGCTTAGAGTGTGATCCAACCTTAAGTTGAACACTTACAATGTATGTGCCACAATTAAAAACCTGGGTTGACGTAACAATGCAAACCCACAGAATCCACTTGACCCTGAGATCCACATTTCAGACGATCCTTGTGGCCTCCGGCAGGCTGGTGGACTGTCTGATGGGGGAAAGGGGAACTCGGTCCCGAGTCGGGGCTGGGGACAGCGAGCTCATGTCTAAGGCGCTCCACATACTTGGCTTCCCTCTTGTTGGACACCAGGTACCTTATTTCCTTACTGAAGAACTTCTCCACAGTCTGAGTAAAATTACAACGTGTTATAAAATTTTACCTGCAGTACATACGTATTACCCAGCATCAGTACAACAACGTTAAGCATAAGTAATAATTTGTTTAGAATAAACAAACTCCTTGCAGAAGGAAACGTTTAGTATTAAGAGTCAGACATATTCTAAAGAAAAATCTTGCAAATAATGTCTCACCCCTCCAAGCAGCGTGATGTCGTTCTCCAGGGCCTGGGCTCTCCTGCTGGACGGCAGGTCCAGATAAAACACTCTCCCAGACAACGGTTTGACACAGACACGCTGCTGGCCCTGCATGGCTCAGTGCTACCTGCCACAAAGTACATCACACAAACACGATACGGACAAAATACCAGCGTGAATTTGAGAATTAATCCATGTGACTTTAATACAATTAATCACAGATGAATTGGAATGGCATTTAAGACGGAGGAGCCTGACCTTTTAAAGTGGAGGTGAATATCATCTGGATGGACATCGCCTCCGTGCTACCGAGATGCGATGTGCCAGGTGACAGCTGAGACCTCAAAAAGGCGGTCAAAAGGTTCACATGAATCCTGGAGGCTGTCAGGTCGTGTCTCATGTATTCTCTGTAACTGTCTCTGTAGGTCTCTGGAAAAGTATCTGTCAAGGTCTCTGTTAAGTAAAGGTCTCTGTTAAGTAAAGGTCTCTGTTAAGTAAAGGTCTCTGTTTAAGTCTCAGTAAAGGTCTCTGTAAGGTAAAGGTCTCTGTTGAAGTCTCTGTAAAGGTCTCTGTTAGGTAAAGGTCTCCGTCTCTGGTCTCTGGTCTCCGGGTGCCGGAGGTCTTTAGACTCAATGCGGACCCCGGCAGTATGTACCGTGAGCCTGATAAAAACGGATTCAGAGCCAGCATCAAAATAAAAATGACTGGGGAGATAAAGGAATAACCATGGTTACAACAACCGCGACGACCAATGTTATAAACACTGTTTTCACTTTGTATGCACACTGTTTCACTTGAGTCTGTCCGACGGGTTCAAACTCCTCTGCAGGAGATTCACGAAATGAAAACTTCCGTTTCCCGCCTCGAATCACACAACATTCGGTTGCCAGGTTGGGTTGAAAGCTTCATACATCTCAAGCAAAATCGTGAAAGGTGTATATGATGTACCTAAATCGTTGTTTTTGTTATCACAATTCAATTAGTGAATGATAAAGTTTCATTTCTGAATATTGAGTCACATTAACGACCATAGATTGTCACTAGGGTAAAACGCTAGCCAACTCTATCAAAGTAAGCAGCTGATTTCGCGGATAAAGTAACAGATCTGGCCACCCTAGGTCGGCTGTATTTTGGATTGAGATCGGATGTTTCCAACCAAAACAAAGTAATGCAAAGAGACTTACGTGGCTTTCCGCTATCATACAATTATTTATTTGCCTGATAAATGTTTGTCAATATATGCTGTTGCCATACATATAATCCAATTATATATGAGTAGAAGAAACATAGTAAAGAAAGTGCCACTAGCCATTTCAAATTGCATAATAAACGTAAGGCGATTTAACCAGCAACTCGAGGTTGTATACTTATACTTAAGTTCTGTATACTTGTATACAAGCTTGTATGTTTGACCATTTCTTTATGGTATTGTTCATGTTTGCCAACACTGATACATATCTAGGCGTGTTCTCGGTACTGTCATGCTGACACTGAAGAACTGCGCACCATAACAGATACGCATCAATAGGGTCACATCACTATACATGAACTTATTTCAAATAAGTTATATTTCGTGACGATAGGGTACTAAATGGTTCGCTATCCAGAACGTTATAATGACCAGTAAAAGCCATGCAATGACCCCGGGTGGGATCACTCCAGTTCAGCAGATGGTGTCATCTTGTTCAGGAGCGATCCTCACCTCACTCCTCGGTGAGTTGGTTCACCTCCATCACTCTTATATTATAGTATTATATTATTATAGTTACTTTTATATATTGGAGACCGACCCTCAAGCTAAATTAAAGAGAACGTGCGTTAATGCGTCAATTTTTATTAATCGCGTTAAAATAAGATTGCGGTATTGACGCGCTAATCTTGACAGCTCTAATTAACACAATAGACTTAACACTGTGTTTTTTGGG
>JAOPUD010000009.1:1977578-1990305 GCA_027122715.1 Trisopterus minutus
GAACACATGCAGCCAGTACCTGTTCCTCTTCCTTCTCTCTCTCTCCACCAGCCCACCACCGCCTGTTGAGGCCTCCATAGACTGTCTCAGACACATCTATCATAATCAGGACCAATTGGAGAACAAAGAGGCCAAGGAACACTGCAAGTTAAGTGGAAACGGCTACTTAGCCATCGCAAGGAATGCACTTGATGTCCAATATTTTTCAGGAATGTGTACGTCAATTTACGGACAGCATACCAATTGGTATTGATATGGTAAATGCTGGGTTGGAATAACTCAGAATAACTCCCTGCCTGTTGGGACCTTGTTTACAAAATTCCGCTACAACTGCGCTATAGTATCAAACAACCAGCTAATGGAACAGCCTTGTCCCAAACAGTTGTTCTTTCTTTGTGAGAATAACTCCCTGTTGTTGGTGAAGGAGGAGAAGACGTGGGAGGAAGCTCTCCACCACTGCAGGGCTCTTGGACCGGACGCATCGAAGCGGATGGATCTCCTCAGTTTCCACAACGAGGAGGAATTATCCTACGGCCAGGACGAGATGGCCCGGGCCCAGACGGAGGAGGTGTGGATCGGTCTGCGCTGGCTGGCGGGCCGCTGGCTGTGGATGGACCGGACCGCCGGTAGCGTTATTTCCTTGCCCGAGTGTCCCGCCAACGGGAACCACTGTGGGACTCTGTCTGGGAGAGGCCAGCAGGCAAGGAGCTGTGTGGAGAAGAGGAGATTCTTCTGTTGGAAACAGGCTTACTGATTACTAAGTTACTTTAGTGATTCAACAACATTGCTGAACATAGATCATAGATTGAAGGACGATCTTAAACATCCTCAAGGCTAAGCTAGTAGGTCATCAATACAAATTGAGTCTTTGTGTGTTAATGTTGTATGCAACCGTTTTTTTATAGTCAAAGTAAAAATACAAATTCACATGTATTGATAGGATCTGTTATGAAGATGATCAAATTGTAGTTAAAGTAAAAATATATTTTATGGGATCTATTATGAAGATAATAACATTATAGTCAATGTAAAAATACAAATTCCCACATGCATAGGAAGGCTAATAGAAATCAGTCTTTCCTATTAGCCATTACCCATCCGCTGTTGTGTGTGTGTGTGTGGGTGAAGCATTCTCTTGGTGAGACAAATGTGGCGAAGAAGTTCAGTATGATAAATAATAATAATAATAATAATAATAATAATAATAATATAATGTAATAATATATATCACAGGCAAAGAACTGCGAGTGGTCAATTCTGCTTTGGCAACAAAGCATGCATGCACAATACACCGGATGGACACACGTTCGATGTCAGTGCAGCGACATTTCATCAGTATACAGTATACAATATTCTCATAATCATGTAAGAAAACATACCCCCCCACACACACACAGACTCGACATATGTTCCCACCCATTTATTGCTCATTTAAAGGATTTATAGGATCTATTATAAAAATAATAACATAGTCAAAGTAATAAATGCAAATTAACATGTATGTATGGGATCTATTATAAAGATAAGTTTATAGTCAAAGAACTTTACTCATTGTTTTTATAGGATAGAAATAGAAAGGATAGAAATCTGTCTTTCCTATTAGCCATTACCCAGCCGCTATTGTGTGTGCGTGTGTGTAGGAAGCATCCTCTTTTTATTTGATGTAAACCCATTTATTGTTTGTTTTAATTTATTTCTGTGACAAATTTAAACGTATAGTTAATTCAGAAAATGTCACTTAAAAATTGAAATCATGAGTAAGAAAAACCTTTACAACTTAAGACATAAAACTTAAACTGATGATGTTGATAAAAATTGGTTCTTGCATGTGGCTTCCTGTCTTTTAAATGCAATAAAAGTACTGTCTGTTAAGCTATAGAAAACTTGATCCAAACGTATGACTAATGTACAGCATAGTGATGGTTTGGCTTGAAACACTACTGCACCTGACCTGATCATCTTCTTCTGTCAATGAGACCATTGTCATGCCTAGCCCTGCCTGGTAAAACCTTGGCGCTGCATCTTCTTTTGGAGGCACAGTTGCAGGAGAGGGAAGGACATACAACTGAAAACACTGCCATTTGTGAGTGACTGTTCGTGGTGGCATTGCAAACCTCCACTTTCCCCTGAATAGACCTGGAATAGATCAGTGACAAGAGTAAATGATTAAATACAACAATTATGGGTTATCATTTTTTTGTTGGTATTGTTCAGTTATATTCATTGATACACTATATAACCTGTGTGTGTGTGTGTGTTTTTATTTCACTTCAGATAACCTTATCAAAAGCCTCCATCGTGTGTGTGTGTGTGTGTGTGTGTGTGTGTATAAACTACCTTTGTTTATATTGTTAACAGAAGTTGTGTCATATGTTCTATGTGTGTGTGTGTTTGTTATCAATCAATGCAACATTAACTAAGTTAGTAAGTTCCTTTCAGCTGAGGAGTGCTTCATGTTCGGAATAGGGATGTTGTTGCCCGGCTGGCTCTCGTGACTTCTCAGTCCTCGAGTCTCCACCGCTAAACACAGTGAACAAACGCGAATCACGAATCAGAGCGACTCAGCGAATAGTGGGTGGAGCTGGGAGGTGAGTCTTGAAGAACGACCGATATGAACGAGAACTAAAACGAGGAATCAGGTCGGTTCGTTCACGTTAAAGAGTTGTTTGTTCAAACTGATTCGTTCACGAACGAGCCATCACTACCATCACGTAATAACGGTAGGCCTACTCGTTTTTAATACATGTGAATTTAGTATCGGATTCCAGTTACGTATTAATTCAACATTATGTATTCTTTTGCTTTTATACTACCCAAATTACTATAAAGTGTGCCACATCATATATTTATATATATATTTTTAGGCCTACTTTTATTTTCATCATATATTCTATATCAACGTATTTTTCAACCGTTACAGCTCATTTCCTCTACAGCTCTAACCACAACTAACTCTCCATTAATATAAATCATGGTTGCTGTGGTAAGCGATTGAGTTCAGTAACAGCCATAGACATTAAGAGTAGATGCCGCATTGGCTGCTGGGCACAAGAAATGCGGCCGCCATATTGGACAGGTCATACTCCTAGTTGTGAGCAGCAGAGCACTGTGCAGCATATTTCTGCTCAAATCGGCAGACCATCGCAAACAGGGCTCGGGGGATTACTTTTCAGAAGGAGACACAGTTTGGCATCAGCAAGCATCATTCTGAATTGTACAAAAACCTCCCACTGTCACACTGTAGATACTGAGCTGTTACAGCAGGAAGACCGTCCAGTCCGTCACTGCTACTACCTCAACTACCACGTATAATACACAACTACTACCTCAACTACCACATATAATATACAACTACCTCAACTACAAGATATTACATGAAACTACTAATTGAACTACCACATATTACATACAACAAAAACAACAACATATTGAGTATAACATTGCATCACCCCCCCAGTCACTCTGCATGTCTGCCAACCTCCAACTCAGCAGTAAGAACAGAGTCAGAGTCCTGGTGGAGGCCCCCGAGGGCCCAGAAGGTTGGGGATCTGGTCCTGTCCAGATCCCCGTCTCCGTTTGCCCCTTCTCTCAAGTCCCTAACCTGTGGGGGATCCCAGATCATCCCTATCATTGGTTCCCCACATCGAGTCCATAAACAGATAGGCCCCCCCTCATCCACCTCCACCGGCTCCCAGTCAGGTCCTGTAGCACCTCCTCCTCCTCCACCTCCTCACCCCCCTATTCCCCAGCCCGGAATCTCCGTTCCTCAGACCACGGACTGCTTTACCCCCCACCCCGGGTTAGGGACTTATGCCATGGACAGAGCCTTTAGGGTGGCTGCCCCCCAACTCGGCCCCTGGGAGATCCTCAACGCTGGATCCATCTGTGTTTTCACTAGCTGCCTGAAGACCCGCTTACTTGGCATGGACTTTGGAGCATGATCTTATCGTTTTGATTTGTTTAATTATTATTTTGATTGTTTTAAAATGCAAGGTTTCATTTTTTTTTTTTTTTTTCTCACACATGTAAAGCAGCTTGGGTCCTGATGAAAGGAACGTCTTTCTTATTATTATTATGAATAGAATCAAGCCTGCTATATATTAAATAAAACCTGAAGATAGTGGAGTTCATGGAATCTATCTTTAACGTAATGGAGCTGGTTGGACACGAGAGGGTGCCATGGGGCTGGTATAGAGACATGCACACATGCTGCTTTCACTGGAATCTCTAGAGAGACTTCTGAAAACCTCACCTGAAAAACATTTCCACGGACTTCCTGTCACTTATGGTAGAAAATAATGAAGGTTTAAAAGGATATCTCTGCCATATGTTTGGAATAATAGTGGAAATTAACCGGGTCAACAGGAGGGGGAGGGCCCTGTCCCTCTGTCATTCACAACACCTCAGAGGGTCCTGGGCTGACCGGCGACCACCAGACAGCCACTCCTCTAGTCAATAATATCAGCCTATTTATCAGTTCCCTTAGATTATAAGTATAAGTAAGGTTAACGGAAGTATAAAGCAAGTATTATTACAATGAAGCCAAATGTTCTCCTTGGTCAACAAATGGCTCCCATTCATGCGTTACAAGATAGGAACCCCTGCCTCATTTGCGTTTCAAAGACCCCTCAAAGGGACCGGCTCACGTCCCGGTGAGAGTAGACGCCCTCCTGCGGTTCCCCTTCCTTATGTTCTCATGATGTATATTCTGGTAGAGTGAACTGGCTGACTTCACTCAATTAATCCATACTTTTACTACAGTCAGACAATACCAGCTTTATGATCATGACTGTATATGCCACAGACAAATAAAGTGGCATTAACTATTACAATGCATGTTTTACTGTTTAAATGAATACTGGGTTTACAGGGCTCATCTCTTAAACACATGTAAGTCATGGTGATTTAAGATCAAGCTAATTAACAAGATGATGAATGGACTTAAATCAAAGACCTCACTTCATATAACTAACATATGATCTATAACTAAATGTAACTACAATGTTTAATATGTAATCCTGTTTTAAGTAATTATTGCTAAAACTATTGTATCTATTGTATTACTGAATGTATTGTGGACAGCGGGGGCAGGAAGATAAATGCTAACGAAGAACGGGAAGTTCCATAGTTTAGAGCATTGTGATTGGCCAAGGGCTTGTTGAGAGAACAACACAATAGGAATATAATTTGTATCCTGACGACCGTTCGGGAGTTCTTTGCAAACCAACTCAGGTGATGTTGTTACTCTGCTTAGTGACAATAAAGCCTTGATCATTCAACTCTAGTCCTTCTCGACTTCTCGTATTTTGTTAGAGTATTATTATGTGGGAATTATCCACAACAACGGCTGTGGTAACAAATGAACCATGTGAATGTGCAGTGACAGCGGCCGTTACGGTGTTTACATCTGGCAGCCGGTAGAGCTTCATGGTTCTCTGCAGGGTCATGTTTCTGCTCAGGTGGGAGAACTTCACTTCCACAAGCTTTCTGGGGTTCAGGGAACGATGCCAATACCTGTGTGCAGAGACACAAGGCGTGTATCAACACAAAAAATATGAGAAGTTCCATCTTGGGGTTGACAGGTGAGATCTTGACATGTCTATAAAGACCAGTGTATCCATGGCGTACCTGCATGTGGACACGGGTTTGGGCAGGACCACTCCGGCTGTGTAGACAGCCTGGAATATTCCTTCCAGATTCACCCTCCGTGTGATCTCCCTGATGAGCACCGGAGCCACGCGCTTTGAACGCAGCTTCTTGTGAACGCACAGGAAGTTGATTTCAACCATCCTCTTTAGCCTGTAACAGTGAGGGGAATATAGAAAGCTAAAGGCACTGGTATTTCAGAGCCTGCCTGATGTGTAACCTGTGGTTATGCAATAGATCACCGTTCACATGGGTTATGATGGGTTAATATATGTAGGGCGAGCCTCTTACGTGTCATAGATATGTATGCTAGCGGGGATGGCGCTGATGAAGCCGACCAGCTTCTTGTTGGACGTTACCCTCACTCCACAATGCCACTGGGGGAGCCAGCCGGGGGGACGCAGAGCCCTGGGGGGGCCACAAAGAACCAGTTCAGACAGGACCAGCAGATTCCTTCAAGATATTTAACTGAAGGCTGGGACTAACTGGCAATAGCCAAAAGAGATAAGGTTCATTCAGCAATGCTTACCATTTGAGAAAGTTTGGCGAATAATCAAATCTAAACATGTTGTCATCGTCTTCCACATAGTTTTCATTCAACAGCGTGTACAACTCCTTCAGCTGACAGACGGACAAAGAGAGAGCACAGGGTCGTTTTTGGTGCGTTCATTGCTACAGAAATGTTGTGAGGGTTACCCTGTGAAGGCACAAGCAGCGGACGACACTCACCACGTCTGCGTTGCTGAGATCTAGGGTGTCCCACATGAAGCCTTGAGGTAAAGAGTAGGGCTCTTGTCTGATGTTCTCCTTGTCAGCCTCGATGGGTCCATGGCTTGTGACTACCTCGTCTGTGTGGATAAATAAGGAAGGATGAAGAATTAAAATCTATTTAAAGATAAAAAATATCTACCTGCATTACTCTTACCACACTGCATATATTGTTTATGTTTTGGTATTAAACTTTTTTTACATAATTAAATTAAGCCTTTTCCCAGCTAAATGGATCGATCCCTAAAGAATGTTTATTCCACAAAAGTTCCGCGATTACACCAAAAACATCTCGTCTAAGAGTTGCCATGGAAACAGTTCAATGCAACGTCAACGAGTTCGCCAAATGTGGAATAAAGCAAACCTACTTTTACAATGCAATGTAACTTACTCCAATGGCAAATGCTCCAATGTTCAAACCTTAGTGGAGCATTGTGATTCAGTTAGTTGGTTGAATTAACTAAACCATAGCTCCAAGGGCACTCAACTTGACTGTGGGTTAATTTCTACAGTGCACAACCAAGGAAAGTGTTTGTCCATTGCACAGCACATTTTATTTTGAAAGTTCTCTCGCACAAACATCATTGGGGTTAAATTTGAGTAGTTTATAAAAATGCACACAACGCCAAGGATTAACAACTCATCTTGACAAGTATGAGAAAAGTATTAATTGGGTTATTGTTATTTATTCATCTAATCAGGTGGAAAATGGAAAATCTCCAAAACATCTGGGCGTGAGTAAAACACACATACTTAGCTTGGGAACAGGCTGCGTGTCCCAGAACTGGTACTTGTGCTTGGCTGCTTCATCGATGCTTTTGGCCGGACCCTGACACGACAGGAGCTCCATCGCTCTCTGGATGTCCTGGAGCTTCTGCATGGGCAAACCAGGGTTCTAGAGGCCGGGACACAGAAAACAGATGGGACACATCCTCCGAACAATACACACTCAGAGAAACAGCACGCAGAACAGGGCGGACACCACGGCGTCACATGGGGCTTTATTATGGCTCCCATCACACCTTCATCTCCTGAGAATCAGACGCAGAGTCCGATTTGGTTCCCCCGGAGCTCGTCTTTTCTTTCTTTCTCTTTTGCTTCTTTTTCTTCCTCTTAGCCCCCAAATCTCCACCCGGGCTCCTAAATAAAACAAACAGACGAACTCCATAAAAAAAAATACGATTTCCAGTCTAGACGCAAAAACAAGCAGAGCCCGATCCCACCACAGGCTAACGCTAGCCGCCGCCTGGGTGTCATTCCCATGCAGCAGCAGCAGCAGCAGCAGCAGCGTGTTGGTTAGCCGTGCTAACCCTTTCATTTACACGTGTGGCCATTGCAAACACGTCCCTCTACCCGTTCTAACCCCGGCAGTGTATCCAGCTTAGTCACCCCTGAGTAACACATGAGGGTTGCGGTGATGTCCACCCGCACTAGCCGACCACTGCGGACCGCCGCGCTAGCCGCTGCTCCCGTCGCTGCCTCCACAACACCCTGAGCGGCGTAGCGCACAAAGAGGCTGCCTGGAGAGCCCCGCGGCTCGCAACCACAGGGACGGGCCATCCTCACCCTTGCATGTGTTCATTTTCCTCTTCGTTGTCCCCGTCTATACCACAGGTATCCTGGTCGTCCAGCTCCAAGCTCTGCTGGCTGGCAGCAGACTCACTGTCCTCCGCCATCATGAAAATGTAAAAAAAAAAAATGGTCTGCTACCGTATGATACAGGGCAGGAAAAACAAAGAGGATGACAATGGAAACAGCGCCGCCCAGCGTGTGTTATGGGAAACATGGATGCGCCCACATCAACTCCTTATGACCAAATACATTGAACAAAATAGTATGTTTTAAAATCAGAACCGTTTAATATAATCGTTCATATTTCATATTTGGTTCAATAACACACACAAAACAGGTGTGTTTGGCTGTTTATTTGGAATAAAAGGCTTTCAATATAACAAGCAACCAATAATCAAACACAGGGTGTTGTCAGTCAAATATAGTGCAACACAGCCCTTGGATTGTGGTTGCTCTCAGATACAAAAAGAGCACAGAGTCATTCGCAGCCCAGCACTAGATCACAGATGACTAGACCGGGCAGTGAAAGGAAATTGACCAAAGGAAAACACCCGCAAACAAACTATTACTGTAATCAGTTCTATGACTACACAAACCTGGATTCTTTGCCGTCGTAGTGATTTAGACTAAAAGAAAATTCTTTGTCTGGAGCAATGCATAAATGAAAATACACATCTCGTCATTTAGTCCCACAAATATTCAAGTTATCATTCACACAACTGAAAAATAAACACTATAGTATGACCTGCAATTTATTATTGTCACATTGCATCTTTGCTTAATTCCATGCTACATTGGAATTGCATAAGCTATACATGTACAATTACTCAGAGGCCTTGGTTTAGCAGAAAGGCCTTTCAGAGTTGGAGCGTAGTGTGTGTGTAAAATAGTGGTATGAGGTGCATGATTTCATTCATCATAGAAAGGGGTGTGAAAGGAGGGGCGGGGGGACTTGTCAATGGGGTGGGGTGAGGTAGCAGAGAAAAGCTGAAGGCAAAGGAAGGTGAGAAATAAATAACGGTATAACGCTAAACAGATTCAACTTGAGTCAACTTGTTTAAAAGGCACTTGGAAAACAAGGGAGGAAAAAAAAGCAAAGAGGCAGTAAGCTAAAGCAAAAGCAGTTTTTTTTGGGTTCTATTGTTTGTAATGATTGTAATTCTGACTATAAGCCAAGTCAAAATTATGTGTAACATATATGGATAAAACCCCAAAAAGCCCATCTTCATGTAAAAAATACTTCATGTTGGCCATTCAAAATAAAAGAGTAATAATAATTACAAAAAGAGGCATCTCAAGCAACTGCATAAAAGTCATGCATAGCCTTCAGAGCATAATATGCCAGTCAGTGGTTCAACGACAACAACAATAATAATAACACAAAAAATAAGAATATAAAACAAGTTGTCATAGCCTAGTGGTGGGTCACACTTAGCATAGCAGTGTGCATCTCAACATGTCGCAGTATGTGATTCAGCTTTGGTGAGCCTAAAGTGATGATTGTACGCGTCCTTAATCTCACTGCAGAAATCCAACATTCACAACTAACAAACAGACTGGGCGACAAACCCGTTTCCTGTGAGAACGTACAGGAAACTCTCGGATTGGCCAAAGTATTTTGCATTCATTTCGTTGCAAAGCTTTGTATGGATGAAGCCCGAGTCGATGGTCCTGACCGCCTGCCCTCCATCGTCACAGTGTCTCTCTCAGACTGCATTTAGGAATGGAGGACAATATGGCTCAATAGAAACTACCCTCTGTTAATTTTCCTTTATGGTTCAGTCATCAGCCCCGCAAGACCAGCAACAAAAAAGGCAGAAATTCCCCCCTCCCCCAAATTCTGTTGGGGGAGGGGGGAGGATTCTCCTACTGCGGTGACCAGGAAGTTAACATCGTTGGTAATCGTCCCATCGGAGAGAGCTCAGAGTGCCTTATGTTTCCTCAGTGCTTTATGTAAAACGGGAGGGCAGGGGATCATAACTAGACACACTCATGTGATGAGGCTTTTTGGATAGAGGCCGCTATTTCTCATTGGTCAAGCAGGTTGGTCATTTCAGGTTGAAGGACAGCAGGGGGCGCTCTTCTCTCTTCTGCCAGGGGCTCTTCTTGTCTTCGTCATCTTCGGGAGAGGCTGCCAGCAGGTCCTTCGGACTCCTGAGGGTCTCTCCTTCTGGGGGAGGCGAGGGAGGAGGAGGGGACACTGAGGAGGAGGAGGTGGGAGACGGGGACTCGGACCGGGCTACGACCTCCTCTAAGATATCCGAGTGGCCCTTGGCCTCAACCGACAGCAGGTCTCCCGCTGTGCTGTCCTGAGGGCTGGACTGGGGCGACTCCCCCTCACTCCCTCCCGGCTCCATGTCGTCCACGTACACCAGCTGGGTGTAGGTGGCCATGGGTGGGGGCGGGCTCTTGGGCGCGTCTTTAGTGCTCTCCCCGATGTCCTCCTTCTCCTCCCGGCCCTTGCGGCCCAGTCTGGGCTCGTTCAGATCCACTCCAGAGTCCAGGCTTGTGTAGTTGGTGTTGCACCGTCTGCCACCACCCGCCTCGCCCCCTCCCCCACCCCGTACACCTCTGTCTCCATGCCTTGGACCCGTCCCTGGCGTGTTGCCCTGGCAGCCGGCCCGCTGGAGGTCGATGTAGGAGTGCCGGATGTGAGCGTTGGAGTCGCCGTCCAGGGAGACGAACCAGGCGCGCGGGTGCGGCAGGGGCTTCCCTCCCCGCAGAGCCATCAGCGTCTTCTCGGCCAGGAGGGTGTCCTCGCTGTTGATCTCCACCAGTCCCCCCGCCTCCCCCAGCCCCGTGGGGATGGAGAGGGACTCGGACAGGCCCAGGTCCTCCCGCTCGCCCCGCCCGGCGGGCCCGGGCCCACAGCCCCCGTTGGCCTGCCCCGGGGGCTGCTGGGAGTGGGAGGCGTTGAGCTCGGCCTGGAGGTCCTCCAGATCGCTCTGCTGGTCCGTCTGCAGCAGCAGGGCCTGGCCGCACAGCGGGTGCTCCCCTGGCAGCCGCATGTAGTGGGCGGGGATCACCAGGGTGGGCCGCACCCGCGGGTACCCGTCCCCGCCCCCGCCCCCGCCGCTCAGGAGGTCCAGGGAGCCGCAGCACAGCAGCTGGCCTGGCCGCGGCAGCAGGGGGGGGACGGGCCTCTCCAGGTGGTCCACCGAGCGGGACAAGAGGTAGTCAGGAGGGCGGCCCTCCACCGCGTCCGCCCTGCTGGGGGTGAGGGGAGGGGAGGACGGGGACAGGCAGGCCCCTTCTCCGCTGCCGCCCATCTGGCCGGCCAGCGCCTTCACCTGATGGGCGGACAGGGCGTCGGAGACGTGGTGCACCGAGGAGGAGACCGAGGTGTAGGACTGGCGGTAGCCCCGGTCCGCTGGGGTGCCGACGGCCGCCTTCAGGGGGAAGGAGTCCGCTGACTGCCGGTAGTCGCGGCTCCGTGGCGTCAGGTTGCCGAGCGACGAGCCATGACGACTGTCGTTGGCCAGGGAGCAGCGGCTGTGCTTGCCCTGCGAGACGAAGTCGTGCTGCTGGTGGAGGTGGTTGTTCTGCTGCTCGTAGGACGAGGGCTTCAGCATGGGTGTGGTCATATCGGGTTCAGTCGCCGTAGAAACCAGCTCCACCTACAAAATATATTGTGAAGAATATTGGTATTCATTCAAATGCAAGCAGGAGAGTCTTGTACGGGCTATGGGTGGAACAGTTCAGAAAGTAGTCGGTTGGGTTCATATCACGGTTTTGGGGTAATGGTTTTCGGTTCGGTACGGTACTTTTTGAAGAATCAGGAGATGAAGTGTCTATACTTTTATATAGATGGAGAGATATATAGATAGATATAGATACAGTATACGTAGATAGAAACGTTATAGGGGTTTCCCTAAACATTATAATAGTGGCACTGTGCCACCATGTAGCATTTAGAAATAGGGCTGTGATGTAGACATTGAATTTTTTGAAATGTTTTTTTTTGGAATAACACTTCAAAAAGCAAAACTGCAAAAACACCCTGGGAGTGTTGTGTGGCGGAAGTCAGTGTCTTTCACAGCAGAGCTTCACTGTAAAGCGGGTCACCCCAGACAAGGTCTGCTGTTTGATATAACGAGTGATAATGAGTGGTGCTGGAGGCCTCCCGAGGCTTTGAACGGTGCTGGTAGTTACAGCACGGCTGCAGGGCTGCGCCGGTGTTGGAGCGACGCTGCTTTGATCGTATGGGGGAGCTTCACATTTTCATAAAACTAAAAAGGTGGTTTAAGAGCATCCACATCAATGTACTATCAGAGTATATGACCTTAGCAGCCTGGTACTATAAGTAGGTAGGGCTTTTTGATATAGGAGGAGGAGCGTGAATAGTTGGTTCGTGCGGAAAGAGATGTCTGCTGAATGACATGGATGAACATGAGTTAACTGATAGAGTGAGTGGTGGAACTGCCACAACTCAGTGGAGTCATAGACTGCGTTTACATGCAGGAGCATAATCGTGTAATGAACGTATCGAATGAGGATTGGGTTCATGTAAACAGGTTTATTTGATCTGCTTCGCCAAACGGATCGTCTCAGGATCGCATTAGCGAAGTCGATACAATAGCTGGGTTTGAGCCGGTCCCAGTCGTCTATCTACCTGCATGTGCACCCGATCGTATCGTATTACCGGGAGTTCGCGTCCTGCGCACGCTCGAGAATTCCGGCCGGGTGATTTCACCCGGAAGTGGAAGGAGACAACGTAATAAATAGTGGAGTTGTTGCCGTA
>JAOPUD010000009.1:2035469-2045634 GCA_027122715.1 Trisopterus minutus
TTTTTTCTTTTTTTTGCTTTGGGATCGACATGGAAAGCCTCAAAGATCGACCAGTCGATCGCGATCGACGGGTTGGCAACCACTGGTCTAAAGCAAAGGGAAAAGTAAAAAAAACCCTTTAATGGTTTTAGAAGAGTTTTAATAATGAGCGAATTCAGCAGCTATGTCCATGTTCAGAAGAGTCCAAAAGACACCAAAGAATCCAGCTACTAATAGTAATGTGTTGGTTATTTAAACTTGAATAGAACCGGTAGCGATCCGCAATCCCACAGTAGTGCTCATGTGATCTATCGCGGGCCAACAGAACAGGTCCTGACGTTTTGTGTTTTTTTTGCCATTTATTCAAAACTTTTCACGATGTTCAAACAACCATTTGCTTTGTGCAGAATGGATGAAGGCCTATTCTCATAGTGCATTGAAGCTCTGCCGGAACCAGCTCGATCTGGGACTGATAAATGGACCCTAAAACCACGGACGGGATATTGTTGGTTTTTTTAGTTTTTTTAGTTTAGAAATTAAAAGGAAAAAAAAGATGGTTGGTAAAAACTTGGTTGTGCAGCAGTGGTCTCCGCCCGCTACATCCCAGGCAGTGAAAGATACGCACTACGCTTAACAGAATATTTAGATTTACGTTTGTAAACCTAACGCATATTTCAACGATGTCTTCAGGCCAGCCCCAGCAGAATGCAAGAATGTTTTCCACCTACGAAAATCACTCTCCCCATACTGCAATACCAAGAAGATGCATCGCATGGATGCGTCACTAATGTGCGTGCGTTTACCTTTTGGCAGCAGCAGCTTGTGTCCCATCTTTTCACACCAGCCGGCTGGCTTGATGTCCCAGGAGTCTGCGTTGACCCAGAAGTCGTAGCACTCTGGGTAGCCATCGAAGTGCAGCCTTATCCTGTAGCCCTGGATCTGATGAGAGGGGAGGAGTTACGGGCGAGTGTGTATATGGGGCATTAGCATGATCAATGACCATGTTATTAAGGGTTTAGTGTGGTGCTTTGGACCGTACCTCAGCAACAGTGAGCACACAGAAGAGGGACGGGTGGCAGGGATCCAGGCCCTCCAGCTTCATCCCCACCTTGAAGCTGTTCCTGCTCTGTGGAAACGACTGGTGCTGCAACACACACACAAGCCTGGTCAGTGGGGGAGCAGCTTGGCAGAGAGGGTCGGTGGGTGGGCGCAGATGGACTAGGGTACCTCTTTGAAAAGTTTTACGGGGGCAGCAACGGCTTTCTCTTCTTCCAGGTATGCAGGCCAGCTCCACGCTCGCTTCTTATTGGGCGGGGCCGTCACTTGTGGGTGGGACCACAACAAGCAAACAATAAGTCAAGTTGTCATATCTGTCAGATATACAGGAGGTTCAACTCCTATGGACCTCTTAAGAATTAGTCCCGCCTCCGAGGATCCGATTCCCTCGGTCAAATGTCTGAGGGAAATAACACAGCATTTTGAATGATCGTACATAACAAACTCTGTAGGTGAAGTAGAAGCTGTGTCATGTTTTGAACTACACACTTGAGAGAGTCGTGACATCTGAAGTCTGCGCAGATCTGCGTTAGCACAATGCTTCTTCAGAATAGTTAACTACTTTACCGGCACCCACAATCCAAAACTGGAAACTAGATGCAAAAAGTCTTTTACTTCTTTGCCACCTACAGAGTTTGTTATGTATGCTCATTCAAAATGCCACGTTATTTCCTATAGACATTTGACCGAGGGAAGCGGGAGCCTCGCAGGCAGGACTTATACTTCAGAGGTCTATTATCCCACTGTTCATTTTTGGTTCCGTTTGGTTTTTCAGCAGCACAGTTTCCATGGCAACAATTTTGGAAACCATATAATGCATGCAGGAATAAAAAGAAAAGAAACATAACTGTACGCCACATGTACAGAAATCGAACCAGTATGAATGCTTATGAATGAATATCGTACAATCGTACACACAAACACACATAGTATGTTCTGATTGTACCTAGTCTGGCGAGCTTTGCAGCTCTCCTGCCCTTGGAAGATTTGGCTTTTTCCTGGTGGGAAAGGAAAAAAGCATAACAAAAAGAAAATGATGAGACATTTGTATGGATAAAAAATTATTATAATTAGTTGAAGGGTTTTCAAATCCAAGTATTGAAGTATCTTAATTCACTCAATCATGTTTCTGTTTGAAGAACACCAAAGTATTTCAGTTTTACCATCGAGTAATAGATCACCTAAAGAATGTAAACAATAAAAACAAATAATGAAAACAGAGCATTTAACATGATGGCCTGCCGCCATTGCGTCCAACTGAACAACGTTTTTCCTACTGACCTCTTCCTCTTCCTGGTTGTTGTCCTCTTCCTCATCCCCAGAGTCCATGTAGATCTTCCTCTTCTTGCGCACCCGTTTACCCAGCTTCTCACACTCCACTGCCTGGCTCTCCCTGGTCTCCCCTGGGGACGACCTGGACACACAGAGACACCCAGCTGACCCACCGCTGACCAGCCCCATCCCCCACGCACACTAGTAGAGAGATTGATAGAGAGAGACCTAGACAGAGAGAGACACACATATACTGTGAATGTATATGGAAAAGAGAGAGAGAGAGGCCCTGGGAGACAGAGACAGAGGGACCCTGGGAGACAGAGAGAGATAGACATAGAGAGAGAGATAGACAGAGAGAGAGAGAGAGAGAGAGAGAGAGGGGCCCAGGGAGGCAGAGAGAGAGACAGAGACAGAGGGACCCTGGGAGACAGAGAGAGATAGACATAGATAGAGAGAGAGATAGAGAGAGAGAGAGGGGCCCAGGGAGGCAGAGAGACATAGAGAGGTAATTGAGAGTTGACCTCACCTGCCACTTGTCGGCTGGGCGCACGCCAAGCTGCAAAATTTGCCCTTAATGAGCGTTTCCCGGGGAACGCCACTGCCACAGGCACCACAGGTCACCGACATTATGCTGGAGTCCACACTGGCACTTGAGACCACCTCCGTGCTTGGAGCCACCACTGTGGAGGGGGGTCCGTCCAAGCTGGGGCCAAGCTCCGAGCTGGGGCCTACCAATGTGCTGGAGCCCACCACCGCACTAGGGCCCACCTCAACGCTGGAGCCCCTGACAGAGCTGGGGCCTACTGACGTGCTGGGGTCCACCTCCACGCTGGGGCTCTCTTTGCTGCTGGGGTCCTCAACAGACCGGAGAACAGGAGCAGTGACTGGAGGCAAGACAAGAGAGAGAGCCATGGGGCATGAATTAAATCAGAATCAGAATTGCTTACACACAAGAGTCAATTTATTATGCTTGGTTCCTCAACAGCCATAAGCCTCAACATAGCAGCAACAAAACAAGATAAAGTAAGATAGTAAAAAAAGAAAAATGCAAATTACAGAACAGAACAATTTTTGTCAAGATCTGCAAAAAAATTGTGTAAATGATGGAAATATGTATTTAAATTATATTTTTTTGTTAAGATGTGCAAATTACAGAAATAGGTATTTAAACAATCAGTTTTTGAAGTGTGCGTGTGATTGGTTTGGGGGCAGTGGATTTCTCCAGGAGCCTGACTGCTTGGGGGAAAAAACTGTTGGTAATCCTCTAGGTTTTGGCCCAGAGGCTTCGGTATCGTTTCCCCGATGGCAATAGCTCAAACATTTGAAATGTTTCCCTAGGCATGATGGATATGATCCAATGTAACAGGTACTGAGGTCCTTGGTCCAGCGGAAATTTACCTTTAGATGAGCCTGCTTGTGTCTGATTGGCTGGGGCTGGGACTGGGGCTGTGTCTGATTTGCCCTCTGGTGGGGGGGTGGGACTTTGGGCTGGTGCTGGGTCTGGTGTCTCTACACCGGCCTCTGCTTCCTTCCTTTTGACCTCTGGGTCCGTGACCATCTCTAGAGTTCCAAACTCTGTCATGCGAAACTGAGGGATAGAGATCAATTAGTCTAAGACACACACAAATACAGGAAAAGAAAAGGTAGGTAGAAGGTGGAAACAATATGTATACCTTAATGTCACTCCCTTGAAGACTGGCAATGCCATCTTTCCAGTCCAGTCCACTTATCATGTCAAAGTCTGCTCCCTGTGAAGGGCCATCACTGGGTGGAGTGTCAGTCATCCTTTCCTCTTCTCCTTCTCTCCACGCTCCTTTAAACACCTATAAGATAAGTAGCAACCATTTATTTTAGCAGTAACAAAATATTTGCATACTTTTATATATATATATATTTATATAAAAAGCACTAGGTAGCCTACATGTTCCAAGAGTCTGTTGCGTTTAAATATCCAAGCACAAGTTTCTAAACGATGGTCTTCCATCAGTGTGTACAATACACCGCATCGGCACTAGAGGGCGGCTGCGTGCCGGGCTGCAGGATACACCATGCACTCCGATTTCAAACAAAACAGTCAATAACAATATTGTTTTGTAGACAAATTAGGGGGGAAATGCATATACAAACAGGCCCATTGGGACAAACCTTCATCAAGATCATTGACGACCAAGAGAAAATATGTGCCAACTTAAAGTTAACGACACAAGTTCATATTTTACTCGTTTTAACAATATCTTCTAAAATAGGGTGTTTGCGCGATGGTGAACAAACGATATGACAAAGTGTACATTTGTTTCAATCAAAACATTGTTTTCTGTAACGATTTGGGCGACTTAAAAATGATTTTAATCAAATTAAGAATAGGATATAACGTTTTAGTCTTGACGCACGTTCAGGAATGTATTGGGGTAACAGTGGTCGTTTATCTGACAGGTATAACCATGAGTAAAGTAGCCCACGGTCCGTCCTGCACCGTCAGGGCCAGGTCTGGGCTCGTTTTGACGACCTCGTCTTTATTCCGTGATTAATAAAGTGTGTAAGAGCGCCCATGATTAGCATTCGTCTTATACAAAATGGCGGAGCATAGGAAGAGGCCAGTAACACGCTTAAACTATGTGAATTACTCAAGTTATTCATTAAAAACAATTCGCACAAAGCCACCGCACATCAAACAAGTATCCAAGCGTTGCGTGTCATGTCACGACAAAGTGTTTTCCCTCGACTTGGCCATTTTCTTTACTTTCCCCTTGTCACGGAATGTCAGCCCAGGTTGCTAGCTCATACTTGAAGCTAGTTAGCCAGCTAGCCGTAGCTTGTAGCTAGCAACCCGTTCAGTTCAATGGGGACGGCTCGGCAGCCAGCTAGCCGCTGGTAGCTACCGCCCCGTTCAGTTCAATGGGGACTGGTCGCTAGCTTGTGGCTAGCCGCCCGTGCAGTTCAACGGGGACGGCTCGGCAGCCAGCTAGCCTTAGCTTGTAGCTCGCAGCAGCTCCACTCCGTTGAACTGAATTGATGATGGCTAGACGGCTAGCGATAGCATTGTGTTGACTTGATGCAGCCAGCTAAGGACAATCTAATAAATAAGTTCCCATGTTTACAACAACAGAAAAACGCATTTCATGCCATGCCAATAATGTGCAGGAAAAAAATGCATGTTCCACATGATTACTGCCTTATTGTTCAAAAGGGGCAATATTGTTGGTTGATTAATTTCTTCAATAGAAACTTGAAAACCCGATTTATTCTCTTGGTTTCAAATCAAAGTATAAATATTGATATCTAATAGGCCCGAGCAAATAGACACTGGATAATCAAATTGTGATAGTGTTAAAAGTAACAAGTGACTATTCACGCGTGTATTGTAAGAAGATGATGGAACTCACCTCGTTTGTGTTTTAACTCTTATTAGAGCCGGAGCAGGACGCGCATGCGTGTCAGACGCGCTGCCTGACAACTTTAGGGCTCGGAAAACTTCAGCTTCGCTATCCTTGATAAACACAGGAGCATGTATGAAGTGTGCCGACGTGCACGGTCCAGTTAACGGAGTTGAAGGTTAATAGTTAGTGTTGTTTGGGTCCTAGTTTTCATCCATCCCCAAAGCCACTGTGGCGGAGAAGTGTGAGTGAGAGGAGCGCAGGGACGCTGCAGGGTCTGAATGTGTAATATATAATAATCTATCCTTACTGTTAGAATCAACAAAACACATCCACCTCATTTGTCTCACTGTACGCCATTAGCAACACATGATAACGCCGTGGCGGCCGTACGCGAACCTCACTGGTGTTGTTAGTGTCCTAACCTCGTAAGGAATCAGGTCCTACACAATTTAAATCAACGCCCATTAAACAACTTGGTATCTATTATCATATGGTGTCCTGTGATTGAGCCTTTGTAGGGGCTGCACCTCTCCTGGACGTCACTGAAAGTACGCTGCAAGTACACGTTGGTCTCAACTAATACACAATAATAGACGCCAACTTGCTATCGATATTTTCGATATTAAGAAGTCACTCATTTGGTCAATGGATCCTGCTTTCAGACTGCCAAGTCACCCACAAGCGCCTTCAGATCGGGTCCTGGTCTTTATTCTGTGCTCCGAGGCGGGGATCTGGTCCATAAGCGGGGAACAGCGCGGTGAACCAGTACAGCTTTCAGAGGCAAACGGAAGACGTGTGAAACGCCTAAGAAAATGTTCACAGGCTCTGTTGTCACATTGGATGAAAAATATAGGGCTCTGGAAAAGAAGTCTTGTGTCGTTAGTATCAAATAGCTGTGTGTTTTGGATACATTTTGGGCTTGTGAAATCTCATCAATGAAATGAGTGCGAGTCTTAAGTGGGCCGCTAGGGGGCGATATAAGTCACAACTATAGGATTCGTAGTCGCAGGTTGCTGCAGATCCTAGATCCTTTGCACTAAATATCATATGCGAACCATGAGATGGCATTTAAAGCGAAATTGGTCGATTCAAAGGTATGGTGATAATAATGCTGTGATCCGATCAGACCCGACTAGTGTTTTGTAAACTCCGCGGGGATGGAGTCGTCGCTCCCATAGAGATTACATAAACAAGAGAGACAATGTGTCATGTAGGGATGCACGACGTCTGAGTTAATGTATTTAAAATGTCATATAGGGCTATATTTTATTTCCGATTATATTCAGCCGGCTAAGGAAGGATTTGCAGAATAGGCAACTGCCTGCTTACCTAAAGCGCCCCCACACAGCGGAGGCTGCCTACTGTATTTGTGTGTCGCTCTCAGTGCTTTGGTAATCAAATGCTAAATTATGCAGGTAATAATTAAGCGATGTTCAACAGACTCGGAGTAACTAAATTCTGCTTTTTTCTTTTTCAGACCGTTCTTACCCATTTGCTCCTGTGTCTTGTTATATTTTACTCTCTGTACTACATGATCGGGAGTGTGTGTTTCGGTATCTTCAAGTAAGATTATTAAGCTTTTTCTGCCATACGTATTCTTCACATATTATAGACCCACGATTTATCCAATGTGTGTTTGCTTTAGGCTACTTTTGATTGTAGAATGTACAAGGTACCTTCTGTGGTTGACCCTGACTAAATTATATTTTTAAATAATAATAATCTCCGATACCAATTGAAACTCATTAAACACTACACTCAGGTTGGACCACTTCGATGGCCTCATCCCGTTTGACTTCAAGACCGGGCCCGCCGACTCCAACTCCAAATACTTGGGTAAGCACAGAGGAACACAATGACCAAAACAAGTCTGCCCTTTAACCCCTGATGCCCTTATACTGTCTTTCTATGTTTTCCTTTAGTCAACCTGCTGTCTATGGAACTCACCTACTTCTCCTGTGGCCTGCTGTTTGCTGCTGTGGTGAGAAGATGGGTTTGGGACTACGCACTGACCGTCACCTTTCTGCACGTTCTTCTCACCAGCTTAGGTGAACTCAAAATAAGATGAGGTTACACTTTTGGAAGTTCAGGCTTCACTGCAGCAAAAATGCTTATCTCACTAGACAAGATCAAATGAGAATATAATGTAGAATATCCAGAATAATATCCATCCATAATTTACAATTTACAAAACAAAGCTATTACAATAAGCAAATGGATAATTAAATTAAATACAAACCAACAAATTAAAAACAATCAACAAAATATTTGCACATACAAGCACCAAGACTCTAATGAATGACGGTTAAGTACATGGTGTGTGTGTGTGCTTGTGTGTGTGTGTGTGTGTGTGTGTGTGTGTGTGTGTGTGTTTTTGTTTGTTTTGCAGTGATGTTGGAGTTCCCCACAGTGTGGCAGTGGTGGTTGGCGCTAGGTAAGACGTGAATAACTAAGACGTGATAACTGTCGACCCAATCGGTAAACATGAGATCCGTTTGATCGATGATGAATGGTCAGTGATTCACATTGAAACGTGTTTCCTCTTGCTTCTTGGACCAGGTAGTGGCTTGTTTCTCATGATCTGCAATGGACAACTGATAGCGTACTTCACCTGTCGCGGGGACCACAGCTACCCCTCCTTTGGTAGTTACTGACGCTTCGGGATGGAGATCACACTCACTGCACTCTCCCTTCATTGTAAAGGTGATACTCTTCTACTGAAAAAATATGAAAGAATATAATAGCAATATCATAATTGGGATTTTTGGTTGGATGATATTATCCAAAGCAAGTCCATCAACTCCTAGCATGGGAGGGCCAGTAGGAAATATAAGTATTAAGCAGAAAACTAACGTAGGCCAAATGTAGGACTACTCGGAAGACGTGAATGTTGCAATAAGCACAAATAAATTTGTGTATATAGAATTAAATAAACCCTTTTTGAATATTTTTAAAAAGTCTTTATTGTCTTTTATCGTTTGTAGAATGGTAGAGGGTAAAAAACAGAGAATGTTTTTCTAACCTCAACAACATGAGGTCCAGCCTGAGGAGGAAAAAGAAAGACAGGTTGTTATCCACATTTTATCACCTGGTTTTGTGTGACGTCTTTCCCCTGCCTCTTGTCTCAAAGTGACACACACCACATTAGGGATGAAAGGAGGAGTGATCCTCCAGGCCAAGAAGTCCTCCCAGTTGACCGACACAAAGATTGCATGATTCTGCATTTCCTCCTGCAAGCATGGAAGCAACACGGACTCTGTGCAGTGATGGGGTATTTTTAAACCTTGTGCCCTGGTCTACACGTGTGGCCTAGTTATTTGGCTCAAATTGTGTTTTTCTTAGTGTTGGGTATATCGGTACTTACAAAGTCATCGTTCCACCCTAAGTGTTTGGAGCAGTCTCTCTCCAGCAGTCGCAATAGCAGCGCCTGGGCGACAGAAGACACCCCAGCGGCCAGCTCCAGAGGGGCGCAGACGACTGCTCATACACCTCAGCGTAGCATGGGGGCTCAGAGTAACGGACATTGTTCATGTGTTTGATGTTATGACGATTAGGAATGTGCAACCCCGTCAAAAAGCCTTGGAGGCAGAGTCTGGTTCAATCTGCTGGGATGTGTGGTGTTGCCATTCTGATGCTACATACCATTCCCTCTCTTCCTCACCCACCATTCTCTCTCTTTCTCTGCACTTTCCTGTTCATCAAAGAAAACAATCGAAGACATTGACGAAGCGTTGTTTCTCACCAGTCCACAAAGCATCTCAAACAGCAAGGTGCCCTGGCCCCACCTGTCCACCTGTAGGGGTGTAGGTGAGGCCCTACAGGATCTCCGGGGCCGGGTACCCGCAGAAGGTGTGCATCGTACCGTCCATGTCTACACCCTCTTTGCACAGCCCAAAGTCTGTCAGCATGCCATGGCCCCCAAGGTCCAGCAGGAGGGTCTCTGGTTTCATGTCTCTGTCGGGGGGCAGATCTGGATAGAGGAGTCGCCTCATCAATTAGTTAGGATTGACGTCGTTCATAGTAGGATGATCTTCATATATTCACATTGAATGCTCAATTTGATTTGAAAAGATTCTTTACCATTACTTTTTACTTGATTACATTCCTATTTAATAGGAATTGAGCGCATGGTGTTTTGCCTGAATCTCTGTAGGTGAGACTGTACCTGTAGACGATGTCTAGGGAGTGCAGGTAGCCAAGTGATGTGGCCGTCTCAGCTGCATAGAACGCAGCCTAGGCTCTGGGAAACTCCCTTCCATCTGCAGGTGGTAGTAGAGCTACACACACACGGTAAAATCTTTCTTTGCGGATAACTTTTAGATATTCAAAATCTTTAGGCTTCATACTAATGATATCAAAACAGAAATATATTACATAAATTTACAGCAATTTTTTATCAAAATCATTTCAATTCATCTCATTATCAATGGAGAAGTTTTACACACACAGAGCAGCAGCCTCATCCCTGTGGTATGGAG
>JAOPUD010000009.1:2134850-2146626 GCA_027122715.1 Trisopterus minutus
GTGTGTGTGTGTGTGTGTGTGTGTGTGTGTGTGTGTGTGTGTGTGTGTGTGTGTGTGTGTGTGTGTGTGTGGCCTTGATAAAACATATATTAGATATGTAAATTCCATAATTTAAATAAAAGGTTTTTGTCTTCTTTATGAAACAAAAATGCAATAATGCTGCATTTCAAATAGCCTGCTGGTCCTAATCTGTGACAAAAAATTGGTAACTAGGGCAAGGCTACTCTATTGTCATACACAACAATGTCATTTCAAACCTCCTATTTCCACACTTCTTCAATATTTCCAATGTATATGCTTACCTTGCTTGTTATCCTGTGAATCAATCCACAATGAACTTCCGAGTTAACATTCACCTCTGTCAGTGGTTTGGTTTCCCTTAGTCCTCTTCCTCTCACCCTTCCCCCTGGTCTCATCCAGGTGAGGGTCTCCCTGCAGCCCCTCTCCTCCCCCGGTGGGCCGTCTCTGTGGACGGGTCTCCGTGACAACAAGGATTCGATACACGGCCAGACAGCTGCCAGGCGAGAACCAGATAGGCAGACTTACAGAGGCACACAAATGCAGGAGACACACACATGCAGGAGACACACATAGCAGGATAGCAAGCACACACACACACACACACACACACACACACACACACACACACACACACACACAAACCCAGTGTAGAGTTAACAGCTGTAAGCCTGTGTGTCATTCAACTGGCCTACCATTAGAAGAGGGAGGACGTGTCTGCCACCTCAGGAGAATGTCATTGTTTAACTATCGTCAACTTTCCATGTCCGCATCAGTCACACAGTCCCTGCTTTCTCTCTGGATGTTGGATTAACAAGGATTATGGCCTCCTCCATGATTGGATTTGTCTCCACGACAACATTAGATCACATTCTCTTAGACGAGATCATTCAAATAGCAACCTCTATCTGTCACACAATACGCCTATAGGTCCCCACAAATAGGTCAGTTATAGACATCATACTAACAATAAAATAACACAGGCACAGTTGTTTGAGCTTGCGTTGATAACCCCTTTTATCTGAACCGGGGGGGGAAAGGGATTAAACCAACCAACCAACAGCAGCGCTTGTGAAGTGAGTGGGAGGGTGAATTCTAGGACAACTTTAGACCTCGAAATAGAGTTCCCTACAGGTGCGGTGCATGTCCTCACACACACATCAGAGGGTACGCGTCCCTCTCATGGGCCTATAAAGAATGGACACCGGATTGAAACATGGCGCCCATTCGTTCCTATGGAAACTGCTCAGTGGCGCAGGTCAGCATCAGGGAGGGAATCGCTTACACATCATGGGAGCCTAGCCACACCCTAGTGCATGACTTTACGGGTGTAGAAATATTCTCATTCTCTAGTATTGTAGCATCATAAGGGAGAATTATGATCGAGCACAGTCGCATTGTTTACCGACCATGGAAGTGTAAGTTACTAACCCCCCCCCCCCAATTATTCACTATATGTGATACTTTACATGCACTGAGCCCTCTTGGAGGCCCGGCCGAAACAACATTTGTTTCACTACGACTCCTTTCAGCTGCCCACCCCTCCTTCTCCGGCTAATAAAACGCTTCAGGTGGCGTTTTGAAAAGAGAAAATGTACATTTTAATAGAACATGGTCCAAAGATAATTATGAGCCTTTGATTGATATCCAGAGAAAGTTTCTGGAGGCACAATCCTGTTCCCCACTTGTATTGGAGTGAACGGGGATATCTACTTCCGGGCCCCATGATTTGAGGACCCATCCATGGACCTATAAAGACCCTCCGTCCACAGCCCGCTAAAAAACGGCAATACCAGGCTTGGCCACTGAGCACCGAGTGGATTGCGGAAGTAGGCACTGCTCCTGTGGGCCTTGAGGTGCGTTCATGGTCCTGGTGATAACGAGATGGCTCGCCGGTGATGGGTGATGCGTTGGGAAAAAAAATAAAAGTTATTCACAGCAGGGGTTTTTTTATTCGATAAAAAACAGTCAGAACTAAACAACTTAGTAGGATCAGTTTCAAGTTTGCATGCCTTTATTTTCTTGTAGCCTACTATCCTTTTGCCTACTACTATCCTTTTGCTTTTATTTATGAGAAGCACATTGTATTGCCAGTACACAACGTTTAAAACTGAGCTAAGTCGATGCCAACAGACGGTTACAATGTCAATCAATAGTAAAGGATGTGATATGATGGTTGATTCTTTAATATTGAGTAAAATATATATTCCGCCATGTTCTTGCGCGTCACTAGTAACTCATACGTCACCAATTGGCAACTCTGTTAACAAAATCTGGCTCCAGTTGCCGAACAGAAGTAGAATCATCAGAGCATCATGAGGTGTCCATCATGAGACACTTTCCGACGTCACGAAAATGTTTTCCCCATAATTACCAGCGACCTGAACGCACCATTGGTCCCTCTGCGTCTCCGGAGTAGACGTCACCAAACGACTCCTCCCCCTTACCTTATCGACCAATGGCGCTGGAGTCATGTGGTGACGTCACTACACGACCACTCCCCTCTCCTCGTCGACCAATGGCGCGCCAGAGCGTGCGGCGGGAGACTCTGAACGCTTCCTTCGTACACAACCACAGTCTATGTACACAACCTTTAATGTCAGAAAGTTCCGACGTTTCATCAATTAAGCACTAGCGACGAGTGTGACTTTTAGGGCGGTGAGTAACCATGCCTACCGCCGTCATCTGCTGTCAAACTGTTCATTCATTTGACGGACATCATAACTCTCACACATGACACTACTCTACTGCTACTAGGTCGCGTCAGGTACTGTGGTGCTAACGTGTTAGCACCACAGTACCTGCTAGTGACAACACAGTGCGTGGTTTAAAGTCCCAGACAGATAGTGTAAAGGTTAAGTCCCAGACAGGTGATGTAAAGGTTAAGTCCCAGACAGATGATGTAAAGGTTAAGTCCCAGACAGATGATGTAAAGGTTAAGTCCCAGACAGGTGATGTCAAGGTGAAGTCCCAGGCGGAGGACGTCCAATCATCTACAGATTGAGTTAATTCACGTGAAGGTGTTCATTCCGCATCGATGATGTTTCTACAGCTGTGTTGCCATATCTTGGGCCACATTTAGAAAGACAGATGTTTAAGCATGGTTTATCTAAACATACCTTTTTGTTTTTACCTACGTGGATGACTCTGGCCTTGTCATGAAAAGGGAATTGTGCAAAATGCAGTGTAACAGTTTGACAGTGAACCACGTCCTCCCTTCCTCCGTGTGTGACCAGGTGGTTCTGCGACCATGCGCCGCTCTGCAGCCCCCAGTCGGCTCTCCGCCAACGCGGCCAAACGGCCTCGGTTCCTGCCCCCCGGAGGGGCTATCCCCGGGTCATCAGCACAGCCTCCGGGGCAGGCTGACCCCCGGGCTCCAGAGACCAACATCATATTGACAGAGGTGATCTAGACCTCCCTATGGTCTGTCCCCATCCTTTAATGGCTAGTTATTCAACACGATGAGATGAGGCTCCAGCAAATGATGTGGCTATGTGATCATTGTCCGGGTATTCACCAGCAGGTCCAGAGAAGTCCGGCTGTGCCTGCTTCTGATGCCCCGGTGAAGCTGCCCTGGCCCGGTCCCACGGAGGCCGCGGCTCCGGGTATGTCCAGGGCGCTGGCGAGGGTCCTCCACGCTGCGGAGAGTAAAGAGAACGACCTGGAGGCAGACGACCGTCCTCCAGTTACACCTGTGGAGTCCAGAGCAGGTAAGAACCAGGGCTTTGGCTCCGAACTGCGTTATTCAAATATAATTGAAAAGACTAGAAAACATATATAATATTCGAACGAATATTAGGCAGCCCTTAATATTCGAACCTTTTATGGGCTTTGTTTTTTGTAAACGTGTTTGATCGAACGTTGTTTTTATTCAGATTCCGATGCTTCAGAGCACGTTTGTCTTCTGAAAACATCGTTTTCTTCCTATTGACGTTGATTGGTTCGAGTTACGACCCATAAAGGCAACAAAGTCAGAAATCGGAGGGGGTCTCTCATATCTGAAGGCGTCTGCCATGTGTGGCATTGTAATTTAATCTTATACAACGCTCATTATCCATCCCTGTGCGGTCTCTTACCATTCAATACGTTAAATTAAAATATAAGCTGGCCTACTATACGGGACGTAGACTGACTCATTTCACCGATTCCTGTGAGACCAGGTCGCCTTAATGACATCTTTCGCATAGGTCAATGAAAACTAAATGTCTAGGAAAGAGGCGGTGGTTGTAAAATTTTGATCGCTTATAAGCTATAAGCAACGAGCTCGTTGCTTATAATGGTTTATTAGTTTCCTAGTATCATTTCCTTAATTTAGATTTTCACGCGAAATGTTATGGTAGAACTTAAAGAGGTTACGAATACATGGTGAGGCTATGTGCGTGGTGCGCCAACTTTTTTATGAGATAGAGAGACCCCCTGAAAGATGAAAAGATAATTCGAACCCTGGTTCGCCGGAAATTTAGCCTACTATGTGTGCCTATTGCTTTACAACATTTCCACCCTCTCCATCAATCAACATAGGCTTCAGTGAACTATGCTATTGCTTTTATAAATAAATAAACAGTTCAAGTTAGGCGCGGCGTGATACGGAACTCTTCACACTGATTGGACGTCATAGCAGTTATGTGTATGCCCATTATACAACAGTTAGTAACCAATCAGATCGACTGATCTAAGCCAAACATTTTAGAATATTAAATATTCGAATATATTCTAATATTAATAAACAAATGCACTTTCGAATATGATTTTTGGGCAAAAGTCAAAGCCCTAGAACTCCAGATCATATAAGACATAGAAAAGACTCCTGACTCATTTGTTCAGATTTCACCTTGACTCTGCAGAGCCACCTCCTCCTACTTACTGTATGTTGTATGTTTATTATACGTTGTAAGTCCTGGCACTTAATGTACACACTTATTGTTAGCTGTACATCCTTGGCATTTAAAGTACATACTTATTGTATGATGTACTTCCTGGCACTTAATGTACACACTTATTGTTAGCTGTATCCTTGGCATTTAATATACTTCCTGGTACGATGTACTTAATGTACACACTTATTGTATGTCGTACTTAGTTATAGTACTTAGTTGTGTAGGATCTTATCCTAGCTGTCCTTGTTGTACACAGGGAATGGGTTAACCTATAGCGATAGTTAGTGCTTGCCACTTGGTTCTATGAACATCCTTACAGTACCGACAGCGATATACCCTATTGTTTCATTTTCTTCTGACAAATGTACTTATTCTAAGTCACTTTGGATACAAGCTTCTGCTAAATGACCTTATGTAAATGTTATAGAAAACCCTTGGTTGCTCTCTGTCAAGTTATTTAAGTTATATGAATTCACCTATTTTCATTGGATATATATATATATATATATACAACCAGAGCTTTTTTAAATATATATTATGCTCTGGTTAAATCTAATGGAACATCTAATGATTCATAGGACACACAGGTTATAGGCATATTGCTTGCAGATGTGTGCGGACAAGCCGTCGTAGGTTATAGGCTTAAAGTCTTTTGTGAGAATCGCGCTACTTATTTTTTACGCAGTGGTACAACAACTGCGAAAACCATGCTTTAGATGTGATTTTGCGGCAAAATGTAGACCCCGCACCCCCCCCCATTGTGGCTTGAGAACAGCTAATAAAAAAATAAATAATAAATGAAGATATGCCTTCTCCCGTCGTGGAAGAACGTCTCCCCAGGTTTGGGGCATTGACAACGGAGAAGTTCTCTAATGCGGTTTTATTCATGTCCAGCGAAAGAAGAAAGGACATAATTGTAAGAAATGACGCAGTTTTCCTGATTCCTTAATTGTCACCAAACCACCCATATCTGAGCAGACAGCGAGCGGTTTAACCCGGCAGCGGGGGACAGCAGGTCTAGCGGTGCTGAGAGGCGGGGGCTGTGCAGCGGCAGCGCCGGGCTGATTAGGACTGTGCTCAGGATCAGTGGGCAGACTCGGCTCGTCTCCCTCCCTCCCTCCTCTCCCGACAGCAACTAGTGCCGATACCCATCTCCTCCATATGCAATTGTATTGTTTCTGCAGGCACAATTAGACATCGGATTGGTGTGAACAATTATGTCATTTACTTGTGCAGTCGGGACACCGCTAGGTTTGTTGTGTGTGTATATAACGCGCTGCTTCTCGCAGGCATTCGGGCGCAGATGTCTCCTCCCCCTTTGAGTTAAGCCAGTGCTATTTCCCCGCTCGTCTTCTATTGTCACCGTAGGAAAAAGGCTTTGACCCATAGCGAACACCTAAAGGCGAATACCGTGCTTTAACTGCACATATCCATGTCCATGTTTATTCAGTGCATAACGACCCGTGTTATTAAAAAGAGTGTGCGTTACTGTGGTGTGACTGCTGTGCTTGGTTCGGGGTTTAGAGAGACCGAGCTGTAAGTAGGTCGGGCCGGGTTTAAGCGGCTTAACTACGTCAGCCTAAGCTGGGAGGAATTCATTGTAGAGCCCTCCGCGGTAGGCGGGGGCCTAAACGAGGCTGGCCTAGTTAAGCCTGATTCTTATTGTGTGCAGTCTGTTTTTGTTGTGCAACACAGCAGAGAGAGGACCAAAGGCAGCGTATATATGTTCCCATACATGTTAGGCATGGATTGGTTTTGATTGGGGAAAAACAGGAAACGAAACGAACGTTTTTCTGTTTAAGAATTAAACCAGTATCAGCTTCCTCGCCGTGGACAAAGACAAGGACAGCCGGTGGCCATCATTAAGCCCAGGGACAAAGGGAACTCGGGGTGGAGCGGCGAAGAGTCAAAGTTCACAAGTGGAGCAATTGGAAGGTGTCCGATCAGAGGCACTGTTCTGCCCTGCGTCGGCCCTGCCATGCTGTGAAGATGGCATCGAGCTCCTTGTTCCTGTCTAGCATGGTGGGCAAGTCGCGCTCCTCCAACTTCACCCTCTCCGAGAAGCTCGACCTGTTGAAGCTGGTCCGCCCGCACGTGCGCATTCTGGAGGAGCACACCAACAAGCATGCCGTCATCGTAGACAAGAACAAGTGCTGGGACACCGTGGCCGACCAGTACAACGCGCTGGGAGGGGACAGACCCCAGCGCACCGCGCAGGGCCTCCGGACTCTGTACAAGAGGCTGAAGGAGTCGGCCAAGCAGGAGCTGATGCAGAGGAGACACGCCCAGCCCGAGTACAGGGGGAGCATTTCGGAGCCAACCAGGAGGGTGATGGAGATGATTCCTCAGTTGTTCCACCACGTGCCCGTGCAGGATAAAGACCAGGCGCTGCGCAGGTACACGTCCCGTGGGACAACTTTATGCCTTGTTTTTTGAGACGCGAGAAAAAAAAAGAAGCGAAATCCCAAATGCGAATTGATCTTTCATATTCTTTTTTACCCTACTTTTACGGTCTATTTAAAATAGTCTTTCATATCTAGTACATGTAGACACGTTTTTTTTAAATATATTTACGATTAAAACACTTAAATAATTAATTAAATAAATATTGTTTTGAATTCTTACTTCTCTTAACTTGGCTAGAGATGTTAATTGTAGCCCTTCTTCCCTTTCCTTAAACGTATTGCTATTGAAACGTGACCTAGTTCTGCCATTGATGCGGTCCTCACCATCTGCAGGTTAATATACAGCAAGCACAACTCTCCCATCGAGCACCCGGCCAGCAGCTCCTCTCTGCCCGGCCTGCAGGATTACCCAGCAGCCCTCCCGCTCGCCCACAAGCTGGTCCAGCTGGAGCCGGAGGAGGATGTGAAGCCGCCGCCTGAGCTCCCCGTCCTGCCCACCGTCCCGACGGGGGAGGGGGTCAGGGACCAGGAGCACATAGACGACGCCGATGGGCAGTCCCTGGTCAGCGTGCAGGACTACGAGCCGTCCCTGTCCCCCGCCCTATCCACCTCCTCGGTCAACATCCCCCTCTCTGGGTCGCCGCTGGTGGACCCCCACCACGACCTGTACCCCAACGTCCTGTACACCCACGACCACCTGGAGCAGGAGCGCTTCCGGCCGCACCACTTCGCCAAGGAGGAGCACGAGCTGGTGTTGGCCAACCACCAGAAGGTGGCAGTCTACCTGGAGGAGAAGAGGGAGGGGCTTAAGAGGAAGCAGGAGCTGGAGGAGGAGCTTCTGAGAGCCAAGATCAAGGTGGAGCGGCTGAGGGCGGCCAGACTGAGACACGGGCTGCCTCTGCCTCTATAGCACGAGCCTGTTGAGACTCAGGCTGCCTCTGCCTCTATAGCACGAGCCTGTTGAGACTCAGGCTGCCTGTGCCTCTATAGCACGAGCCTGTTGAGACCCAGGCTGCCTCTGCCTCTATAGCACAAGCCTGTTGAGACCCAGGCTGCCTCTGCCTCTATAGCACGAGCATGATGAGACCCAGGCTGCCTCTGCCTCTACAGCACCAGCTTGATGAGTCACAGCCTGCCTTTGGTAGCAATGCCCTTAAACTCTAGGACGGGTCCCATAATGGGTCGCGGTCCGGATGGAGGTGGGTCACGACCCCCAAAACACAGAGTGCTCAGAGTGTGTGGCTGGGACCCAAGGACACACTGTAATGGTCCCGAGATGATCGTATGGAAGAACGTCTGCTCTACAGCACACATAAAGGCATCCTTACTCTGAGGAGAGGATCATCCTCAATGGATCAATATCTTCTTCGTTTGGCTTGAGAACATATTTAGGCCAAAATACTTTTGAGTGTCGTCTAACGATGCATTGCCTACAGCCCTGTTTTTATCATAGTAGATCCAATCATCCAAAACATTTTGTCAGTTATTTTTATGGCAGAGATGACCATATTACTAATTACCTGCCAGAGCAAAACCTTAATATGCTCAAGTGTAGGTGAGTGAACCGTGTGATGTCAGGAATGAGGTATTTTCTACATTTCAGACTGTATTTGACCCTGTGGGGTTGGTTTAGTGATTGGTCATTTTTTTTATTAATTTGAGAACAGTTTGCAAAGAAGAGCTCAAGCTACTTCATACAAGGGTCGAGAAGCATGCAAAGATTGGGAAAATAAGCCTTTCAATGCAATCCTTTTTTTTTAAGATGAATTGACATTAAGACATTTGCACTGTGATACATTTGGAGGGATGAGCCCATCCACTTCAAGGCCTTGACAAGACATTTGTGTTGGAACAGAAATCCTCATCTGGAGATTAAAAAAATAACAGGGAGCACATTGAAGATTTTTGTATTGAATGGAATTGTTGTGTGATGTTGTATAAAGGTTATTGTGCTAATAATGATACAAGAGTATTCATGTTTCCCATTTCAATGTTCATGCACTTAATAAAATAAAAAATGTTGTGGTTCTTACACATTAGCTCTGAATGGCATCTCCTGTCTTCAGTTAGCTGGTCATTTAATTCGATGTATAAAATGGTTTCCGTGTGTTTACTCTCGTCTATTCTTGTTCTCCTGGTGTGGATTAACTATAAACCCTCTGCCACAACTGGCAGTTAAACGGTAGTGTAGCGCCCTCTGGTGGTTGTATATATTTTTGAACCGTCGAGTTCTCTAGGTTAACGTCTTCATCCAATGTAGTTTTGTTCCCAGGGCTTGGCGGTTCTCCCCAGACTCCAGTGGGAAAGGAGAGGTCTTCAGGGGGGGTTCCCGACGGCCCCTGCAGCGGGCCCCAGGTCGGGTACTTCAGTGTGATGTGGTGTAAAGCCAGCAAGAAGAAGCACAAGCGCTGGGAGGGGGATGCTGTGCTGGTGACCAGAGGACGGACCGTCACTCTCAAAGACATGGAGGGCAAAGACATCGGAAAAGGTGACACTCACCTATCACACACTATCACTGTTATTGCCTTCATGCAACGCAAGTGGTTGAAAATAATTTTTTTTTTTTAATCTTTGTAACAGTGCAATCCACCTGAAAGACACAATAACAGATTGAAGTAAGAAAGATACAATGAAAAAAGTGTTCCTTGGTAATACTTAATACCTTGTTAACCATGTGTTGATGTGTAATGATGATGATGTGTCCTTATATGTAATCTAGTGTTATGACTGGGCTGGTCCGGTCAGAAGTCCTGAGTCTGGTGTTGTGTTGTTGTTGTCATTGTACAGGAAGTGGCTACAAGGTGTCTGAGCTTGCCGCTCTGGGTGAGGGGGAGACTCTGATGGTGGGGGGTAAGGAGGTGGAGGTGATGGGGGTGATCTCCGCTGAAGACTTTGCCAGGGGCCGCTGCTTCCGAGAGGCCCACGTGGAAAAGGAGGAGGAGGCTCCCAAGTCGGGCCCGCCTCTCCCCCGCCGCTCCGCCTCCAAACCGTTCTGCAGCCCCTTGCTGGGCCGAGCGGAGAACGCATCCACCAGAGCGCTGGAAGAGCAGCCCTGCAGGCCCCGCCATGACCCCCTGGCCCCAGGTAGCACCCAGCCTGGCCCCGCTGGCCCCACACACCCCCACCCTGGCCCTGCTGGTCCCACACACCACCACCCTGGCCCCCCTGGCCCCACACACCACCACCCTGGCACCGCTGGCCCCACACACCACCCCCCTGGCCACGGCCCGCAACAACGTCAGGCCTGCAATAACAGGGTTGCTGGATTGAAGCCCTTTGGAAAACGGTCCCTTGAGCAAGGAACCTTCTTCCCTAACTATATAACGCCTCATACATATTGGTTGGGTAGAAAGTTGCATATTTTTCCGCAACCCACTACTTGTTAGTACCGCAAAGTTAAGAGTTTCCTGCCTAGGTCTGTTTGTTTGATTTCCTAATGCTTATCAGGTTCTAGACGCAAAACAAACCCTTCTGGAGCGAGCCTTATGCTGTGTTTCTGAAATTAAGGGACTTTATGTGAACTCCTATGCAACCAGCATCAAGGGTGCGTTAGAGGCTTGTGGTGCAGTGTTGGATATCTGCTGCCGGTGCTTGAATGTTTTCCCACCAGTCCCTTTCTGCTTGGTCTCTCTGTCTGTAGGTGCCTTGGTGATGCCGCGTCCCTCCGCCAATCACCAGTGGGCCTCTAACAAGGCAGGGCTACCTGTGGTGGATGTGGTGGTGGACCCTCACCTGGTCAATAACCTTCGACCCCACCAAAGGGAAGGCCTGCTCTTCCTCTACGAGTGTGTGATGGGCATGAGGTAATTAATTATCAGCGGTGTTGAAGAACATGTGAAGGGCCCTGAAGTGGTTGAGTCAGGTTCATCCAGATGAGGCCTCTGTCCTGAGTGAGGCCGTCTGTCCATCTGCCTCCCTCTGCCTCCCCCTGCTGTGCCCCAGGGCGCCGTCCAGCCACGGGGCCATCCTGGCTGATGAGATGGGCCTGGGGAAGACCCTGCAGAGCGTGGCGCTGGCCTGGACGCTGCTCAGACAGGGCCCGTACGGGGGGAAGCCCGCGGCCAAGTGGGTCCTGGTGGTGGCCCCCGGCAGCCTGGTGCAGAACTGGGGGGCGGAGTTCAACAAGTGGCTGGGCCGAGAGAGGATCAGCGTCTACGTGGTGGACCAGGTGACGGCAGCAGAGGGGTTTCCTGTCCCACCAGGGGAGCCGAGAGGGTTCCTGTCCCATCAGGGTAGCAGAGAGGGTTCCTGTCCCACCAGGGGAGCAGAGAGGGTTCCGGTCTCACCAGGGAGGGATGGGCTATAGGACATTTCTCTTATCTTGAATTTGCTGAAAGACAAAACAAGTATGGCATTCATCATATTGGATCATTTAGATCCCACTACAATAATGAGCATTTTATAATGTGTGTGTGTGTGTGTGTGTGTGTGTGTGTGTGTGTGTGTGTGTGTGTGTGTGTGTGTGTGTGTGTGTGT
>JAOPUD010000009.1:2191221-2204081 GCA_027122715.1 Trisopterus minutus
GCACAATCAACTATATTCATTTGATGAAATATAGTGTTGGAGCATAGTGTTGTTTTTGGGTTCATTTCCCCTTTAAGCAATCACTCTAGGGAGGGAAGAATCAAAAGCTTTTTACATAACTGCCCTGGGTATCACAATATGCATGCAGTCAAAACTATATGAAGAGCCTCTTACCCCAGAGACACTTCTGAGCCGGTACTCCATCAGCACATCTGTCAGCTTCTGTGTCACCTTCAGAACAATCTGGGCATCGTCTTCGTTTTCTATCCGAAAGGTATCCTAAAAAACACGCATTGCACGAAAAAGTCTTTGTGAATTCTGTGGGATCTCGTAGCAAGTTAAACTTTCAGCAATCACAAACGTGGCTCTTCAACGAGCCCCACTCACGAGGTAACTGAGCAGTGTGGAGGGCAGGCTGCCGCTCTCTGGGTGTGCGCCCATGAGGCCCGGCCTCTCCTCTGGTCTGTCTGCTGGCCTCTCCATGAGGCCGCTCCCCATCGAGTTACCCCTGAAGTCTTCTTTAAAACCTCGACCGGGGCCGTCTCCCAGCAAGCCACTGCTATCTCTTCTACTAGCCATTGGAAAACCATTTCCACCCCCGCTGTGGGAGGGGCCCATCTCCTCTGGGAAACGTCTAAGGCTCATGTTGGACCCAGGGTAGTCCGGTCGGCTAGGGAAGCCCGCCATGTCCATCTCGCCATAGTCACCCATGGAAGGATTGTGGAAAGGACCTCCATGATTGGGATACTCTCCCTGGAACATGGGGTCAGGGAACCTGCCACCTGACGGATATCCATGTATTTAGTACATTTAGCTTCATGCAATGATAGGGAAAGAATGAAGCAACATACGCTGAAATGTTTCAAATTAAATGTCAAACCTAAATATGGGCCTGTGGGACCCATAGACGGCGGTCCTGGTGCAGGCAGAGGCTTGGGAATAGCCGTGCGTAGACCTTGGAACGCAGGGACATCGCAGGGCTCCTTAAGTATAACCTAAATTGTAGAAACAAGCACATTGAAATAATCTGGATTTGCTTTCTGGCCATATGACAAACATGACACAGAACAGAAGATAAAAAAAAAAGAGGAACATTTAGAAAAAAAAGTGACGTTAAATGTTCTCAAATAATTAAAATGGAGGGCAAGACCAACCCCCCCCCCCCCCCCCCCTCAACCAAATAGTATTTATAGTTTAGGCAATTTAATTATAATATAAGGAAACTTCCAGTATTAGAAATACAAAATTTTCTACTACAAGACCCAAAAATAAATCAAAGAGAGGAAGTGAATTTGCCCTGCCTCACCTTGAGTTTCCCGCTGCCCTCAGCGGTTGCCACCTCAGCTGCAGCCTCTTTAACTTTCTTCCTGAACAAAGGGTCTTTGATGGCCTCTTCCTCCTCGCCCGTCACTTTGGTGGGATGAGCCCGCTTCTGTAGAACACCGCGGACACCAGAAATGTATAATTGGTATTTTGGAACTAATTGATATAGTGCCAGCAGGTAGAAACTCTAAACATCATTTATAATAAATAAATCATGTAATATTACTAGAGGCTATACAACGTTACAGACAACTACTCTTCTATGAATACAGAACTAACCATGTATCTTAGACTGTGTTTCCAGCCTTTGACGTGGGCCAGCATGTCATGCTGTAGACGGGTCACATTGCAGATTTTACACTGATAGTGTGGCGGTACAGATTTACTGGGACTGCGGTACTCCCACACGTACTGAAGGCCTGTGGGGGGGGAAAAAAGTCAAGAGTAAAGCAATTCAAACTTAAAGGAGCAGGAAGTTGGTGGGGTGCTGGTGGGGTTTCATTCCAACTCACCAATGATGGGCTCAGTGACTCCAGTCAACAGCATGGTGAGAGAGGGAAGGGTCTTAATGACTGTCCCTTTGGTGAACACTAAAAAAATAAAACAACTCGTATTACGCATTGCTTTGTATCGTGCCAGACGTCCTTCTAAATAACATTATTGAGAATCGATTAACTGAAGAAAGGCAGCTGAAGAACACTTAGTGCGCACTCGGGCAGCATAGAGAGAGTCCATGTTATCTTCCTCTGCTAGTGTAGGCCAGAGGTAGAGTACAGACTCTCCTCCAGCAATGCCCAGTTCCTCACTCAGCCAACCCCCCGGAGTCAAACTCCAGTGTAGCCCCTCAGCAGACAGATTGTAGGAGTCTGGTGTTATCAAATCAGTCATTTGACCTGGAGCCGACCTGCCTTTTATATTTACAATCTATGCAACATTATAGGAACCAGCCAAATGAGGCCTGCGGAACGCAGACGTCATTTTATTAAGGTGAACTACTGAATATTCAGCAGTTTAAAACATAGGAGATGAACTGAACTGCAGTGCAGGTACAGGAAAATGTTTGTTACTGAAAACCACACAAACACACCGGTACTAGCATTTTTAAAATTGTTCAGAAACAAAACTCTAAAACGCATTGAGATCTTAAGATGGCGAAAAACCCTGGAGTTTGAATGGGATGACTTCCATTCGGGCTAAAGCCAAAGTTAAGAATCATAAATCCCTACTGTGTTCTGGGATTTTATGTTCCGACTTTCAGAAGGGACTCTTGGAGTGATACAAGTGCCACCACTTAAAGTGGTCAATGGCACCTGCCCCACCATAGAGCAAATTAAGCAGGCAGGAGAGATTAGGGTTACAAGCCCCAACTCATCTTACTGAAAGCAGCACTGTTGCCTGGACTTACCTATGTCAGACGAATGCAGGAACGGCTTTCTCTGTCAGAGAGAATAACCCCGTGGAGGAGAGAGATACAAAGAATTAGTGAAGGGACATGGTTTGATAAAGAGATTTAACTCTACATCCATGTCCTCCACTTCATGGAGGAAAATAACTTTATCCTCCATGTTGCCTGCATGAGGCATTAGCATGTCACATGCTGTAGCCAGGATACTCTGGCAATCAGTCGATTCTCATAAAATGAGAACGCGCATCAACAGAATGTGGATATAGATGTTCATTCATAGATGTAATGTAACATAAAAAACGTTGCAATACACCCACAGGAGACGTAACACAAGGCGGTAGCGATTAAATCAAATGTAAACAGGTTCTGTTTATTTTATGTAGCCGGCTATAAGTTGAAGGCTTTGTGAACGATGAAGTAACTGGTTTCCCAATGTTTAAGGTTCTCCACCTTCTGCAGCAGTATGCAGACGACTTCCACACATAACGGCGAGCCAGGGCAGAGCAGCAGGAGCGAACCGTCCCCAGCTCACACCATTAGTACCGTCACTGCGCACTGTGGCAGTGGGTAACCTTTGAGAACGGAACCCAGTCAAAGATTTCCTTAGAGATATACTTAGAAAACATATGATGCTGTCCAAAGACATACCTTGACATTCCTGAACTTGTTTTGCTGTTTCTGTAGCCCGTATGGCCTCTGGGCTCTGGGGGGTTGTTGCGAGGCGGGCTGCATGTCGGTGTCTCCCATTCTACAAGGAGAGATTAAACATGACCAGGGTTATGAAGTTTGTTCATTCTAAATGTCAGACGTTATAGCCACACAGGCCCTGGTAAACAGGCTGGACGGTGCTGCTGAAGCCCTGTAGTGCAGACAATGGACGGGCTGGTTTGGACAACCAGCTAGTCGCTAACGCTATGCTAAACCCGTGTTATGTCATTATAAGACAAAATAGATAGATTTTTTTTCAATTAGATGATACAGTGTTATACTTTTATACTTATACATGCAAACTGTGAAGATAACGCCATATTACCTGTATTAGCAGCGATTAAAAAAACGAGGAAACTAGCCTTGGGGAAATAAGCAGCGCTAGAAAAGACCAATAGATGGACCCCGAAGAGAACCTGTGGCGTTTGCCTGTTTTTAACCTTAGCCTTTCCCCCTTTTGATATGTGGCTCAACCTTTATATTTTTTAGCGAGAGCCTGTGATTCAATTGGATTTAAAATGTATGATGATCTTATTTTGTTCTTAAATTTAGCTGGAAATATGGTGATGCTGGTATTAAAATGCACACCTTTTCAAGGCCAACGGGAAGACGACTTTGTAGTTGGCTCGATTTATATTCCGTTACTCCTACACATATTTTATTTGAGGGGAAAAACTGCAACACAAGAAAACAGTGGAATTTAATGCGCCATATCTTAGACATTTGAACTTCAAATGTAGATTGTGGTCGTAAAGGAAATAGCTATAACCCAGGACACGCCGTAGTGTGTTTCCTGGCGGTCCGGGGCAGCAAATCAAGGCGACCCAGGGTCTAAGGACCCGTCAACAACACGAGCTTCATGTCTGTGTTTCTGTGATGCATGCTTGAAAGGTTTGTTATTTTATTAATATACATTTGCACATTGTCACGTTATTTTCATGTATTTCATGTATGATAACACAATAATAATAAAATATCACCTCTGTTAGCGCTATTATTGTTGATACTGCTTTGCTCCTGTTAAGCTACATAAGGCTGGGTTATTCTTATTCTCTAGCAGCAGAAAGCAGTGTAGTGCATATGCTACGAAATTAAATAGCTTGCTAAAGGCCAGTTGTTAATACAGATTCCTTACAATTTGAGTGAGTTATTTTATCCCTTTCCCCCACGTGTGCGTTGGTCCGTTTATTTACGACTATTTATCTATTGTAGACTACAGCTATGAAGTCCAAGAGGAAGAAGAGACAGGACGACTTCCAGAAAGTCAAGCTGAAGGTGGGGAAGAAGAAGCCCAAAGCAGATAATGCCACCAATACCAACTTCCGCTCCAAGGGAATCCATCTCTCTGAGCAGCTGAAAAGAGATAGCGGCCCAACCACACATAGACAGCTCGGCATCAATGTAAGTTCTTACATTTCCTTTGCTTTTCACCTTATTTTCTGTGGGTCTTCCTCTCATAACAATAAAAATGGAAAAATAATAGTTTTCCTCTACGGTCCAGACACTTTGGTTTGTGTTGGTCACAAAATCTATTTCCTTCTGCATTTAGGATTTGCTGTCCCAGCTCCACCACTTCAACGGCAACGTGAAGCTGAGCTCCTTGACGGGCCTGAGGGAGCTGCTGCTGAAGAACCCGTCTCTGCTGGAGCAGCACCTGTCCCGCCTCCTCTCCGAGGTGGCGGCCGTGTTCACAGACAAGGATGCCAACGTCCGCACGGCAGCCACCAAGTTACTCAGGTTAGAATTCTCAGATGATACATTTATTCTTATCATCTGACACCACTTATCATTCTTATCATGCACTACTCCCTAGAGGGGAAGTGGTGCATGTACCTCATAGCTGACATTTTTACTCATCAGCTGATACTTATTTTGGGGAAAATGGTGACATCAATGTTTAAAATGATGTCATTATGAGAAGAACAGGTCTCCTTTCTCACTCTATCTCATTGCATAAACGTCTTCATGTGTTGTGCTTCTCCAGGTTTCTGGCCCAGTGTGTACCCGCAGAGAGAGTGGCTCCGTTCTTCCCCCTCCTTAGTGCCCACCTGTCGTGTGCCATGACCCACATTGAGGGGGGGATCCAGGAGGACGCCCTGAAGATCCTTGACGTACTGCTGGAACACTACCCTGCCCTGCTGGCATCGCGGCCTTCTGTCCTCCTCACAAACTTCCTGGAGCTGATCTCCCACCGACGCAGCGGCGGCAGCAGCAGTGGAGGAAGCAAGAAGCCCCAGGATACTAAGGGGAGTAGATGGGCTCTTACAGTCAACCCCAGCAAGGCCATGACTGGGCAGCAGTGGCGTCTCACCGTGCTCCTCAGGTACATGGCCTCAGTTGACTCTCATGGAGATGACACTACAAAGCATCTCTTCGGATCACATCACAATCCGACTGCTACCAATACACACACATGTAGGTCAGATTAATGACACATTACAAAATCCAAATCACACCTTTTCCAGAGTAAAAAAAGGATAATGGTCAGTGTATTTACAAGTGTCCAATGTCTAGAAGTAGCCTTTTTACTTACACTGTTTCGAGTGTTTGTATACAGTTATCTGCATACTAAGCGGCTAAGTCAAATCAGATGGTAAGTAAACACGGTAACAGTCGTTCACATGTCTGAATCATGCTGTGATTTGCAAGCAGCCTTGGACCCACCTGGTCTGAAATATGCATACAAACAGAGGTCCAAACTGTCCCTTCATGCTGTACTTGGTCTCCCTGCATTTCAGGCTGGGGCTTTTTCTTCAGGCGGTAGTAGAGGAGAGTCCCACCGAGGAGGGAGATATGTGCAGCCCCAGTGAAGGGGTGTTTGGATCCAACGAGGAGGGAGGGCTGACCCCCCTGGATCTCAACTGGGAAGAGCTCACCTACAGCAGGATGGAGGTCAAGGTTTATGAGCATTCGGGAGCCAAGCCAACTCCCCATTCCACTTTCAGGCTCCGGTATGTACCCCCCTTGCCTCGGCAATGCATGTTTTACATCTGCTAAGCTAGCAAAAAAATCTAAAGTCCAAGCCAGGGGGAGAAAACCCCCCTCAATAAGTGCGAGCAGCAGCTTGTTTAACGACAGTGGGTGGGGCTAAAGTGCAGAAGTCGCAAGTCCTGGCTGCCGGCAGATTTCTTGGGTGTGAATTTGCAGACACACCCGCAAAGCATTTGACTGATGGTGTGTTCCAGATAGGGCTGCACGATATATCGAACATTCATCATCATCAAGCTATCAACACTTGCCACAGACATACCGCAAAGATTACTTGAACTTGGATAACATGTAGTCTAAGCCAGACTCCTGCACGGGTCCGTTTTTTGAGACCCGCCCCCACGCCCGCACCTGCCTGGACCCGTTAATGTTTGGCCCGTTACCCGACCAGTGCCTGCCATAAATCACAAATTGCTGTGTAAATTGGATTGCTCTGTAAATTAAATAGAGAATATACCTTATGCATATGCATGCTATTTTAAATACGGTAGCCTATGCCAGTGACATGACGTGTTAGTGCGAAAGAAATGCGATCTGATCGCATTTCTTGCGCCAGATTACACCGTGACATGTTGCCAAACTATGACTGTGCGTCTGGAGGAAATGTACAGCGAAGCAGCAGCCTTGCTCCGTGGGATCCTGTACTGTGAGAAAGTTGCCATCACCGCCGATGCTTGGACAGCGTTGACTACGGAGGCGTACATGACCGAGACCGGCCGTGCGGGTAGCAGATCTTGCACACGTCAGCCGTGTCCATTGGCTGTCCAAGCTCATCAGGTCTAAATCCTAAAAATTGCCGTATAGGCGAAGTAGTACCCGTTTTTAGCAACCAACGCCATTGTTTAAACTCTTAAGTGGAAGCTACTTTTTTTTTCTTCCCTACGTGCAAAAGCCCGGATGAGTAATTAGTTAGGTTAGTAAAATAACGTATCTAACCCCACGACCACGACAATGTCCTCGTCCATCGTGATGATTTACTGTAAACATCGTCGACTGCCAATTTAGGGGACATCGCCCAACCCTAATGGTTAGTGTTCTGTTAAACACCCAACCCTAATGGTTAGTGTTCTGTTAAACACCCAACCCTAATGGTTAGTGTTCTGTTGAACCTTTCCTGCTGTCGGCTTTCAGACCGTATGAGGAGCACAGGGGACCCGTTCCCTCCAGGGCCGACGTTCTCTCGGGGGTAACACCCTTCACTTTGACCGGCAGCGGCTCTGCTTATGGGTCGGAATATGGTCGGAATGAAGCGGCCACCGATTGTTGACACACTGGGTACTTTATTCTTTCACACCACCAGACTTGTTTGTTACATCACTACACTGACACATGCTACTGCTTGCTCTCCTCGCTCAGAAAAGTGGTGCGCATCAAGCCTGCGAGCTGTACACAAACATACAGTCCAGGAGTAGAAAGAAGTTGTTTAACCTTTTAGATTGAGCAGAAATACTTTTTAACATACAGTTAGTAATTAAATTGACCAAGGGGCTGTATTAAAAACAAATATAAACTAAACAAATTCAACGCAACTCTAACGTGGCCCAGCTGGGGCGGGGGGCCGTGATGTCATCGTTTGCGTTTCAGGTGTCTGAATCCTAACACGAAGACGCATAGGTCTTCTTTTATCTTATCCACCGTAGGAACTGGTTTCAGAAAAGTGCATTTTCGGGTATGGAACTTGCCGGATCCGTCTGGACGATCGGCCCAAACGCACACGGCTTAAGCCTTTTCACCAAAAAAAACGGTTCCGTGTGGACAGGGCCTTAGACATGCAAATATTTCACAAAATGTTTAATTGGTCCTCATTTATACAGCGCTTTTATCCAAAGCGCTTTCCAGTGTTGACTGACATTCACCCATTCATGCACACATTCACACACCGACGACGGAGTCAACCATGCAGGGTGACAGCCAGCTCGTCGGGGCCAGGGGACTTATGGCCAGCGTTGCAGGTGTAGCTGCATTTTTCCCAATAAAAATATTGTTGGAATGGTAACAATAAAAAAAACAGGCATGTTTTTTTTTTTAATAAATTCTCCATCAGTCTATGTTGGCAGCAAGTAGAGTCAACAAAAACATTGACTAAATAAATATTGCAAGTCATTTCGTTACCTTAGTATAGAATAATGTTATTGCATATTGCATGTTTTCCTAATATCGTGCAGCCCTAGTTCCAGATGCCTCGTCCACCACCCACACCAGTTGCGTGTGGGGAAACCTCCCAGCTGTCTTGCGGTATTTCACGGAGGAACGCTCCCTTCTGGTCGGTCCTACTCGGGATTCTGAGAGTAGACCGATTTCAGTGAGGCTGACCGTACAACTCAACAACAAAATTGGCTGCGCCCATAAAGAGATCTATTTTCTTTGTATTTGTACCACGTTGATCATTTTAATGTGGATTTTTAAATGCTCTTATACACGACGATACTTGATTACATTGCTACTTTATTCCTCGCTGTGCATGCAATACAATGTCAACTTGTCTGTTTTCGAGCTGGTTTGCTAAAGAGGCTAATGTAGCTATCAATAACAAGGACTAGCCAATGACGGCACACCATCATAAAGACAAACGGGAACGGTGCAAGCGCTACCAGCCAGGAAATTACGTCACAAAAGCAACTTGTGCAGGTGGTGTACGAATCATCTGGAACACACCATAATCGCAACGAGTGGGCGTGCTAACTGATCACAACAGAGTGGGCTGCTCGGGATGGGCGGCATGATACAAAACAGTTCAACGTTTTTGAAAGCTGCTGAAATTTGTTTTGCAGAAATGAACAGTGTGAGAATAATAAGGGGTATTTTTTACATCCAGGCATTTAAGCCTTTTCTAGTACCCCCAAATGCATTCAGAACCCCAAAAAATCATATTTTCATTCTTGTAAATCTTTATAATGAGGTCTACGTGCTCTCTGTGATGCCCTCCTTCTGTGTCATTCTGCAGGCCGGAGGTGGAGCTTGGAGCCGGAGTGGGGGAGGGCCTGGGCTCTGCTGAAGCAGTCCAGAACTTTGCGGCCACCCTGGTGCCCCTGCTGCTGGAGGTGTGGGTAGAGGCCACAGCCACCGACTCCACGTGGAACAGCAGCGAGGGGGCCCACCTGCTCACCCCCGAGGCTATGTCCATCATGTTCCAGGTGCTCTCCATCCTGCAGCTGCTGAGGAAGCTGGCTCCACAGAGGGAGCACCAGGACATACTGGTGAGGAGAACACCCGTATGCACGCACAATGGTTTGGTTGTAAGAGTGATTTAAGTAAGTAACAGCCAGGTTGTTTTCTGTGTAGGACACCTGGTTCCGCAGTGAATACCTGGAGAATTTTAAACAGCACTTCATGAAAAACTTTCCCTATGGCGTCCTAGACGCCCCAAAGCCCAAGAAAAAGCCTGATCTCAAGAGGTGAGAAATCTGAATACAATAAAACAGGCGGGGGGGTTTTCTCTTTCATCCCCTGCATAATCAAAGGTATGAAACAGTAAATTAATGGGAAGTACATTGTTACAATTAATATATGGGTTTCATTATAAAATAGTTTTATATTGAAAAACAAGTTTATTTTCCGCAGTGATCTTTGCTAAACATCAGTTCTCAGCACCACGTGATGCTTCCCCTTGTCTACATTCAATTTGATCCAACCTCATACTGGGCCACCCAGAATGAAGCAGGTACCGGCTCTGCCCGCGCCCACGGTGGAGCCCCTGGGCCTCAACATCACCCTGTGCCAGGTGATGGTGGCCCTCAGCCAGCGGCAGCACGCCGGCCAGGACAAGGACGCCGACTGGCTGGTGCCCCTCAGGACGTTCGTCCGGGACACCCTGGCCAACGGAGTGAAGCTCAGCTACAAGCAGCTCCACATGCTGCTGGACGCCCTGTGGAAGATGCTGCTGAAGGAGAGGAGCAGAGGTGCAGTGTGCCGCTGACTGCTGCGTGATGTGTTGGCTGTCCCTTTCAAATGCTTCAGTCCCAAGAGAATTGAATAGGGAGAGTTAAGTGAGGTATTTCTTGGCAAAGTGGGACTTATAAAGTACAAAAAGACACAGTTTTGGGTGTGCATGAGTCTTTGTGTGTAAGCTATTGGAATAGTTTATAATAGTTCTGCCTGTTAACATATATAATATACAGATATACCTTGGTTGGTATCCATTTTTATGGATATTTAAATATTGTACCAACTAGTACACCGACAAGCTGTTTGGGGACATTCCCTAGTTGTGGTGTTTTCTTTGTTGTATGCATCCATTCTACTGCAAATACAATTATATTTGAAAAGGAAAAATAATAATAGCTATGCAACGTAGCTTGTCTGATCATTTAATTGCACACGATGTGCACTGGGTCCTTTTAGGTAATACACTTGTGATTCAGTGTTAAGAATTGTGTGTTGGGTTATTTGACAAAATGTTTCCATTCTCAAAGTCAGTGGCTGTCTTGTCAACATCATGTTATCAATGTCCTTTTTCTGCAGCCCTGACTGAGGACCTCTTAGCTGCGGTCTACATCCACTACCAGCAGAGGAACCTGACTCTGCAAACCCGCTCCTTACTGTTGTCCTTCTTCAGCAAGCTCTACCTCCAGGAACAAGGACACACACAGATAGCCCGGTAGCTAACATCTGTTGATCCTTTTTCATTTTGTAGCATACTATTCATGTTTATAGAAAGTGGCGTTTAACACGTTTCACAGAAAGTTTTAGACGTTTCTCATCCTATTATAGTTATTAATTGAAGAACATTTTTTACTTTGAAGCCTGTGTTTGTCTTTAGTGTAGGATGGTAATGTGGAAAGACTTTGCTTGTTTTTGTTCATAAAGAAATCTCCTCTGCGCCTATGTTTTCACACCATAACTCTGGGCTCTTCCCCTCTTCAGGAGTAAGGTGCTGGGGCGATGGCTGGCCGCTCTCCCCGTCCAGCTGTGCCAGCTGGGTCACCGTAACCCGGCCCTGTCCGCCAGGCTCATCCTGTCCATCCAGGCCGCAGCCTCCAGGGGCAACAAGGAGCTGCTCGGCAGTCTGCAGAGCAACGCGTGCAGGATCTATGGTAACGCACATTAATTTAGGATCAACCTCTACTCATTGAGGCGTTGTGATCACAATACATTATTTAGTATGTTGGTCACATTGACATGTTATGTAGACACTAAATGTTGGACTGCAGTCTCCACTCCAAAGTGGCGCATGTCTAAGAATGTGTACACAATAGTTATTGAGTGATAGTGTACTTAATGGAGAAACGGCACAAGGACTCGACCGTCCCACTTGGAGTGTGACATGTTCTGCTAATGGGCACTAGGGGGCAGTGTGGTGCCACGCATGCATCAGAAAACTTGGTCCAAATTTAATATCAACCCCTGGCAGAGAGCAATCAGGGCAGATCTGGATCATGGTTAGAGATGATATGTCTTTGTGCGGCTACACAGACAGACCCAGATCCAAATACCCCCCTCCCTCCCCCTTTACATAAATCTGTTCCCGGTCCCATTTATGAGCGAGTGTTGTAAGCACACACATAGCCAGGGGTAGGACATTGGTTGCTGGGCTGGTGAGGGAGGGAGGGAGGGAGGGAGGGAGAGAGGGCTATGGGCCGGGCAGGGGGGGGGATGGATTAACGGTCTAATAGAAACTGCCGTAGAGCCGGCAATTCACCATCACAAGACTCCTTTTGTCTGCTGGGTTTCTGACATCAGCATGTGCGTCAGAGCCCAACGGGACGCACACACAGACTATTATCTGATCACTCGCTGCTGTGGATACGCCTGTCTGGTCTGGCTTCCCCACCGTATGCTCCTGCGTCCGACGGCGTTCCCCGCCGAGCGGCCGCGTGCCGGCGCCTCGTCACCGCCGCTGACTGGTGACCTGCGTCCACAGATCCCCAGGAGGGCGTGGCCGTGCTGCTGCCCGCCAAGTCCCAGCAGCGCCTGGTGCAGCTGCTCTACTTCCTGCCCAAGCTGCCCCAGCCCCTGCTGGCCAGCCTGAGCCGCTGCTGCACCGCCGGGCGCATCTCAGCGGGCCTGGCCGCCTCCCTGATCCGCATCCTACACCTCAGGTGGGCCCAGGAGTCCTGGGGGCAGTGGGCACCGGCACCGGCTCTCACAGGGGTGTGGCGGGGGTCCGGTGCAGAGGGAAAACATCAGAGACCTCTGCTTACAGAGGAGACAGCTGATGGTAGTGGAATGTGCCCGGTAATAGGATCACGCAATTACACCAAAGAGAAGCCCAGACAGACAGACAGACGGGCTGAACGAGTCACGCCCAGGTTTGCTGAAGAGATGCAGTACAACCATTGGAGGGCAGTGTTGGGGTTTGGCCCGCTCTGAATCTAGTATGTTCCCCTCCATGGGTTCTGATTAGGATACATAAACAATGACAAAAACAGTGTGTGTGTGTGTGTGTGTGTGTGTGTGTGTGTGTGTGTGTGTGTGTGTGTGTGTGTGTGTGTGTGTG